>JADLZK010002953.1:0-53444 GCA_015847255.1 Hyparrhenia diplandra
GTGGTCTTCATGGTTCCTAGGGCCTCGAAAGCTCCTAGTTAATTACCCCGCGAGTCGCTCACGAGTACCTCCGATTGCGCTGGTCGCCGCTGCCGGGTCTTCGCCTCACTCTCCATGCATGTGTGTTGGTGTAGATGGGGTTGGCGCCGGGCGTGTCCAGGGCCTTCGTCGGTCCATGAGCCGGTAGAACGGGCTAGAGTATTAGCCACGCCATTGCGGTCGCTCCGCCTCGCTGCTGTCGAATCGGCACGTTGTTGTTGTGGCAGTAGCACTTGCATGGGTTGATGCAGCTTGACCGATTTGACTTACATTTCGCAACGTCACGCGGGTACGCCGTGGAGCTTGATCACGTAGAGTCGATGAAGTTGTAGTTGATGAAGACTTTTTGCACTTGCCTACATCGTCCGCTCGTCGCCGTGGTCTGGCGCATAGTGGTAGTAGTAGATGGAGTCGTAGGAGCGTACACGACTCGAATGTCTCAGCAGCTTCACCTGGAAACATATATAAGACGAAATTATATACATTAATTGAGGGCTCGAACATCAGCCGAGCTCCTGATGGTGTGCTTTGCGTGTAAAGACACCAGGCGCACGGCAATATACGCGTGCAGCTCACTCGAGATAGTTGTTGGCGTCCTCTTGGCTACGAGCTTCATGTGAGCACGTACGTGCAATCGCACATGCATTTGCAAAGCATGGGTTGCCGATGCGGCGCTCCAGAGTACCGCCGCAATCTTGCCTGAGGCGCTAGGAAGGCATGGTCGTGCCTTGATCAGCCGTTGCCGGATGTTGTAGCGGCAGCCGGCGAGGTGTGGAGTCATTGATGACGGCAGCCGGCGAATATGCAGATGGACCAGATGATCGGCCGGCGGCGGCACTCAGCCAGGGCATGCGTAGCTGCGCTCCTCCGTGCAGCCGGTTGAACGGATCGATCGGCGGCCGCCAGTCGGCTGCCTCCCGTGATGATCCATGGATGGATGGATTTGATCTTGTCGACGGTTCATCCCCAGGCGGCGGCTGCCGGTAATCGCTGCTCCAGCGATCTAACCGGCCGGGCATGCCATGGTTTCCGGTTGATGGATGAAGCGGCCTGCGTTCGTTGCGCAGCCTGACGGCGCGTGGATGCAAAGTCAGGTCCTCCCTCCCGTGATGGCCTGGTGTCCTTTATATAGGCAGCAGCTAGGGTACCTGCTGACTCCTGGCCGCATGCACGCCGGGCGCCGCCTAAAGTTTGTTGAGCGTCCGATATGCCCGAGCGATCCTTATCTTCATATACGTCAGATTGGGTTACGTGGATTGTCCCTCCGATCAGCCAAAATATCTTCTAGAAAAATATCTCTGGCTGTGTGCAATTGACGTTTCTCATTGAAATCACTTCAGCTAGCTTCCTTCTCGCAAAGTCCATGACATGTGGACCCGGCAAGGTAGCATGCTATTAAATCAGGAAGCAAACTGAATATATATACATATATCTAGCTCGGCAATTCACAGTTGATAGGGTACGGTGTATACATGTACCAATCCAGATTTTTCTCACGTATTTATCGGACATGTATACGCAAGTGTCATAGAATATCAGGATGTACACCGCACATCGCACCGTATTGGCTCAGCCGGTGGCCAATTATACGGAAAATATATGGTATATAGACCGGCGTATGTGTACGCAGCACTCAGCCGGTTCTAGATGGGCGTAGGCGCACGATCGGATCAAGCACTGTTAGCTTGTTTGTTTACATGTCGAGGCACATATATGCAAAGCATGGCCCCGTAGCACGCGCTGGAAGCCAACACAAATGGCTCCTAGCTTGTAATGCGGTATACTGCGCTTATTGGCTTACTAGCTTCTTTGGATGGCATGCCCATACATGGCACTATGTGCTACGTACAGTCCAATTGTTGCAGCGTTTTTCTCTCGCCAACTTAACATGACCAAAAGGAGCACCACACATTAGCTTGTCACGCTTCAAGGCATAATGCAATTTGCTTCCTATTTTTTTTATTAATGCTCTCTTCAATAGCACGTGTGAGAATCAAACATGAATGCAAACCAGAGAAGATTTGGTATAAAATCTCGTCAAATGTCACTTCAATCAGTTAAGTTTGAATTATGGAGCAAATTCAAATTTAACTTGGTGAAAAACAATTTGACTGAGATGGCGCAACAAACAAATCGCACCTTCGGTATGATGGCTCCTCCAAATTTAAACTCAGTTCATGAGCTTTTTTGCATGAAATGGGCAGTGTGCTCCCTTTCTATTTGTTTATAAATGCTATGTCATGCTTGAATTGGATGAAGCACGATATTCTAATTACATATGTATGTATTAATGTGTCATACATGTTTACTAATTAGTTTAGCTCATCTTTCCGGTGCATATATGTGATGCCACCATGTGAACCATAGCCATGGGAGTACGCGGATGGTTGTCGAGGCAGCCGCACCGAACATTGCCGTGCCTCGCAACTGCGTGGTTGCAGTGTTGTGGCGCCGGGTCCAGCTTATGGCGGAGCCTATATGACCAGCATAAGAAGCAGGACGACGGGAGATGGATGGAGGTCTGCCGCTGGTGACCATTGCTCCTCGCCGTGTCGAGGTTGGTGGAAGAACATGTCAATGGACAACCGCTGCGAATGGTTGATCCAACTGGCCATCGACTAACATATGCCCGGGCAGATTGCCGAGCTGCAAAAGTGATTACAGAGTTGATGCAGCGCTCGTCGACCAGGGAGGTACTGGATTGCTGTTGTGAGGGTATCGAGAGTATCGAGATGCTTGACGTCATCTTGGCGGTGGACAGAGAAGTCCAGCCACCAGCGCCGGTCGATGGACGATGGACAGCCTCTGTTCTCGCCCCATTGAGGCGATCGACCTTGAGCAGCCTCTGAAGGGATCATCAGTGCTGAAGGTGTTCACGGCCACCCCACCATGTCGCTGGCGGCGCATGTTCGACTGTTGAAGCCACGATCAAAGCTGTTGATAGTGGTCATAAAAGCTGTGCTCATCGTCCAGCGTGCTATTTACCATCACAGCTAAGACAGGTCACGTTCCCGCCGGCGGCACACTGGATTGTCATCAACGTTGTCCTGGCAGGCTGGCAGCGGTGCTGCTGTAGAAGTAGCCGATCGAGTGACGGCTTCATGCTAATTAGAAGCACCGAGGCGCCATTGTGGTTGCCGTGTCTCATACATGCATGTATAATAATAACTCGCATCTTGGTCACTGGAAAGCGACGGTGCATAAGTTTTCGTATCATCTCTGTATGCATTATCTTGTTTATTCATGAGGTCATCAGGTCATGGGAGCTACATGGCTACTTAGGACGTTCGTTGACGTCCCCGGGTTGCCGAAGCGTCCAGGTTGTTGATGCGCAACCGGCCTTCAGGCACGGCAGTACCCGCGAAGTTGCTGAATCAATGAGACACTGCCATTGAAACGTCCAATTGAGCAGCCGGGCTGCTCACATGGCCAAAGTGTTCATGCAGCCCGTAGAGAGATTATTGTTGTTGCAGGCAAGCCAGATCAGCTCATCTATGATGCTGGGTGGGGCTGGTCGCGTCCCCACAACCGTTCCAGCGGAGCGCAGGCAGTGGCATACACGTACGGGCAGCCGGTGGCGCCGTGCCGAGGTAGCTTGCTGGACTGCCCTCGTGATTACCGCGAAAGCAGGATGCATCCACAATGGAGAGGTATACTGTGTTGCTCGACCATTGCACTCGCTGTTGGGCTGACGGCGGAAGCAATGTGATCGACGACTATCGTGAACGGTTGAACCACCTCGCCACCAAAGTAACACGCGCCCGAGCGGAATGCCGAGCTGCCGAAGTGGTCATTAGTAGATGCAGCGCCCGTCGACGAGGGGAGCTGCTGTTGTGAGGGTATTGAGGGCGTCGATGCTCGACATCACATCTTGGCGTTGGACGGGGAAATCTAAGCCCGTGCCGTGGTTCATAGAGGATGAACGCCAGCCTCTGTTGTAGTGCTCATTAAGGCGATCGATCTTGACTGGCCTCTGAAAAGAACCATGTGACTGTACACGGCCACCTCGTTCATCATCGAGGCAGCACATGTTCAGGCTGCTCGCCACAGTCAAGCCTGTTGATGAAGCATCATCGGGGCTGAGTGCTCTGTTACCGTCGCCGGACAGCAATGCGCCATGCCCTGGATACCATCTTGTGTGCCATTGGGCCACAGAGGCGGCATGTGTTGGCTGCCAATGTTTAGCGTGACTTTTACCATCACAGCTGAACGGGTCTCGTATCTTCCGCTGGCGGCACGCCAGATTATCAACAATGTTGGTCGATTCATCACTGTTGGCACGCGTATATGTGCGGCAGCAACTGGCGGGCCACCGATGCAGCATTGCTTGTGCCTTGGTCACCTGCCATTGTTCAACACAAGTTCTTTGTGTCTTGTCGCCACGTTGTCATTGGCAGCTGCTCTCAACGAAAGGCACTCCTTATCAGGATGCTCCCTCGGCCTTTTAGCATGGACGAAGCGAGAGAGGAAAACAAAAACAAAAAAAAAAGGAAAAGAAAAACAAAACAAAAGAAAAGAGAAGGAAAGGCAAAGACAAAAGGAACAAAAGAAAAATAAATAAAAATGAAAATGTACCTTGATGGCGCTGTGTTGACTCCAAGGCGCATTGAGACTTTCGTTGGAGCCATGTATCGGCATCAGCCAACGTAAAAGTCGTGGAACTCCATTGGAGCCGCTGGACGGCATGAGCCAACGGACAGTATTGACTCCGCTGGAGCCGCTGCGGGCGCGCCGCCAACGGGACGGGTTGAACTCGCTGGAGCCCGCGGGCGGCGCGCCGCCAACGGACGGGTTGAACTCCGCTGGAGCCGCTGCGGGCGGCCGGGCCAACGGACGGTGTTGAACTCCGCTGGAACCGCTGCGGGCGCGCCAGCCAACGGACGAGGTTGAACTCCGCTTGAGCCCGCTGGGCGGCGCGCCGCCAACGGACGAGGTAGGGCTTCATTGGGGCCATGTCGCGGCGGTGTCCAATGATGTATCCATCAGGTCCGAATGATAGCATTAGCCAATCGGACGCCCCTTGAGTTGCTTTTGGCCATACGGGTATGAGGACCGTGGTACTTGACGAAAGCTTTTATCAACCAAGGAGCCACCTTGTGGTCGCGGGCATGAAATAACCCGGTTGAAGGGTTTCACAGCCTTGACACCGCCGCACTAGCGCATCGCGACCGCTTCCCGAAGTGTGGTTTTATCAACCCAGGGCCACCTTGCATTGTGGCGTGACATGGCTGGATTGAAGGGTTTCATCGCCTTGATACTAACCGCGACTGGCGATCGCGACCGCTCCCCATTGTAGTGCAACGATGGACCTGCAACACTACAATAAACAACTAGCTTGTCCGGTGATAGATGACGAGCTAGGAAGAGTCAATGATGAGGCAAAAGTCATCAAGTTGAGTATATTGTTTGGATTTTTTTGTTGAAATATTTTTTGAAAATGTTGGCTCTCCATGGGCATTAGCTATATGTGCAGCTTGGGCGATAGGACAGCCGGGGACGTGAACCATTGGGTGCCGCTGGGTAACCATAGCAACATGGCTCCCGCGATTTCGCCCCGTTGCTGCTTGAATGTGTAGACTTCTCGCTTAGATGTCTCCATTGTGGGTGAAGGGAATTCTTTGGTCGAGACTCCCTTGCATCGAAGTTGAACCATAGCCCACTCTCTCTATGACATGGAGGCGTAGGTATGGCTGATTTGGTATTCGGTTTTGGGTAACGGTTGAGGAATTTTGCCATTACTTTTGCCGAGAGGATGGTGGATGACTACCTCCGCCTTCCTCTTGGAACTGAGCTTGATAATTGGGCTGCTCGGCCACATCTTTTGGTGACCATTTTTCTTTGCTCTTTTTATGTGTTTTTTTTTTGTTTTTTTTTTGCCTCAGATTCGAGGAGCTTTGAGAGTAGCCATTCACCTTTTGTATAGCTAGGTGAATCCTCGTACGGCGATGTGTATTTTTTCTCGGTCCCTTGTTGTCACCTTCCAGGGTGGCAAGAGGTCGCACACTTGGCGAAACTTGTGTTGCACCAGGTAGCCCTTTCTTGCTCTTCTTCTATAGTCTTCCCCGAGTGTGTGTCGCTTCATGTCGTGAAGCGCGAAAGCGGCATGGTCGCCGCTGCTTAGGAGCGGCTCGAGCCGCCTTCCCACTGCCCCTAGTGGAAACACGCTCAGCGCCCGCCGTGCTTTCCGCGGATGTGGTGGCTTGTCGCAAGCTCCATGTGCCGTTGTTGCCATCGGACCTTCGGAGAAGTCCCAAGACAGCCAAATCTTTCACTGTGAGCTGTAGCCTGGTAGGGAGAGCCTTTTGGGGGTTTTTTATATAGATAGGTGGCCAAGTGATGCAATGGAAAATGCATGCTACTATAAAAAATGGATTAAAAAATGCAAAATCAACAAAAATCAAGAACCTCTCGTCGATGTGGGAGCACCGGGCCGGGCGAGCTTTGAGGCGTTGTCGAAAGGCCTTCCGCGACGTAGATTCTTGTAAGGCACACTATTGCTCCTAGTGCTGCCGTTCTTGAGACACGCCAAAATGTTGTTGGCATGGGGACGAGCTAGGTGGTGTGACACCGCCCATTGGGTTTGTCGATGTAGACCAAGGTGCCCCTTGCGGTTGGAGGTGAATTTGACCAGTGGAGGTGTGGTGCTACCCCAGCGTTGTCGATGTCGAATGCGGTGCCGAAGACCATCGGCGCCGCACGAAATGGGGAGGTGTGTGATACCCCGAGTGTTGTTGATGTAGGAGGCGCCGAAAAGCATGTGGGCATCGTAGGTGTGATGATATCGACGACGATGCTGGACATCGACGACATAGACGCCCGGGGAGGCTGTGGTGCCGCCCAGGTTTAGTTGACAATGTAGAAGACGACAACGGATCGGACCGGCATCATAGGACACCGGGGATCGAGAGTTGTCTTGCCCGGTGTGTGTTGTTGTAGAGCGAGGAGTTGACACTTGACTGTCTTGGTACGTCATGTCATCCCGAAGGGCTTACCAATGAGCTCCTATGATCAGGATGGGCGCCTGGTCGGCAGCCTCGAATGGGTGGAAAAGCACCGTTGTGCTTCTCTGCCAAGTTAATCGGCATTGCTTCATGATGAGAGTGTGTTCTAAGCTCTTCCACCCACGCCTCTATATTTGTACGTGGTAACTGGGGCAGTGCCCTTTGCTTCAATATAGGCTGCTCGTCTGTCGTGCAGCCGATCACCCCGTCTCCATGTTGTTGTTGTTGATGGCCATGGATGCCGTGCTGGAGCGACGTGATCCGCCTCATCGGCTGGCTGCCAAACTCGATCGGATGCCGGACGCCACGCCATGAAGCGAACAGTATGCCCCGGGCACCGAACGCCCCGCCCCGCTCATCCTTCACGTTGTCCTGCAGCGAACAAGGACAAACCTGGAGTGGGCACTCCCTTGCCATCGGACCATTATTGTTGGTCTTGTCAGCGTGGCGCGTGGTGCGCCCTAGCTTTCGAGCGGCTCGATGCAGATTGACGGCTTCAGGCTCTTTCTTCGCGCCGGTGTGGATTGACATTGCAGCTGGACAGCAGCGTCACAGGCGCGATCTTTCCATGTTCACGTACGGTGGTTGTGCGGTGCTAGGACTGCCGCTCATTGGCTTGAAGCACGTGATGAGCCTGGTGGTCTCCTGGGCTCTCAGCAAGACGTACTTCGTCGCTCAACCATCCTTGCATTGTGTGTGCAGCTGCGAGAGAGAAGAAAGAAAATAATTATGCGCCGCGCTTGAGGCACGCTGGCTTGGCTGCTGCGTGGATCATGTTGATGGCTTGCTAGTTAGCTTGTTAGCAGCCATACGCGAGTACAGATGTGTGTACATGCAATGTACATGATGTATGTGTGCACGGATTCTAGTCCGACCGCAGCTTGACGACCCGCGCGCTGTGATAAACGCCAGCAGCGGACTTTTCAAAGTTGCAGCAGCCCGGCGTGGCAGTGTTCTCCATTCATGGCATGCGGTTTCGTTTAGGCATGGAAGCTATGCGCCAGCAGGACACAGATGCAAGCTTGCGCCCTCTCCACGCGGAACACAGACGTACGCACCGGGCAACGGCTTCCCAATCACGGGCAGCCAATGGGCTACGTAGCCGGGACAGTGAGCGTGTTGTGCCTCTGGCCAATGTCTCCTCTGCGGTGTTCAATCACCAACATCAGCATACAGAGCGCTCGCAGTTGTGCTGATCTCTGTTTGGCATAGGCGTAGATGCCCCCATTAATTGATCGTGGCGCGAGTGATGAACTTGACAGCCGCTCTGATTCAGCACGAACTGCCTGTTGCATTTCGAGATTGAAACACAGTGTGGGCACCGTTTATTGGCACCTCGTTGGCAGGTCAACGAATCTTTATTCGCAGTGAGCGGCCTTAACACCACGTCACGCCATCTTGACGCCACCAGTAGCGTCCCTGCTCGCCCCCTGCAGACAGCAGGGGGTAGCCTTGTGTCGCAACGTCGACTGGAGCCGCTGCCACTGGAGCCGCTGCCATGCGGCTTCCACAAGTAGAACGCCCACCAGCTTGGTGTTGTTGACTTGACGCCAAGGTTGACGAAGTTGCTGTCCCGTGGGATCACGCCTTGCTTGTCCCCTTGTGCCGTGGGGACATGTCGGGATCGGACGGCCTCGATGGGTCTTGATGCGTGCATGTCCCTTCATTGCCGTCAACGTGCCGATGCAGAGGGATGCTTGCCATCATGTCGACGCGAAGGAATGCTTGCCGCCGTTGCCGTCATCATGCCGATGCAGAGGCGCGCTCGCCATTGCCGTCAACGTGCCGATGCAGAGGCGTGCTCGTCCTTTATATCTGTCTTGTTGTATCCTTTGGCTTGGCGCACTCGTCTAGCGCATGGTAGGACAATGGGGGCACCGACAAAACATCGGCGCCGTAGGACAATGGGGGCTGCCCCAGGGTTTATGCAGATCATGGCGCCGGAATAACATTGGCGTCGAGATGGCAAGGGTGCTTAGTGCTGCCCCCAGGGGTTGTTGTTAAAGTGGATGCCGGAAAACCATCAACACTGTTGGACACCAAGGTGCTATGATTTTGCCACCGGTGTTGATGTGTAGAACACGACGACATTCTCAATGATGTCTGTACTCACCCGTCTGATGGCGGCGAGAGTGTTGCGGTGGAACACCAGAGCTGTGCTTGATAACATCCGCGTCCTCGAAACCTCCGAGTCTGGCGGTTGTAGAGGTGTGCAGAAGAGCCGTTCCCGCACATCCGGCTCAGCACGCCGTGGCTTGGAGCAGAGGGGCGCGTTTGGTGGTCGCTAGAGGTCGAGAATGACTCCGCGTGTTTGTCCTAGCGCGTCCCTCGTAGATGCTTAGGGCAGCCAACAAGTAGCAGCTGCGCCAAAATGTGCGTGAGCCATCGAGCGCGCGTCGCAGCTTCCAGCCACTTAGCTCGTTAGCTTGCGGTAGTTGCACGTACATGTATGCATGGCCAATACATGCATGAATATACACCTTGCTTGCATTTTGATGTTGCTTTGCATGTCGGTGTAGTATTAGCATCTTCAGGTTCATGTCCTGGCAACCGCGAATTCGTGTCTCGTGACGCGAGAGTTTTCGCAGTCCGGCGCCGTCTTGATCATCTGGCTGCCACGTCGTTCTCTTCTTGGCCCAAATCATGATATCGGGGGCGACGTGCACATGGTTATGTAAGATTGGAAGAAACAATACTAGATTAGTTCTTACCCATAGAGAATGCACTTCCCGCGCTTGTGGCTTCCGCTTTCGGGAATGCCTTGGATGAAGACGCTCGGCCGCCGGCTAGCTTGTTTGTAGCAAGCTCGTCGAACTGCAAGTCGCTCTCGTTGGTGCCTGCGACCATTTGGGAATCTCATCGACTCGTCGTGGCCTCTCATCACGACATACCGACAAAGTCAGCGTAGTCTTGAAGGAGATGGAAACCTCCCCTTGACACTGCGATAGTGCGTGCATCTGTCATCTGTGGCCAGTCACTATATATAGGACGCGGCTAATTAGGGGCTCAACGTTTGAAGTTCCCACCAGGGACTTCTCTGTGCACCCGTGAAGCTGTCAGACTAGATGTGTGCATCTCGTTCACGCCCCAGTGCCTCAGATGATCGCTTTTTTCGGCGGACAGACATCGCCGCCAATAGAGGCGAGCTGCAGTTGAGGGTGCCAAACACAGAGAGCTCGAGTCCTACGTATGTCCGACGCCTGTAGATGTCATTGTTCCAGGCACAACCTCTCCGCTTTGATGTGCCTAGCAGCAGCGCACAAAGCAAGCATATACAAGTGTGAGGCTTCTTGTTTGCTAGATGCACTGTAGTAGCAATACAGTGCATGTACGTGAACGTGCATCCACATATCCTTGCGTGATCATATTGCAAGGCATCGACACTTCTTTCTTTGAGCTTGTGGGCAATGTCCGGCAGCCATGACAATTGTAATCTTGATGGCACTACCACAACATGATTGTGGCCAAGCCATATCACCGTCGTCTTCATGCCAGGCATAGCCATCATTAGCGCCACCTGTCAGTAGCAGGCAGCGCGCGACCTTGTCCTGTAATCATCGACTGGAGCCATTGTCTTGTGGCTTCCTGTAATAAGGCGTCCTCCACTTCGGCGCCACAGGATCAGCATCAAAGCTGATGAAGTCGCCGTTCCGCATGGCCTATGTCCTGCTTGCGCCACGAGAACACGTCAGGAGGCCCACTATGGAGCCGGGCTTGGTGTCCTTGGATCATCAGAGTCTGTGCAGCCACCATCCTGCAAGGCATGCATCTTGCTGACGCAATGAGGACACTTTGCTGAAGCAAAGACGTCTTGCCTCGGCTTTGATGGAGCTGACCAACTTGGTGATGTCGTTCACTCATCGGAGTCCAAGAAGTCACCATCACGTGGGGCATTCATCTTGTTGATGAAATGGGGTCATCCTGCTTGTGCCGCGAACAAGTCGAGCAGCCCGATGGAGTCCTCATGTGTGCGGCAAGGTGCGTCCCCTGCATCGGTTTTGATGAAGTTGCGCCCCAGCGACTATTCGGGGGCACGATATTGTGAGTCCCAACCAAGAACTGTCGATTGCACCCGTCATTGCCGTCGGCATAGATGTGCGCCGACCGGCATTGTTGCCGCTGTGCTCATCATAAGGTGGAACCGCTTCGGCGACTTCTGAACCCTCATGCTTCATGCGCCCACGGAGAGCAGAGGGGTTGTCGTGGTTGCCTCACCATGGCAAGCCAAATTGCCCCAAGCGTGGAGATGGACCTTGACCGTCGGGCGTAGTAGGCACGCTCTCAGCTTTGTCCAAGCATAAGCATCCACCTTGGTCCCTGCACAAAAGACACAAAAGAAGACAAACCGGGTAGAAATTTACTACCCAGATAAGATTTGGGCTATCCTACAAGAGTCTCAAACCAGGTGAGACATCCAAAATAGCACCATCAGCGTGTTGCAGCTTGTTGCAGCAGCAGGACGTCCTCCAGCTTGATGTGATCACTAGCACACGACATAGAAGTTGACACGTCATGTGTAGACTGTGTCTTGCTTGCGCCGCGAGGGCATGTCGGGGAGCCTTGACGGACTCCACGTCAGAGCCGCTAGCTCAGCATCCCGGTCAACAGTCGCCGCCATGTGGAGTCTGCGTCCCATTGAGGACCCGTCGGCAGCCTAAATGCCTGGATGGAGACTTGATACGTGCGCCAACGTGCACCCATCCCAACGCGTCGGTGTAGCTGTTGCATGTCGTCCACGACCTCGCTGCCTCAAGCGATCGCTTTGGACGTCGAGTGACGCATGGCTTGCTGCCCTCCGGCTACGTGCTAGTCGCCGACACGCTCCTTCAGACGGGCTCCTCGTGGTCCTCGTGATTCTTGCTCTCCGTCCGGCAGACAACAGAAATCTCTGCCAAGAGACGAGAGCTGCCGCTGCTTGAGGTCCGAACATGGAGGGTCCGACGTGTAGACATCGCCGATTCCTCTCCTCACTATGACAAGTAGCAACAACACAGTGCGCCCATGCATGCACGAGGCTTACTTTGTTTGCTCGGTGCACAGTGGTTATACGACGTGCATGTACATGTCACTCACACATCCTTGTGCACGACCATGGAAGACAGGTATATTACCTTCTTTGATCTTGAGGGCGACAGCCATCAACCGACAGCTACGACGATGTTGAACTGTTGACGGCAAGATGACAACATCACCGCACCAATCACGCTATCTCGTCGTCGTCTCCTTCATGCCTGGCGACAGGTTTAGCATCAGTTCGACGTCGTGCCGCAGCATCTCAATGCCGTGGTTACTCAGGCAGGCAGCCCCCTGCACTGGTAATGTCGATTTGACATCCCTGCCATTCGGCTCTCAAGTTGAACGCTCATCTCGGCTCGGTGGCGTTTGCTCCGCACCAAAGCCGCTGAAGCTGTTGATGAGCACGCCTCCCGTTGACGTGCATGATCCAGACGTTGGCACAGGGCCCGCGCAATCTAGTACGCATTTCGTACGTCGAGTGGCATGGATGGAGCCCATATGTGTGCCAAGGTGCATCTTTGCGTCCACTTGATGGAGCTGCCCCGGCGACTAGTTAGGCTCGCCACTTGTCGCTCGTAATTAACCTTAACGGAATTGTACCCTTTTTTGCTTGTTGTGTCCAACAAGGAGTTTGGAGGCGTTGCTTTTTCAAGGCAAGCAACATTGGCTTCCAACACATGGACACCAGCCTTAGTCTTGTTGAAGTTGCTGGCACTAGAAATTGACGCCTACTTCCAGCCCGTTCAAGGCAACGTACACCCATCTTGGACCTGTGTATGGGAACACCAAGCACCGAAACAAGTGATTAAAATGATATAGGGCTATCACATGAGGAGCCTCACTAGCGAAGACATCCAAGATAGCACCAACTTAAAATACAACACCATCTTGGAGAGCATATGTGAAGACCAATACGACGACCATTGTTGCGCAGCAAAGATGGGAGGAGAGCCATCTCCACCGGGCGTGCCAATTTGTTTCCGCAGAAAAATCACTCAAGAGGGGAGGATCTCTCTGCGAAATAAAAATAAATGCGGGCGTGCCGGTGTACTAAAGTACACAAAAGAAATAAATAGAGGGAACACAAACTTTATTCATATTTAATGAAAATACAAATATATGTTCCCTAGTACATGTGCGCTCCATAGGTAGCCTGTTGGCGGCTATCCGACATAGGCGTTGTGGTCTTCATGGTTCCTAGGGCCCGGAAAGCTCCTAGTTAATTACCCCCCGTGAGTCAGGGCTCACGAGTACCTCCGATTAAGCTGCGTTGGTCGCCGCCGCCGGTCTTCGCTTCACTTCTCCATGCATGTGTGTTGGTGTAGATGGGGTTGGCGTCGGCGTGTCCAGGGCCTCGTCGGTCCATGAGCCGGTAGAACGTGGGCTAGAGTATTAGCCACGCCGCCTGTGTCGTTCGCCTCGTCGGTGTCGAACGGCACGTTGTTGTTGTGGTAGTAGCACTTGCATGGTTGATGTAGCTTGACTGATTTTGACTTACCGGCAACGTCGTCGGGTACGCCGTGGAGCTTGATCACGTAGAGTCGATGAAGTTGTAGTTGATGAAGACTTGCACTTGCCTACATCGTCCGCCTCGTCGCCGTGGTCTGGCGCGTAGTGGTAGTAGTAGATGGAGTCGTAGGAGCGTACACGACTCGAATGTCTCAGCAGCTTCACCTGAAACATATAAGACGAAATTATATACATTAATTGAGGGCTCGAACATCAGCCGAGCTCCCGATGGTGTGCTTTGCGTGTAAAGACAATTCAGGCGCACGGCAATATACGCGTGCAGCTCACTCGAGATAGTTGTTGGTGTCCTCTTGGCTACGAGCTTCATGTGAGCACGTACGTGCAATCGCACATGCATTTGCAAGCATGTATTGCCGATGCGGCGCTCCAGAGTACCTCGCCGCAATCTTGCCTGAGGCGCTAGAAGGCATGGTCGTGCCTTGATCAGCCGTTGCTTGACGTGATGTTGTTGGCGTGCGGCAGCCGGCGTAGGTGTGGAGTCATTGATGACGGCGTATGGACGTGTGTTGTCTTCTCTGTGCTCCTCTTGACCCATATGCAGATGGACCAGATGATCTTGGCCGGCGGCGGCACTCAGCCAGGGCATGCGTAGCTGCGCTCCTCCGTGCAGCCGGTTGAACGGATCGAGATCGGCGGCTGCCAGTCGGCTGCCTCCCGTGATGATCCATGGATGGATGGATTTGGATCTTGTCGACGGCTTCATCCTGGGCGGCGGCTGCCGGTAATCGTCTGCTCCAGCGATCTAATCGGCCGGGCATGCCATGGCTTCCGGCTTGATGGATGAAGCGGCCTGCCTTGCTGCGCAGCCTGACGGCGCGTGGATGCAAAGTCAGGTCCTCCCTCCCGTGATGGCCTGGTGTCCTTTATATAGGCAGCAGCTAGGGTACCTGCTGGACTCCTGGCCGCATGCACGAGCGGGCGCCGCCTAAAGTTTGTTGGAGCGTCCGATATGCCCGGAGCGATCCTTATCTTCATATACGTCAGATTAAGTTACGTGATTATCCCTCCGATCAGCCAAAAATATCTCTAGAAAAATATCTCTGGCTGTGTGCAATTGACGTTTCATTGAAATCAATTTCTCAGCTAGCTTCCTTCTCGCAAAGTCCATGACATGTGGACCCGGCAAGGTAGCATGCTATTAAATCAGGAAGCAAACTGAATATATATACATATATATCTAGCTCGGCAATTCACAGTTGATAGGTACGGTGTATACGTACTCAATCCAGATTTTCTCACGTATTTATCGGACATGTATACGCAAGTGTCATAGAATATTCAGGATGTACACCGCACATCGTACCGTATTGGCTCAGCCGGTGTACAATTATACGGAAAAATACATGGTATATAGACCGGCGTATGTACGAGCACTCAGCCGGTTCTAGATGTATGCAGGCGCACGATCGGACTGCACCTGTTAGCTTGTTTGTTTACATGTCGAGGCACATATATGCAAGCATGGCCCCAGAAAGCACGTTGAAGCCAACACAAATGGCTCCTAGCTTGTAATACGTGTATACATACTTATTGGCTTACTAGCTTTCTTGGATGGCATGCCCATACATGGCACTATGTGCTACGCACAGGTCCATGCAATTGTTGCTAGTTTCTTTTCTCGCCAACTTAACATGACCAAAAGGAGCACCACACATTAGCTTGTCACAGTCAAGGCATAATGCAATTTGCTTCCTATTTTTCTTTATTAATGCTCTTCTCAATAGCACGTGTGAGAATCAAACATGAATGCAAAACCAGAGAAGATTTGGTATAAAAATCTCGTCAAACAAATACCCCCCCACCAAGTTAAGTTTGAATTGCGGAGCAAATTCAAATTTAACTTGGTGAAAAACAATTTGACTGAGATGGCGCAACAAAACAAATCGCACCTTCGGTATGATGGCTCCTCCAAATTTAAACTCAGTTCATGAGCTTTTTGCATGAAATGGGGCAGTGTGCTCCCTTCTATTTGTTTATAAATGCTATGTCATGCTTGAATTGATGAAGCACGTATATTTCTAATTACATATGTATGTATTAATGTGTCATACATGTTTACTAATTAGCTTTAGCTCATCTTTCTGGTGCATATATGTGATGCCACCATGTGAACCATAGCCATGGGAGTACATGCGGATGGTTGCCGAGAGGTGCCGCACCGAACATTGCCGGTGCCTGCAACTGCAGGGTTGTAGTAAGCTGTGGCGCCGGTCGAGCTTGCGGAGCCGCCATATGACCAGCATAAGAAGCAGGACGCATCGGAGATGGAAGGAGGTCTGCTGCTGGTGACCATTGCTCTCGTCGTGTCGAGGCTGTTGGTGGAAGCAACATGTCAATGGACAACCGCTGCGAATGGTTGATCCAACTGGCCATCGAATTAACATATGCCCGGGCAGATTGCCGAGCTGCAAAAGTGATTACAGAGTTGATGCAGCGCTCGTCGACCAGGGAGCTACTGGATTGCTGTTGTGAGGGTATCGAGAGCATCGAGATGCTTGACGTCATCTTGGTGGTGGACAGAGAAGTCCACACCAGCGCCGTGGTCGATGGACGATGGACAACAGCCTCTGTTCTGGCTCCCATTGAGGCGATCGACCTTGAGCAGCCTCTGAAGGGATCATCAGTGCTGAAGTGTTCACGGCCACCTCACTCATCGTCGCGGCGGCGCATGTTCAGACTGTTGAAGCCACGATCAAAGCTGTTGATGTAGTGGTCATCGGTGCTGTGCTCATGTCTAGCGTGCTATTTACCATCACAGCTAGACAGGTCACGTTCCGCCGGCGGCACACTGGATTGTCATCAACGTTGTCCTGGCAGGCTGGCAGCGGTGCTGCTGTAGAAGTAGCCGATCGAGTGACGGCTTCATGCTAATTAAGAAGCACCGAGGCGCCATTGTGGCTGCCGTGTCTCATACATGCATGTATAATAATAACTCGCATCTTGGTCACTGGAAAGCGACGGTGCATAAGTTTTCGTATCATCTCTGTATGCATTATCTTGTTTATTCATGAGGTCATCAGGTCATGGGAGCTACATGGCTACTTAGGACGTTCGTTGACGTCCCCGGGTTGCCGAAGCGTCCAGGTTGTTGATGCGCAACCGGCCTTCAGGCACGGCAGTACTCCGCGAAGTTGCTGAATCAATGAGACACTGCCATTGAAACGTCAAATTGTCGGCCGGGCTGCTCACATGGCCAAAGTGTTCATGCAGCGCCCGTAGAGAGATTATTGTTGTTGCAGGCAAGCCAGATCAGCTCATCTATGATGCTGGGTGGGGTTGTCATGTCCCCACAACCGTTCCAGCGGAGCGCAGGCAGTGGCATACACGTACGGGCAGCCGGTGGCGCCGTGCCGAGGTAGCTTGCTGGACTGCCCTCGTGATTACCGCGAAAGCAGGATGCATCCACAATGGAGAGGTATACTGTGTTGCTCGACCATTGCACTCGCTGTTGGGCTGACGGCGGAAGCAATGTGATCGACGACTATCGTGAACGGTTGAACCACCTCGCCACCAAAGTAACACGCGCCCGAGCGGAATGCCGAGCTGCCGAAGTGGTCACAGAGTAGATGCAGCGCCCGTCGACGAGGGAGCTGCTGTTGTGAGGGTATTGAGGGCGTCGATGCTCGACATCACATCTTGGCGTTGGACGGGGAAATCTAAGCCCGTGCCGTGGTTCATAGAGGATGAACGCCAGCCTCTGTTGTAGTGCTCATTAAGGCGATCGATCTTGACTGGCCTCTGAAAAGAACCATGTGACTGTACACGGCCACCTCGTTCATCATCGAGGCAGCACATGTTCAGGCTGCTCAAGCCACAGTCAAGCCTGTTGATGAAGCATCATCGGGGCTGAGTGCTCTGTTACCGTCGCCGGACAGCAATGCGCCATGCCCTGGATACCATCTTGTGTGCCATTGGGCCACAGAGGCGGCATGTGTTGGCTGCCAATGTTTAGCGTGACTTTTACCATCACAGCTGAACGGGTCTCGTACCTTCCGCTGGCGGCACGCCAGATTATCAACAATGTTGGTCGATTCATCACTGTTGGCACGCGTATATGTGCGGCAGCAACTGGCGGGCCACCGATGCAGCATTGCTTGTGCCTTGGTCACCTGCCATTGTTCAACACAAGTTCTTGTGTCTTGTCGCCACGTTGTCATTGGCAGCTGCTCTCTCAACGAAAGGCACTCCCCATCAGGATGCTCCCTCGGCCTTTTAGCATGGACGAAGCGAGAGAGGAAAACAAAAAAAAAAAAAAAAGGAAAAGAAAACAAAACAAAAGAAAAGAGAAGGAAAGGCAAAGACAAAAGGAACAAAAAAGAAAAATAAATAAAAATGAAAATGTACCTTGATGGCGTTGTGTTGACTCCAAGGCGCATTGAGACTTTCGTTGGAGCCATGTATCGGCATCAGCCAACAGAAAGTCGTGGAACTCCATTGGAGCCGCGTGGACGGCATGAGCCAACGGGACAAGGTTGACTCCGTTGGAGCCGCGTGGCGGCGTCGGCCAACGGACGGGGTTGAACTCCGTTGAGCCGCGTGGCGGCGTCCGCCAACGGGACGGGGTTGAACTCCGTTGGAGCCGCGCGTGGCGGCGCCGCCAACGGACGGTGTTGAACTCCGTTGGAACCGCGTGGCGGCGGCGTCAGCCAACGGGGACGAGGTTGAACTCCGTTGGAGCCGCGTGCGGCGGCGCCGGCCAACGGACGAGGTAGGGCTTCATTGGGGCCATGTCGCGGCGGTGTCCAATGATGTATCCATCAGGTCCGAATGATAGCATTAGCCAATCGGACGCCCTTGAGTTGCTTTGGCCATACGGTATGAGGACCGTGGTACTTGACGAAAGCTTTTATCAACCAAGGAGCCACCTTGTGGTCGTGGCATGAAATAACCCGGTTGAAGGGTTTCACAGCTTGACACCGGCCGCACTAGCGCATCGCACTGCTCCCCGGTGTGGTTTTATCAACCCGGGGCCACCTTGCATTGTGGCGTGACATGGCTGGATTGAAGGGTTTCATCAGCTTGATACTAACCGCATCGGGCGTATCGCACCGCTCCCGATTGTAGTGCAACGATGGACCTGCAACACTACAATAAACAACTAGCTTGTCCGGTGATAGATGACGTAGCTAGGAAGAGTCAATGATGAGGCAAAAAGTCATCAAGTTGAGTATATTGTTTGGATTTTTTTGTTGAAATATTTTTGAAAATGTTGGCTCTCCATGGGCATTAGCTATATGTGCAGCTTGGCGATAGGACAGCCAGGGGACGTGAACCATTGGGTGCCGCAGCGTAACCATAGCAACATGGCTCCCGCGATTTTCGCCCGTTGTGTGCTTGAATGTGTAGACTTCTCGCTTAGATGTCTCCACAGGGGGTGAAGGGAATTCTTGGTCGAGACTCCCTTGCATCGAAGTTGAACCATAGCCCACTCTCTCTATGACATGGAGGCGTAGGTATGGCTGATTTGGTATTCGGTTTTGGGTAACGGTTGAGGAATTTTGCCATTACTTTTGCCGAGGATGGTGGATGACTACCTCCGCCTTCCTCTTGGAACCGAGCTTGATAATTGGGCTGCTCGGCCACATCTTTGGTGACCATTTTTCTTTGCTCTTTTTATTTTTTTTTGTTTTTGTTTTTTGCCTCAGGATTCGAGGAGCTTGGAGAGTAGCCATTCACCTTGTATAGCTAGGTGAATCCTCGCTGGCGATGTGTATTTTCTCGGTCCCTTGTTGTCACCTTCCGTGGTGGCAAGAGGCTGCACACTTGGCGAAACTTGTGTTGCACCAGGTAGCCCTTTCTTGCTCTTCTTCTATAGTCTTCCCTGGAGTGTGTGTCGCTTCATGTCAGGAAGCGCGAGCGGCATGGTCGCCTCGCTGCTTAGGAGCGGCTCGAGCCGTCTTCCCACTGCCCCTAGTGGAAACACGTTCAGCGTCTGTCGTGCTTTCCGTGATGTGGTGGCTTGTCGCAAGCTCCATGTGCCAGGTTGTTGCCATCGGACCTTCTGGAGAAGTCCCAAGACAGTCAAATCTTTCACTGTAGCTGTAGCCTGGTAGGGAGAGCCTTTTGGGGGGTTTTTTATATAGATAGGTGGCCAAGTGATGCAATGGAAAATGCATGCTACTATAAAAAAAATGGATTAAAAAATGCAAAATCAACAAAAATCAAGAACCTCTCGTCGATGTGGAGCACCGGCTGGCGAGCTTTGAGGCGTTGTCGAAAGGCCTTCCGCGACGTAGATTCTTGTAAGGCACACTATTGCTCCTAGTGCTGCCGTTCTTGAGACACGCCAAAATGTTGTTGGCATGGGGGACGAGCTAGGTGGTGTGACACCGCCCATTGGGTTTGTCGATGTAGACCAAGGTGCCCTTGCGGTTGGAGGTGAATTTGACCAGGGAGGTGTGGTGCTACTCCCAGCGTTGTCGATGTCGAATGCGGTGCCGGAAGACCATCGGCGTCGCACGAAATGGGGGAGGTGTGTGATACCCCGAGTGTTGTTGATGTAGGAGGCGACGCCGAAAGCATGTGGGCATCGTAGGTGTGATGATATCGACGACGATGCTGGACATCGACGACATAGGACGCCGGGAGGCTGTGGTGCCGCCCCAGGTTTAGTTGACAATGTAGAAGACGACACCGGATCAGGACCGGCATCATAGGACACTGGGGATCAGAGCTGTTGTCTTGCCCCCAGTGTGTTGTTGTAGAGCGAGGAGTTGACACTTGACTGTCTTGGTACGTCATGTCATCCCAGAAGGGCTTACCAATGAGCTCCTATGATCAGGATGGGCGCCTGGTCGGCAGCCTCGAATGGGTGGAAAAGCACCGTTGTGCTTCTCTGCCAAGTTAATCGGCATTGCTTCATGATGAGAGTGTGTTCTAAGCTCTTCCACCCACGCCTCTATATTTGTACGTGGTAACTGGGGCAGTGCCCTTTGCTTCAATATAGGCTGCTCGTCTGTCGTGCAGCCGATCACCCCGTCTCCATGTTGTTGTTGTTGATGGCCATGGATGCCGTGCTGGAGCGACGTGATCCGCCTCATCGGCTGGCTGCCAAACTCGATCGGATGCCGGACGCCACGCCATGAAGCGAACAGTATGCCCCGGGCACCGAACGCCCCGCCCCGCTCATCCTTCACGTTGTCCTGCAGCGAACAAGGACAAACCTGGAGTGGGCACTCCTTGCCATCGGACCATTATTGTTGGTCTTGTCAGCGTGGCGCGTGGTGCGCCCTAGCTTTCGAGCGGCTCGATGCAGATTGACGGCTTCAGGCTCTTTCTTCGCGCCGGTGTGGATTGACATTGCAGCTGGACAGCAGCGTCACAGGCGCGATCTTTCCATGTTCACGTACGGTGGTTGTGCGGTGCTAGGACTGCCGCTCATTGGCTTGAAGCACGTGATGAGCCTGGTGGTCTCCCCTGGGCTCTCAGCAAGACGTACTTCGTCGCTCAACCATCCTTGCATTGTGTGTGCAGCTGCGAGAGAGAAGAAAGAAAATAATTATGCGCCGCGCTTGAGGCACGCTGGCTTGGCTGCTGCGTGGATCATGTTGATGGCTTGCTAGTTAGCTTGTTAGCAGCCATACGCGAGTACAGATGTGTGTACATGCAATGTACATGATGTATGTGTGCACGGATTCTAGTCCGACCGCAGCTTGACGACCCGCGCGCTGTGATAAACGCCAGCAGCGGACTTTTCAAAGTTGCAGCAGCCCGGCGTGGCAGTGTTCTCCATTCATGGCATGCGGTTTCGTTTAGGCATGGAAGCTATGCGCCAGCAGGACACAGATGCAAGCTTGCGCCCTCTCCACGCGGAACACAGACGTACGCACCGGGCAACGGCTTCCCAATCACGGGCAGCCAATGGGCTACGTAGCCGGGACAGTGAGCGTGTTGTGCCTCTGGCCAATGTCTCCTCTGCGGTGTTCAATCACCAACATCAGCATACAGAGCGCTCGCAGTTGTGCTGATCTCTGTTTGGCATAGGCGTAGATGCCCCCATTAATTGATCGTGGCGCGAGTGATGAACTTGACAGCCGCTCTGATTCAGCACGAACTGCCTGTTGCATTTCGAGATTGAAACACAGTGTGGGCACCGTTTATTGGCACCTCGTTGGCAGGTCAACGAATCTTTATTCGCAGTGAGCGGCCTTAACACCACGTCACGCCATCTTGACGCCACCAGTAGCGTCCCTGCTCGCCCCCTGCAGACAGCAGGGGGTAGCCTTGTGTCGCAACGTCGACTGGAGCCGCTGCCACTGGAGCCGCTGCCATGCGGCTTCCACAAGTAGAACGCCCACCAGCTTGGTGTTGTTGACTTGACGCCAAGGTTGACGAAGTTGCTGTCCCGTGGGATCACGCCTTGCTTGTCCCCTTGTGCCGTGGGGACATGTCGGGATCGGACGGCCTCGATGGGTCTTGATGCGTGCATGTCCCTTCATTGCCGTCAACGTGCCGATGCAGAGGATGCTTGCCATCATGTCGACGCGAAGGAATGCTTGCCGCCGTTGCCGTCATCATGCCGATGCAGAGGCGCGCTCGCCATTGCCGTCAACGTGCCGATGCAGAGGCGTGCTCGTCCTTTATATCTGTCTTGTTGTATCCTTTGGCTTGGCGCACTCGTCTAGCGCATGGTAGGACAATGGGGGCACCGACAAAACATCGGCGCCGTAGGACAATGGGGGGCTGCCCCAGGGTTTATGCAGATCATGGCGCCGGAATAACATTGGCGTCGAGATGGCAAGGGTGCTTAGTGCTGCCCCCAGGGGTTGTTGTTAAAGTGGATGCCGGAAAACCATCAACACTGTTGGACACCAAGGTGCTATGATTTTGCCACCGGTGTTGATGTGTAGAACACGACGACATTCTCAATGATGTCTGTACTCACCCGTCTGATGGCGGCGAGAGTGTTGCGGTGGAACACCAGAGCTGTGCTTGATAACATCCGCGTCCTCGAAACCTCCGAGTCTGGCGGTTGTAGAGGTGTGCAGAAGAGCCGTTCCCGCACATCCGGCTCAGCACGCCGTGGCTTGGAGCAGAGGGGCGCGTTTGGTGGTCGCTAGAGGTCGAGAATGACTCCGCGTGTTTGTCCTAGCGCGTCCCTCGTAGATGCTTAGGGCAGCCAACAAGTAGCAGCTGCGCCAAAATGTGCGTGAGCCATCGAGCGCGCGTCGCAGCTTCCAGCCACTTAGCTCGTTAGCTTGCGGTAGTTGCACGTACATGTATGCATGGCCAATACATGCATGAATATACACCTTGCTTGCATTTTGATGTTGCTTTGCATGTCGGTGTAGTATTAGCATCTTCAGGTTCATGTCCTGGCAACCGCGAATTCGTGTCTCGTGACGCGAGAGTTTCTCGCAGTCCGGCGCCGTCTTGATCATCTGGCTGCCACGTCGTTCTCTTCTTGGCCCAAATCATGATATCGGGGGCGACGTGCACATGGTTATGTAAGATTGGAAGAAACAATACTAGATTAGTTCTTACCCATAGAGAATGCACTTCCCGCGCTTGTGGCTTCCGCTTTCGGGAATGCCTTGGATGAAGACGCTCGGCCGCCGGCTAGCTTGTTTGTAGCAAGCTCGTCGAACTGCAAGTCGCTCTCGTTGGTGCCTGCGACCATTTGGGAATCTCATCGACTCGTCGTGGCCTCTCATCACGACATACCGACAAAGTCAGCGTAGTCTTGAAGGAGATGGAAACCTCCCCTTGACACTGCGATAGTGCGTGCATCTGTCATCTGTGGCCAGTCACTATATATAGGACGCGGCTAATTAGGGGCTCAACGTTTGAAGTTCCCACCAGGGACTTCTCTGTGCACCCGTGAAGCTGTCAGACTAGATGTGTGCATCTCGTTCACGCCCCAGTGCCTCAGATGATCGCTTTTTCGGCGGACAGACATCGCCGCCAATAGAGGCGAGCTGCAGTTGAGGGTGCCAAACACAGAGAGCTCGAGTCCTACGTATGTCCGACGCCTGTAGATGTCATTGTTCCAGGCACAACCTCTCCGCTTTGATGTGCCTAGCAGCAGCGCACAAAGCAAGCATATACAAGTGTGAGGCTTCTTGTTTGCTAGATGCACTGTAGTAGCAATACAGTGCATGTACGTGAACGTGCATCCACATATCCTTGCGTGATCATATTGCAAGGCATCGACACTTCTTTCTTTGAGCTTGTGGGCAATGTCCGGCAGCCATGACAATTGTAATCTTGATGGCACTACCACAACATGATTGTGGCCAAGCCATATCACCGTCGTCTTCATGCCAGGCATAGCCATCATTAGCGCCACCTGTCAGTAGCAGGCAGCGCGCGACCTTGTCCTGTAATCATCGACTGGAGCCATTGTCTTGTGGCTTCCTGTAATAAGGCGTCCTCCACTTCGGCGCCACAGGATCAGCATCAAAGCTGATGAAGTCGCCGTTCCGCATGGCCTATGTCCTGCTTGCGCCACGAGAACACGTCAGGAGGCCACTATGGAGCCGGGCTTGGTGTCCTTGGATCATCAGAGTCTGTGCAGCCACCATCCTGCAAGGCATGCATCTTGCTGACGCAATGAGGACACTTTGCTGAAGCAAAGACGTCTTGCCTCGGCTTTGATGGAGCTGACCAACTTGGTGATGTCGTTCACTCATCGGAGTCCAAGAAGTCACCATCACGTGGGGCATTCATCTTGTTGATGAAATGGGGTCATCCTGCTTGTGCCGCGAACAAGTCGAGCAGCCCGATGGAGTCCTCATGTGTGCGGCAAGGTGCGTCCCTGCATCGGCTTTGATGAAGTTGCGCCCCAGCGACTACTCGGGGGGCACGATATTGTGAGTCCCAACCAAGAACTGTCGATTGCACCCGTCATTGCCGTCGGCATAGATGTGCGCCGACCGGCATTGTTGCCGCTGTGCTCATCATAAGGTGGAACCGGCTTCGGCGACTTCTGAACCCTCATGCTTCATGCGCCCACGGAGCGCAGAGGGGTTGTCGTGGTTGCCTCACCATGGCAAGCCAAATTGCCCCAAGCGTGGAGATGGACCTTGACCTCGTCGGCGTAGTAGGTACGCTCTCAGCTTTGTCCAAGCATAAGCATCCACCTTGGTCCCTGCACAAAAAGACACAAAAGAAGACAAACCGGTAGAAATTTACTACCCAGATAAGATTTGGGCTATCCTACAAGAGTCTCAAACCAGGTGAGACATCCAAAATAGCACCATCAGCGTGTTGCAGCTTGTTGCAGCAGCAGGACGTCCTCCAGCTTGATGTGATCACTAGCACACGACATAGAAGTTGACACGTCATGTGTAGACTGTGTCTTGCTTGCGCCGCGAGGGCATGTCGGGGAGCCTTGACGGACTCCACGTCAGAGCCGCTAGCTCAGCATCCCGGTCAACAGTCGCCGCCATGTGGAGTCTGCGTCCCATTGGAGGACCCGTCGGCAGCCTAAATGCCTGGATGGAGACTTGATACGTGCGCCAACGTGCACCCATCCCAACGCGTCGGTGTAGCTGTTGCATGTCGTCCACGACCTCGCTGCCTCAAGCGATCGCTTTGGACGTCGAGTGACGCATGGCTTGCTGCCCTCCGGCTACGTGCTAGTCGCCGACACGCTCCTTCAGACGGGCTCCTCGTGGTCCTCGTGATTCTTGCTCTCCGTCCGGCAGACAACAGAAATCTTTGCCAAGAGACGAGAGCTGCCGCTGCTTGAGGTCCGAACATGGAGGGTCCGACGTGTAGACATCGCCGATTCCTCTCCTCACTATGACAAGTAGCAACAACACAGTGCGCCCATGCATGCACGAGGCTTACTTTGTTTGCTCGGTGCACAGTGGTTATACGACGTGCATGTACATGTCACTCACACATCCTTGTGCACGACCATGGAAGACAGGTATATTACCTTCTTTGATCTTGAGGGCGACAGCCATCAACCGACAGCTACGACGATGTTGAACTGTTGACGGCAAGATGACAACATCACCGCACCAATCACGCTATCTCGTCGTCGTCTCCTTCATGCCTGGCGACAGGTTTAGCATCAGTTCGACGTCGTGCCGCAGCATCTCAATGCCGTGGTTACTCAGGCAGGCAGCCCCTGCACTGGTAATGTCGATTTGACATCCCTGCCATTCGGCTCTCAAGTTGAACGCTCATCTCGGCTCGGTGGCGTTTGCTCCGCACCAAAGCCGCTGAAGCTGTTGATGAGCACGCCTCCCGTTGACGTGCATGATCCAGACGTTGGCACAGGGCCCGCGCAATCTAGTACGCATTTCGTACGTCGAGTGGCATGGATGGAGCCCATATGTGTGCCAAGGTGCATCTTTGCGTCCACTTGATGGAGCTGCCCCGGCGACTAGTTAGGCTCGCCACTTGTCGCTCGTAATTAACCTTAACGGAATTGTACCCTTTTTGCTTGTTGTGTCCAACAAGGAGTTTGGAGGCGTTGCTTTTTCAAGGCAAGCAACATTGGCTTCCAACACATGGACACCAGCCTTAGTCTTGTTGAAGTTGCTGGCACTAGAAATTGGACGCCTACTTCCAGCCCGTTCAAGGCAACGTACACCCATCTTGGACCTGTGTATGGGAACACCAAGCACCGAAACAAGTGATTAAAAATGATATAGGGCTATCACATGAGGAGCCTCACTAGCGAAGACATCCAAGATAGCACCAACTTAAAATACAACACCATCTTGGAGAGCATATGTGAAGACCAATACGACGACCATTGTTGCGCAGCAAAGATGGGAGGAGAGCCATCTCCACCGGGCGTGCCAATTTGTTTCCGCAGAAAAATCACTCAAGAGGGGAGGATCTCTCTGTGCGAAATAAAAATAAATGCGGGCGTGCCAGTGTACTAAAGTACACAAAAGAAATAAATAGAGGGAACACAAACTTTATTCATATTTAATGAAAATACAAATATATGTTCCCTAGTACATGTGCGCTCCATAGGTAGCCTGTTGGCGGCTATCTGACATAGGCGTTGTGGTCTTCATGGTTCCTAGGGCCTCGGAAAGCTCCTAGTTAATTACCCCCGTGAGTCAGGCTCACAGAGTACCTCCGATTAAGCTGCGTTGGTCGTCGTCGTCGGTCTTCGCTTCACTTCTCCATGCATGTGTGTTGGTGTAGATGGGGTTGGCGTCGGCGTGTCCAGGGCCTCGTCGGTCCATGAGCCGGTAGAACGTGGGCTAGAGTATTAGCCACGCCGCCTGTGTCGTTCGCCTCGTCGGTGTCGAACGGCACGTTGTTGTTGTGGTAGTAGCACTTGCATGGTTGATGTAGCTTGGACTGATTTGGACTTACTCGGCAACGTCGTCGGGGTACGCCGTGGAGCTTGATCACGTAGAGTCGATGAAGTTGTAGTTGATGAAGACTTGCACTTGCCTACATCGTCCGCCTCGTCGCCGTGGTCTGGCGCGTAGTGGTAGTAGTAGATGGAGTCGTAGGAGCGTACACGACTCGAATGTCTCAGCAGCTTCACCTGAAACATATAAGACGAAATTATATACATTAATTGAGGGCTCGAACATCAGCCGAGCTCCCGATGGTGTGCTTTGCGTGTAAAGACAATTCAGGCGCACGGCAATATACGCGTGCAGCTCACTCGAGATAGTTGTTGGTGTCCTCTTGGCTACGAGCTTCATGTGAGCACGTACGTGCAATCGCACATGCATTTGCAAGCATGTATTGCCGATGCGGCGCTCCAGAGTACCTCGCCGCAATCTTGCCTGAGGCGCTAGAAGGCATGGTCGTGCCTTGATCAGCCGTTGCTTGACGTGATGTTGTTGGCGTGCGGCAGCCGGCGTAGGTGTGGAGTCATTGATGACGGCGTATGGACGTGTGTTGTCTTCTCTGTGCTCCTCTTGACCCATATGCAGATGGACCAGATGATCTTGGCCGGCGGCGGCACTCAGCCAGGGCATGCGTAGCTGCGCTCCTCCGTGCAGCCGGTTGAACGGATCGAGATCGGCGGCTGCCAGTCGGCTGCCTCCCGTGATGATCCATGGATGGATGGATTTGGATCTTGTCGACGGCTTCATCCTGGGCGGCGGCTGCCGGTAATCGTCTGCTCCAGCGATCTAATCGGCCGGGCATGCCATGGCTTCCGGCTTGATGGATGAAGCGGCCTGCCTTGCTGCGCAGCCTGACGGCGCGTGGATGCAAAGTCAGGTCCTCCCTCCCGTGATGGCCTGGTGTCCTTTATATAGGCAGCAGCTAGGGTACCTGCTGGACTCCTGGCCGCATGCACGAGCGGGCGCCGCCTAAAGTTTGTTGGAGCGTCCGATATGCCCGGAGCGATCCTTATCTTCATATACGTCAGATTAAGTTACGTGATTATCCCTCCGATCAGCCAAAAATATCTCTAGAAAAATATCTCTGGCTGTGTGCAATTGACGTTTCATTGAAATCAATTTCTCAGCTAGCTTCCTTCTCGCAAAGTCCATGACATGTGGACCCGGCAAGGTAGCATGCTATTAAATCAGGAAGCAAACTGAATATATATACATATATATCTAGCTCGGCAATTCACAGTTGATAGGTACGGTGTATACGTACTCAATCCAGATTTTCTCACGTATTTATCGGACATGTATACGCAAGTGTCATAGAATATTCAGGATGTACACCGCACATCGTACCGTATTGGCTCAGCCGGTGTACAATTATACGGAAAAATACATGGTATATAGACCGGCGTATGTACGAGCACTCAGCCGGTTCTAGATGTATGCAGGCGCACGTATCGGACTGCACCTGTTAGCTTGTTTGTTTACATGTCGAGGCACATATATGCAAGCATGGCCCCGTAGCACGTTGAAGCCAACACAAATGGCTCCTAGCTTGTACGTGTATACATACTTATTGGCTTACTAGCTTTCTTGGATGGCATGCCCATACATGGCACTATGTGCTACGTACAGGTCCATGCAATTGTTGCTAGTTTCTTTCTGGCCAACTTAACATGACCAAAAGGAGCACCACACATTAGCTTGTCACAGTCAAGGCATAATGCAATTTGCTTCCTATTTTTCTTTATTAATGCTCTTCTCAATAGCACGTGTGAGAATCAAACATGAATGCAAACCAGAGAAGATTTGGTACAAAATCTCGTCAAACAAATGCCCCCCACCAAGTTAAGTTTGAATTGCGGAGCAAATTCAAATTTAACTTGGTGAAAAACAATTTGACTGAGATGGCGCAACAAAACAAATCGCACCTTCGGTATGATGACTCCTCCAAATTTAAACTCAGTTCATGAGCTTTTGCATGAAATGGGGCAGTGTGCTCCCTTCTATTTGTTTATAAATGCTATGTCATGCTTGAATTGATGAAGCACGTATATTTCTAATTACACATGTATGTATTAATGTGTCATACATGTTTACTAATTAGCTTTAGCTCATCTTTCTGGTGCATATATGTGATGCCACCATGTGAACCATAGCCATGGGAGTACATGCGGATGGTTGCCGAGAGGTGCCGCACCGAACATTGCCGGTGCCTGCAACTGCAGGTTTGTAGTAAGCTGTGGCGCCGGTCGAGCTTGCGGAACCGCCATATGACCAGCATAAGAAGCGGGGACGATCGGAGATGGAAGGAGGTCTGCTGCTGGTGACCATTGCTCTCGTCGTGTCGAGGCTGTTGGTGGAAGCAACATGTCAATGGACAACCGCTGCGAATGGTTGATCCAACTGGCCATCGAATTAACATATGCCCGGGCAGATTGCCGAGCTGCAAAAGTGATTACAGAGTTGATGCAGCGCTCGTCGACCAGGGAGCTACTGGATTGCTGTTGTGAGGGTATCGAGAGCATCGAGATGCTTGACGTCATCTTGGTGGTGGACAGAGAAGTCCACACCAGCGCCGTGGTCGATGGACGATGGACAACAGCCTCTGTTCTGGCTCCCATTGAGGCGATCGACCTTGAGCAGCCTCTGAAGGGATCATCAGTGCTGAAGTGTTCACGGCCACCTCACTCATCGTCGCGGCGGCGCATGTTCAGACTGTTGAAGCCACGATCAAAGCTGTTGATGTAGTGGTCATCGGTGCTGTGCTCATGTCTAGCGTGCTATTTACCATCACAGCTAGACAGGTCACGTTCCGCCGGCGGCACACTGGATTGTCATCAACGTTGTCCTGGCAGGCTGGCAGCGGTGCTGCTGTAGAAGTAGCCGATCGAGTGACGGCTTCATGCTAATTAAGAAGCACCGAGGCGCCATTGTGGCTGCCGTGTCTCATACATGCATGTATAATAATAACTCGCATCTTGGTCACTGGAAAGCGACGGTGCATAAGTTTTCGTATCATCTCTGTATGCATTATCTTGTTTATTCATGAGGTCATCAGGTCATGGGAGCTACATGGCTACTTAGGACGTTCGTTGACGTCCCCGGGTTGCCGAAGCGTCCAGGTTGTTGATGCGCAACCGGCCTTCAGGCACGGCAGTACTCCGCGAAGTTGCTGAATCAATGAGACACTGCCATTGAAACGTCCAAATTGTCGGCCGGGCTGCTCACATGGCCAAAGTGTTCATGCAGCGCCCGTAGAGAGATTATTGTTGTTGCAGGCAAGCCAGATCAGCTCATCTATGATGCTGGGTGGGGTTGTCATGTCCCCACAACCGTTCCAGCGGAGCGCAGGCAGTGGCATACACGTACGGGCAGCCGGTGGCGCCGTGCCGAGGTAGCTTGCTGGACTGCCCTCGTGATTACCGCGAAAGCAGGATGCATCCACAATGGAGAGGTATACTGTGTTGCTCGACCATTGCACTCGCTGTTGGGCTGACGGCGGAAGCAATGTGATCGACGACTATCGTGAACGGTTGAACCACCTCGCCACCAAAGTAACACGCGCCCGAGCGGAATGCCGAGCTGCCGAAGTGGTCACAGAGTAGATGCAGCGCCCGTCGACGAGGGAGCTGCTGTTGTGAGGGTATTGAGGGCGTCGATGCTCGACATCACATCTTGGCGTTGGACGGGGAAATCTAAGCCCGTGCCGTGGTTCATAGAGGATGAACGCCAGCCTCTGTTGTAGTGCTCATTAAGGCGATCGATCTTGACTGGCCTCTGAAAAGAACCATGTGACTGTACACGGCCACCTCGTTCATCATCGAGGCAGCACATGTTCAGGCTGCTCAAGCCACAGTCAAGCCTGTTGATGAAGCATCATCGGGGCTGAGTGCTCTGTTACCGTCGCCGGACAGCAATGCGCCATGCCCTGGATACCATCTTGTGTGCCATTGGGCCACAGAGGCGGCATGTGTTGGCTGCCAATGTTTAGCGTGACTTTTACCATCACAGCTGAACGGGTCTCGTACCTTCCGCTGGCGGCACGCCAGATTATCAACAATGTTGGTCGATTCATCACTGTTGGCACGCGTATATGTGCGGCAGCAACTGGCGGGCCACCGATGCAGCATTGCTTGTGCCTTGGTCACCTGCCATTGTTCAACACAAGTTCTTGTGTCTTGTCGCCACGTTGTCATTGGCAGCTGCTCTCTCAACGAAAGGCACTCCCATCAGGATGCTCCCTCGGCCTTTTAGCATGGACGAAGCGAGAGAGGAAAACAAAAAAAAAAAAAAAAGGAAAACAAAACAAAACAAAAGAAAAGAGAAGGAAAGGCAAAGACAAAAGGAACAAAAGAAAAATAAATAAAAATGAAAATGTACCTTGGATGGCGTTGTGTTGACTCAAAGGCGCATTGAGACTTTCGTTGGAGCCATGTATCGGCATCAGCCAACAGAAAGTCGTGGAACTCCATTGGAGCCGCGTGACGGCATGAGCCAACGGGACAAGGTTGGACTCCGTTGGAGCGCGCGGTGGCGGCGTCGCCAACGGACGGGGTTGAACTCCGTTGGAGCGCGTGGCGGCGTCGGCCAACGGGACGGGGTTGAACTCCGTTGGAGCGCGGCGTGGCGGCGTCGGCCAACGGACGGTGTTGAACTCCGTTGGAACCGCGTGGCGGCGTCAGCCAACGGGACGAGGTTGAACTCCGTTGGAGCCGCGTGGCGGCGTCGCCAACGGACGAGGTAGGGCTTCATTGGGGCCATGTCGCGGCGGTGTCCAATGATGTATCCATCAGGTCCGAATGATAGCATTAGCCAATCGGACGCCCTTTGAGTTGCTTTGGCCATACGGTATGAGGACCGTGGTACTTGATTTAAAGCTTTTATCAACCAAGGAGCCACCTTGTGGTCGTGGCATGAAATAACCCGGTTGAAGGGTTTCCGCAGCTTGACACTGGCGCACTAGCGCATCGCGACCGCTCCCGGGTGTGGTTTTATCAACCCAGGGCCACCTTGCATTGTGGCGTGACATGGCTGGATTGAAGGGTTTCATCGCCTTGATACTAACCGCACCGGGCGTATCGCACCGCTCCCGATTGTAGTGCAACGATGGACCTGCAACACTACAATAAACAACTAGCTTGTCCGGTGATAGATGACGTAGCTAGGAAGAGTCAATGATGAGGCAAAAGTCATCAAGTTGAGTATATTGTTTGGATTTTTTTTGTTGAAATATTTTTGAAAATGTTGGCTCTCCATGGGCATTAGCTATATGTGCAGCTTGCGATAGGACAGCCAGGGGACGTAACCATTGGGTGCCGTTGCGTAACCATAGCAACATGGCTCCTGCGATTTCGCCCCGTTGTGTGCTTGAATGTGTAGACTTCTGCTTAGATGTCTCCACAGGGGTGAAGGGAATTCTTGGTCGAGACTCCCTTGCATCGAGTTGAACCATAGCCCACTCTCTCTATGACATGGAGGCGTAGGTATGGCTGATTTGGTATTCGGTTTTGGGTAACGGTTGAGGAATTTTGCCATTACTTTTGCCGAGGATGGTGGATGACTACCTCCGCCTTCCTCTTGGAACTGAGCTTGATAATTGGGCTGCTCGGCCACATCTTTGGTGACCATTTTTCTTTGCTCTTTTTATGTTTTTTTTTTGTTTTTGTTTTTTTGCCTCAGGATTCGAGGAGCTTGGAGAGTAGCCATTCACCTTTGTATAGCTAGGTGAATCCTCGCTGGCGATGTGTATTTTTCTCGGTCCCTTGTTGTCACCTTCCAGGGTGGCAAGAGGCTGCACACTTGGCGAAACTTGTGTTGCACCAGGTAGCCCTTTCTTGCTCTTCTTCTATAGTCTTCCCGGGGTGTGTGTCGCTTCATGTCGGGAAGCGAAGCGGCATGGTCGCCTCGCTGCTTAGGAGCGGCTCGAGCCGTCTTCCCACTGCCCCTAGTGGAAACACGTTCAGCGCCCTGGTCGTGCTTTCCGTGATGTGGTGGCTTGTCGCAAGCTCCATGTGCCAGGTTGTTGCCATCGGACCTTCCGGAGAAGTCCCAAGACAGTCAAATCTTTTCACTGTAGCTGTAGCCTGGTAGGTAGGGAGAGCCTTTTGGGGGTTTTTATATAGATAGGTGGCCAAGTGATGCAATGGAAAATGCATGCTACTATAAAAAAAATGGATTAAAAAATGCAAAATCAACAAAAATCAAGAACCTCTCGTCGATGTGGAGCACCGGCTGGCGAGCTTTGAGGCGTTGTCGAAAGGCCTTCCGCGACGTAGATTCTTGTAAGGCACACTATTGCTCCTAGTGCTGCCGTTCTTGAGACACGCCAAAATGTTGTTGGCATGGGGGACGAGCTAGGTGGTGTGACACCGCCCATTGGGTTTGTCGATGTAGACCAAGGTGCCCTTGCGGTTGGAGGTGAATTTGACCAGGGAGGTGTGGTGCTACTCCCAGCGTTGTCGATGTCGAATGCGGTGCCGGAAGACCATCGGCGTCGCACGAAATGGGGAGGTGTGTGATACCCCGAGTGTTGTTGATGTAGGAGGCGCGCCGAAAAGCATGTGGGCATCGTAGGTGTGATGATATCGACGACGATGCTGGACATCGACGACATAGGACGCCGGGAGGCTGTGGTGCCGCCCAGGTTTAGTTGACAATGTAGAAGACGACACCGGATCAGGACCCGGCATCATAGGACACCGGGGATCAGAGCTGTTGTCTTGCCCCAGTGTGTTGTTGTAGAGCGAGGAGTTGACACTTGACTGTCTTGGTACGTCATGTCATCCCGAAAGGGCTTACCAATGAGCTCCTATGATCAGGATGGGCGCCTGGTCGGCAGCCTCGAATGGGTGGAAAAGCACCGTTGTGCTTCTCTGCCAAGTTAATCGGCATTGCTTCATGATGAGAGTGTGTTCTAAGCTCTTCCACCCACGCCTCTATATTTGTACGTGGTAACTGGGGCAGTGCCCTTTGCTTCAATATAGGCTGCTCGTCTGTCGTGCAGCCGATCACCCCGTCTCCATGTTGTTGTTGTTGATGGCCATGGATGCCGTGCTGGAGCGACGTGATCCGCCTCATCGGCTGGCTGCCAAACTCGATCGGATGCCGGACGCCACGCCATGAAGCGAACAGTATGCCCCGGGCACCGAACGCCCCGCCCCGCTCATCCTTCACGTTGTCCTGCAGCGAACAAGGACAAACCTGGAGTGGGCACTCCTTGCCATCGGACCATTATTGTTGGTCTTGTCAGCGTGGCGCGTGGTGCGCCCTAGCTTTCGAGCGGCTCGATGCAGATTGACGGCTTCAGGCTCTTTCTTCGCGCCGGTGTGGATTGACATTGCAGCTGGACAGCAGCGTCACAGGCGCGATCTTTCCATGTTCACGTACGGTGGTTGTGCGGTGCTAGGACTGCCGCTCATTGGCTTGAAGCACGTGATGAGCCTGGTGGTCTCCCTGGGCTCTCAGCAAGACGTACTTCGTCGCTCAACCATCCTTGCATTGTGTGTGCAGCTGCGAGAGAGAAGAAAGAAAATAATTATGCGCCGCGCTTGAGGCACGCTGGCTTGGCTGCTGCGTGGATCATGTTGATGGCTTGCTAGTTAGCTTGTTAGCAGCCATACGCGAGTACAGATGTGTGTACATGCAATGTACATGATGTATGTGTGCACGGATTCTAGTCCGACCGCAGCTTGGACGACCCGCGCGCTGTGATAAACGCCAGCAGCGGACTTTTCAAAGTTGCAGCAGCCCGGCGTGGCAGTGTTCTCCATTCATGGCATGCGGTTTCGTTTAGGCATGGAAGCTATGCGCCAGCAGGACACAGATGCAAGCTTGCGCCCTCTCCACGCGGAACACAGACGTACGCACCGGGCAACGGCTTCCCAATCACGGGCAGCCAATGGGCTACGTAGCCGGGACAGTGAGCGTGTTGTGCCTCTGGCCAATGTCTCCTCTGCGGTGTTCAATCACCAACATCAGCATACAGAGCGCTCGCAGTTGTGCTGATCTCTGTTTGGCATAGGCGTAGATGCCCCCATTAATTGATCGTGGCGCGAGTGATGAACTTGACAGCCGCTCTGATTCAGCACGAACTGCCTGTTGCATTTCGAGATTGAAACACAGTGTGGGCACCGTTTATTGGCACCTCGTTGGCAGGTCAACGAATCTTTATTCGCAGTGAGCGGCCTTAACACCACGTCACGCCATCTTGACGCCACCAGTAGCGTCCCTGCTCGCCCCTGCAGACAGCAGGGGGTAGCCTTGTGTCGCAACGTCGACTGGAGCCGCTGCCACTGGAGCCGCTGCCATGCGGCTTCCACAAGTAGAACGCCCACCAGCTTGGTGTTGTTGACTTGACGCCAAGGTTGACGAAGTTGCTGTCCCGTGGGATCACGCCTTGCTTGTCCCCTTGTGCCGTGGGGACATGTCGGGATCGGACGGCCTCGATGGGTCTTGATGCGTGCATGTCCCTTCATTGCCGTCAACGTGCCGATGCAGAGGGATGCTTGCCATCATGTCGACGCGAAGGAATGCTTGCCGCCGTTGCCGTCATCATGCCGATGCAGAGGCGCGCTCGCCATTGCCGTCAACGTGCCGATGCAGAGGCGTGCTCGTCCTTTATATCTGTCTTGTTGTATCCTTTGGCTTGGCGCACTCGTCTAGCGCATGGTAGGACAATGGGGGCACCGACAAAACATCGGCGCCGTAGGACAATGGGGGGGCTGCCCCAGGGTTTATGCAGATCATGGCGCCGGAATAACATTGGCGTCGAGATGGCAAGGGTGCTTAGTGCTGCCCCCAGGGGTTGTTGTTAAAGTGGATGCCGGAAAACCATCAACACTGTTGGACACCAAGGTGCTATGATTTTGCCACCGGTGTTGATGTGTAGAACACGACGACATTCTCAATGATGTCTGTACTCACCCGTCTGATGGCGGCGAGTGTTGCGGTGGAACACCAGAGCTGTGCTTGATAACATCCGCGTCCTCGAAACCTCCAAGTCTGGCGGTTGTAGAGGTGTGCAGAAGAGCCGTTCCCGCACATCCGGCTCAGCACGCCGTGGCTTGGAGCAGAGGGGCGCGTTTGGTGGTCGCTAGAGGTCGAGAATGACTCCGCGTGTTTGTCCTAGCGCGTCCCTCGTAGATGCTTAGGGCAGCCAACAAGTAGCAGCTGCGCCAAAATGTGCGTGAGCCATCGAGCGCGCGTCGCAGCTTCCAGCCACTTAGCTCGTTAGCTTGCGGTAGTTGCACGTACATGTATGCATGGCCAATACATGCATGAATATACACCTTGCTTGCATTTTGATGTTGCTTTGCATGTCGGTGTAGTATTAGCATCTTCAGGTTCATGTCCTGGCAACCGCGAATTCGTGTCTCGTGACGCGAGAGTTTCTCGCAGTCCGGCGCCGTCTTGATCATCTGGCTGCCACGTCGTTCTCTTCTTGGCCCAAATCATGATATCGGGGGCGACGTGCACATGGTTATGTAAGATTGGAAGAAACAATACTAGATTAGTTCTTACCCATAGAGAATGCACTTCCCGCGCTTGTGGCTTCCGCTTTCGGGAATGCCTTGGATGAAGACGCTCGGCCGCCGGCTAGCTTGTTTGTAGCAAGCTCGTCGAACTGCAAGTCGCTCTCGTTGGTGCCTGCGACCATTTGGGAATCTCATCGACTCGTCGTGGCCTCTCATCACGACATACCGACAAAGTCAGCGTAGTCTTGAAGGAGATGGAAACCTCCCCTTGACACTGCGATAGTGCGTGCATCTGTCATCTGTGGCCAGTCACTATATATAGGACGCGGCTAATTAGGGGCTCAACGTTTGAAGTTCCCACCAGGGACTTCTCTGTGCACCCGTGAAGCTGTCAGACTAGATGTGTGCATCTCGTTCACGCCCCAGTGCCTCAGATGATCGCTTTTTCGGCGGACAGACATCGCCGCCAATAGAGGCGAGCTGCAGTTGAGGGTGCCAAACACAGAGAGCTCGAGTCCTACGTATGTCCGACGCCTGTAGATGTCATTGTTCCAGGCACAACCTCTCCGCTTTGATGTGCCTAGCAGCAGCGCACAAAGCAAGCATATACAAGTGTGAGGCTTCTTGTTTGCTAGATGCACTGTAGTAGCAATACAGTGCATGTACGTGAACGTGCATCCACATATCCTTGCGTGATCATATTGCAAGGCATCGACACTTCTTTCTTTGAGCTTGTGGGCAATGTCCGGCAGCCATGACAATTGTAATCTTGATGGCACTACCACAACATGATTGTGGCCAAGCCATATCACCGTCGTCTTCATGCCAGGCATAGCCATCATTAGCGCCACCTGTCAGTAGCAGGCAGCGCGCGACCTTGTCCTGTAATCATCGACTGGAGCCATTGTCTTGTGGCTTCCTGTAATAAGGCGTCCTCCACTTCGGCGCCACAGGATCAGCATCAAAGCTGATGAAGTCGCCGTTCCGCATGGCCTATGTCCTGCTTGCGCCACGAGAACACGTCAGGAGGCCACTATGGAGCCGGGCTTGGTGTCCTTGGATCATCAGAGTCTGTGCAGCCACCATCCTGCAAGGCATGCATCTTGCTGACGCAATGAGGACACTTTGCTGAAGCAAAGACGTCTTGCCTCGGCTTTGATGGAGCTGACCAACTTGGTGATGTCGTTCACTCATCGGAGTCCAAGAAGTCACCATCACGTGGGGCATTCATCTTGTTGATGAAATGGGGTCATCCTGCTTGTGCCGCGAACAAGTCGAGCAGCCCGATGGAGTCCTCATGTGTGCGGCAAGGTGCGTCCCTGCATCGGCTTTGATGAAGTTGCGCCCCAGCGACTACTCGGGGGGCACGATATTGTGAGTCCCAACCAAGAACTGTCGATTGCACCCGTCATTGCCGTCGGCATAGATGTGCGCCGACCGGCATTGTTGCCGCTGTGCTCATCATAAGGTGGAACCGGCCGGCGACTTCTGAACCCTCATGCTTCATGCGCCCACGGAGCCGCGAGAGGGGTTGTCGTGGTTGCCTCACCATGGCAAGCCAAATTGCCCCAAGCGTGGAGATGGACCTTGACCTCTGCCGGGCGTAGTAGGTACGCTCTCAGCTTTGTCCAAGCATAAGCATCCACCTTGGTCCCTGCACAAAAGACACAAAAGAAGACAAACCGGGTAGAAATTTACTACCCGGATAAGATTTGGGCTATCCTACAAGAGTCTCAAACCAGGTGAGACATCCAAAATAGCACCATCAGCGTGTTGCAGCTTGTTGCAGCAGCAGGACGTCCTCCAGCTTGATGTGATCACTAGCACACGACATAGAAGTTGACACGTCATGTGTAGACTGTGTCTTGCTTGCGCCGCGAGGGCATGTCGGGGAGCCTTGACGGACTCCACGTCAGAGCCGCTAGCTCAGCATCCCGGTCAACAGTCGCCGCCATGTGGAGTCTGCGTCCCATTGGAGGACCCGTCGGCAGCCTAAATGCCTGGATGGAGACTTGATACGTGCGCCAACGTGCACCCATCCCAACGCGTCGGTGTAGCTGTTGCATGTCGTCCACGACCTCGCTGCCTCAAGCGATCGCTTTGGACGTCGAGTGACGCATGGCTTGCTGCCCTCCGGCTACGTGCTAGTCGCCGACACGCTCCTTCAGACGGGCTCCTCGTGGTCCTCGTGATTCTTGCTCTCCGTCCGGCAGACAACAGAAATCTTTGCCAAGAGACGAGAGCTGCCGCTGCTTGAGGTCCGAACATGGAGGGTCCGACGTGTAGACATCGCCGATTCCTCTCCTCACTATGACAAGTAGCAACAACACAGTGCGCCCATGCATGCACGAGGCTTACTTTGTTTGCTCGGTGCACAGTGGTTATACGACGTGCATGTACATGTCACTCACACATCCTTGTGCACGACCATGGAAGACAGGTATATTACCTTCTTTGATCTTGAGGGCGACAGCCATCAACCGACAGCTACGACGATGTTGAACTGTTGACGGCAAGATGACAACATCACCGCACCAATCACGCTATCTCGTCGTCGTCTCCTTCATGCCTGGCGACAGGTTTAGCATCAGTTCGACGTCGTGCCGCAGCATCTCAATGCCGTGGTTACTCAGGCAGGCAGCCCCTGCACTGGTAATGTCGATTTGACATCCCTGCCATTCGGCTCTCAAGTTGAACGCTCATCTCGGCTCGGTGGCGTTTGCTCCGCACCAAAGCCGCTGAAGCTGTTGATGAGCACGCCTCCCGTTGACGTGCATGATCCAGACGTTGGCACAGGGCCCGCGCAATCTAGTACGCATTTCGTACGTCGAGTGGCATGGATGGAGCCCATATGTGTGCCAAGGTGCATCTTTGCGTCCACTTGATGGAGCTGCCCCGGCGACTAGTTAGGCTCGCCACTTGTCGCTCGTAATTAACCTTAACGGGAATTGTACCCTTTTTGCTTGTTGTGTCCAACAAGGAGTTTGGAGGCGTTGCTTTTTCAAGGCAAGCAACATTGGCTTCCAACACATGGACACCAGCCTTAGTCTTGTTGAAGTTGCTGGCACTAGAAATTGGACGCCTACTTCCAGCCCGTTCAAGGCAACGTACACCCATCTTGGACCTGTGTATGGGAACACCAAGCACCGAAACAAGTGATTAAAAATGATATAGGGCTATCACATGAGGAGCCTCACTAGCGAAGACATCCAAGATAGCACCAACTTAAAATACAACACCATCTTGGAGAGCATATGTGAAGACCAATACGACGACCATTGTTGCGCAGCAAAGATGGGAGGAGAGCCATCTCCACCGGGCGTGCCAATTTGTTTCCGCAGAAAAATCACTCAAGAGGGGAGGATCTCTGTGCGAAATAAAAATAAATGCGGGCGTCGTGCGAGTGTACTAAAGTACACAAAAGAAATAAATAGAGGGAACACAAACTTTATTCATATTTAATGAAAATACAAATATATGTTCCCTAGTACATGTGCGCTCCATAGGTAGCTTTGTTGGCGGCTATCCGACATAGGCGTTGTGGTCTTCATGGTTCCTAGGGCCTCGGAAAGCTCCTAGTTAATTACCCCCGTGAGTCGGGGCTCACCAGTACCTCCCGATTAAGCTGCGTTGGTCGCCGCCGCCGGTCTTCGCTTCACTTCTCCATGCATGTGTGTTGGTGTAGATGGGGTTGGCGTCGGCGTGTCCAGGGCCTCGTCGGTCCATGAGCGGTAGAACGTGGGCTAGAGTATTAGCCACGCCGCCTGTGTCGTTCGCCTCGTCGGTGTCGAACGGCACGTTGTTGTTGTGGTAGTAGCACTTGCATGGTTGATGTAGCTTGGACTGATTTGGACTTATTTCGGCAACGTCGTCGGGTACGCCGTGGAGCTTGATCACGTAGAGTCGATGAAGTTGTAGTTGATGAAGACTTGCACTTGCCTACATCGTCCGCCTCGTCGCCGTGGTCTGGCGCGTAGTGGTAGTAGTAGATGGAGTCGTAGGAGCGTACACGACTCGAATGTCTCAGCAGCTTCACCTGAAACATATAAGACGAAATTATATACATTAATTGAGGGCTCGAACATCAGCCGAGCTCCCGATGGTGTGCTTTGCGTGTAAAGACAATTCAGGCGCACGGCAATATACGCGTGCAGCTCACTCGAGATAGTTGTTGGTGTCCTCTTGGCTACGAGCTTCATGTGAGCACGTACGTGCAATCGCACATGCATTTGCAAGCATGTATTGCCGATGCGGCGCTCCAGAGTACCTCGCCGCAATCTTGCCTGAGGCGCTAGAAGGCATGGTCGTGCCTTGATCAGCCGTTGCTTGACGTGATGTTGTTGGCGTGCGGCAGCCGGCGTAGGTGTGGAGTCATTGATGACGGCGTATGGACGTGTGTTGTCTTCTCTGTGCTCCTCTTGACCCATATGCAGATGGACCAGATGATCTTGGCCGGCGGCGGCACTCAGCCAGGGCATGCGTAGCTGCGCTCCTCCGTGCAGCCGGTTGAACGGATCGAGATCGGCGGCTGCCAGTCGGCTGCCTCCCGTGATGATCCATGGATGGATGGATTTGGATCTTGTCGACGGCTTCATCCTGGGCGGCGGCTGCCGGTAATCGTCTGCTCCAGCGATCTAATCGGCCGGGCATGCCATGGCTTCCGGCTTGATGGATGAAGCGGCCTGCCTTGCTGCGCAGCCTGACGGCGCGTGGATGCAAAGTCAGGTCCTCCCTCCCGTGATGGCCTGGTGTCCTTTATATAGGCAGCAGCTAGGGTACCTGCTGGACTCCTGGCCGCATGCACGAGCGGGCGCCGCCTAAAGTTTGTTGGAGCGTCCGATATGCCCGGAGCGATCCTTATCTTCATATACGTCAGATTAAGTTACGTGATTATCCCTCCGATCAGCCAAAAATATCTCTAGAAAAATATCTCTGGCTGTGTGCAATTGACGTTTCATTGAAATCAATTTCTCAGCTAGCTTCCTTCTCGCAAAGTCCATGACATGTGGACCCGGCAAGGTAGCATGCTATTAAATCAGGAAGCAAACTGAATATATATACATATATATCTAGCTCGGCAATTCACAGTTGATAGGTACGGTGTATACGTACTCAATCCAGATTTTCTCACGTATTTATCGGACATGTATACGCAAGTGTCATAGAATATTCAGGATGTACACCGCACATCGTACCGTATTGGCTCAGCCGGTGTACAATTATACGGAAAAATACATGGTATATAGACCGGCGTATGTACGAGCACTCAGCCGGTTCTAGATGTATGCAGGCGCACGCATCGGACTGCACCTGTTAGCTTGTTTGTTTACATGTCGAGGCACATATATGCAAGCATGGCCCGTAGCACGTTGAAGCCAACACAAATGGCTCCTAGCTTGTACGCGTGTATACATACTTATTGGCTTACTAGCTTTCTTGGATGGCATGCCCATACATGGCACTATGTGCTACGTCATGCAGTCCATGCAATTGTTGCTAGTTTCTTTACGGCCAACTTAACATGACCAAAAGGAGCACCACACATTAGCTTGTCACGATCAAGTCATAATGCAATTTGCTTCCTATTTTTCTTTATTAATGCTCTTCTCAATAGCACGTGTGAGAATCAAACATGAATGCAAACCAGAGAAGATTTGGTACAAAATCTCGTCAAACAGGTATATTAGTCCCGATATTTTCATACTTGGTATAATGTTATACATATATTTGGTATAATATTGTACAAATATCTTGAAAATCTGTGTAAAAATGATCATGTTTGAGTGTTTTTTAAAAATCGCCCGTGGGCGCACACGGCAGCACGATTTGGCCCGTGGGGACGGGCTGGACTCGAGGTCGAGCGCACGGAGCCCGGTGCGGCCCGCCCGTGGGGCACGGCGTGCCTTAGCGGCACGGCACGGGCCGGCACGGCACGCGGACGCGAGCGATGCCGGGCCGCACGGTACGGCCCTTGGAAATCTATATTGGCGCAAATTCGTCGTCGGGAACTTTTATGTATTAAGTTATGAAACTCTATTATATGCTTAACTCAAAGGGTAAATGCATCTTAATTTGGTGTATAGTAGGTACCACATACCAGCATAGTGTTATCACACATCTTTGGTTGGTTCACAAAATAACAAATTCATATATAAATTGCAGTACATCACGACCTTAGGGGAGAGAGAGGCCTGGGCTTAGCAAAGCAATTTAGATGAAGGGATGGAGAATTGGAATTGGGGATGGAAGATACTCTAGAGATAGAGAGGAACTAGAGAGAGAAGAAATTAAAGCAAAGGAGGAAGAAGGACATGACACACAGCCTATTTTGTTTAATTGATCGATCCCCTTTTGATTTGCTATCCAGTCGCTTTTATCTTGCGGGAATGACCTCTTCCTAACAGCTTAGTCCCAACTGTCAGCATATATGGACATAGTTGTACATTACATTTATGCTAGTACTGGTATACATTAAACTAAATAAACAAACCAACTGCTACCCAAGTGTTGATCACATGATTCTGCTGCAATTCACACATGCTGATCATGTATACACTGAAAAATCGCCATTGCGTCCACATGGTTGCAGCCTTTGCACGCATTGCCTTAAAGTGCAGTACCTCTTGAAAGAGCTAGGAGTACGTCGTCCCAACCTTCAACAAAAATTAAGTAGATATAAATATCAAGTTCATATGTCTATAAAATATGGTAAGTTCTTCATCAGTAAACACCGACGAGACCTGGGTGTTGGGCTTTGCACAATGAAGAGAACAATGGGACTGGGAGGTATCCGGAGACTCAAGTACTACAAAGTTTGCTCTAGGCTCCCTCGGATGTATATGCCTTGCTGCTGAGTGTGTGATGCCTCTCCACCGCTTGTGAAATACCTTTTCACTATTCTTTTTTTGCGAATACTTTGCTCTCCTGTCATTTTTGGCAGATGGTTTTCCCCGCTGTGCTACCAGATGTGTGTTTTGTCTCCTCTTGGTGGATACTTTGCCACTGTGGCTTCATCAACCTATATTGAGGACACTGCCTTGTAAATTGGCCGACGGTGGCTAGGCCAAAGGAACTTGGGGGACTCGGCGTTCCGGACCTCGACAAGTTCAGCAGAGCCTTGCGTTTGAGATGACTTTGGCAAGAATGGGTGGACACAAACAAGCCATGGGCTGGGATGGAGATACCCTGCAATGACCTTGATCGGGCTTTGTTCAACGCATCTACCATAGTCACCATCGGGGATGGCCACAGGGCGCGCTTCTGGCATGACAGCTGGCTAGATGGCGAGACACCCAAGTTTCTTGCACCCAGCCTCTTCAAATTGGTCAGGCTTAAGAAAAGAACTGTCCATCAGGAGCTGCGCGATAATGCATGGATCAAGGCGCTAAGAGGGCGGATCACAACATCAACACAACTGTGTAGTTTGTTTCACTATGGGCCAGAGTGCAGCAAGTACATTTAACCCCGGGCACCCCTGACTCCATCATTTGGAAATGGACAGCAAATGGATGTTACTCCACCCGATCGGCATATAGGATCCAATTTAGTGGTTCCTATAGAGCCTTCAAAGGTGACCTCATATGGAAAGCGCGCGCTGAGAAAAAGTGCAAAGTGTTTGCCTGGATCATGGTGCGTGAGAATATCCTTACGGCAGATAATCTACAAAAGAGAGGGTGGCCACATCAAGACCACTGCGCTTTGTGCAATGGACCGTTGAAGACTTGCCTGCACTTGTTCCTGTTGTGTCCGTTCACCAGAGCGGTATGGAATCAAGTCCTGCGGTGGGAGCACGCCGATGCGAACATAGTCCTACGGATCGAGGACCCCACTCATTTCATCTCATGGTGGGAGGAGACCCAAGCAAAAATACCTAAGAGTGACAGGAGGCGATTCAATGGTGTGGTCATCTACACAGTGTCGAACGTGTGGAAAGAGAGGAACAAAAGGATTTTCTCAAACACCTTCGAGACACCACTTCAGGTGGCCTTGAGAGCCAGGGAGGACATTCTTCAATTGAGGAGAGTGCACACTTGGAGAGTGTAATTGTGTTACTGTAGCCCCGTGTATCTCTCCCCTTTCGACGACCCCAATGGGGGTCCCTAAACTTCTGTAAATAGACTCTCTTTCCTATCTTAATTGAAAGGCAGAGCTCCTACCATTGCGTTTCAAAAATGTTTTCCTTTTGCACATTCAGTCAGTTAGCAGGTTTGGTCCTCTTCTAACCACCTTCACTTTCTGTGTAGTATTGGGTCAGTTAGTTGGGTTGCTGTCCATCTCCTTGGTGTTGCTTTTTAACCGTGTCACAAGGGTTCTCTCATAGTTGGTCGTGGTAATTCTCTTCCTCTTAATGAAAAAGATGCTTAGGAACGATGGAGAAAAAAGTACTACACTGTTCTTCCAGCTAGCGGTTTTCACCATGGCTGTTCTCTGTTGAAGCATTTTCGTGCCCCCGCAGAGCTAAGGGTCCACACAGTAGCTAGGCCCCGGCAACTGTGGTCTCCTTCCGATGTGGTTGAACTCCGAATGAACTGGTTGATCAGCAACTTTGATTGATACTAGTAGAAAAGCGCGCACTTGCGCGCGGACTTGAAATAGGTATTGTTTGTTACACACTAAATAAATAGGTATTGTTTGTTACACACTAAATATGAAACAGTGGAGGATAGAAAGTGTAAATACATTAGTTGCAACAATGTACATAGTCTGACGCAGGGTAATTGATGACAATAGAGGGCACGCGACAAGCACGATAACAAAGTGTATGTCACAAATATAAGGTGGTACATGTGGTGCGCACGTCGAAACATTATAGATGGTACATCATAGTTGTGTACGTTGGGTCGATATCTTGGAAGGGTTGCACATCATAAGCTTGGTGGACAGTCTCTTTTCCAAAACTCACGGTCAGACTCCCATGTTTTGCAACAGAGACTCCCATTATAGTTGAATATAAAATGGATGAACAGATTCATCTCCATGGCAAGTCCTCCACTAAAAAGGTCTGAAAAATAATGTACCGACAAGAGTTTGTTCAGTTGTCAAACAATGTAAGGTCCGCCAGAGAAACTATCAAGCAACCTGGATGAATTGATATGGATGGCAAATAATTTGGGTAGCTAATTTGGAAGATAACGTAAGCAAACATTATTAAATGTAGAAGAAAGGTAAATGTTGTGTGCATTGATGAAATCAGAGTCTGTTCATGTTCATTTGTCTAGGAAAATAGAATTAAATGTACCTTGATCTATCAAAACGATCTACAGGAAATATAGGCTTTAAAATAACTGTACATGATGGTGAACTCTGAAACTCTATTTTCAAGCTTAAGTTTGGACACCATGAAGGCAAGCAACAATCAAGTCGAATGGTTAATAATAAATATTGGGAACACCATTTCTTTTGTTTCACTCTCTGCCATTAGCGCAATGATGAGTAAAACAAAGTGAGGTCAGTGACCATGTGTGTGTGCACAGCACCTTACCTGTCTCCATTTTTTTGGATGTATAGCTATGGGAGCCTAGTAATAACCAAGCTGAATCAGAAGACCCAGTGAACCTGCAGCACAAGAAAGTGTCCAAAGCCACAGTAAGAAGCAGGAAAAATCTTTCTTCCAACATCAGTTGGTAAAAATGGTACCAAAAAGGTCGAAGTTAACATGAATTTTTGTAAATATTTCAGCAGGATTTAGTTGAAGCTGTCATACCTGACTTAATCACAGTGGCAGCATAGGGAATAAACCATCGAACAATATACGCTCCGCTAACTCAATGTGGGGACTGTCAGGAAATGGATACTAATTGATAGCTAGAATAAACCCCATCAAATATACTTTTTGAAAAAAAATAGAAATAAGGTTCGAACTCAAACATGAACAACACTGAGTAGCACATGTCCTTTTTTTTTTTTTTTTTTTTTGTGGAATGAGCAGCACATGCCTAAAAGTGATTGCAGGAGGTATAGTGGTTATCAGAGCCGTTAAGTTGACAGGTAGTTTGATGGTATAAAACAAGGAACAATTCTAGGAGCATGAAATAGGATTTTGATGTTGGCTGTGAAGGTCTGACAAAACATATAGGGATAAGGGACACACACCTAAATGGCCAACCATTTTTGAATGGATCTATAGAACAGCAGGTGGTTCCCAGTAACTTGGTCATCCTGATTCTATGACACAGGAAGGTCAATCTATAAATTCTTTTACAATGGCCAGCACAAATTTTTTTGTAAACCTTTTTTGCTAAGTTGGCCTTTTAGTTTCTGTCTACTACCACAGTGAAATAGTAAATATCCCTGGAAGCTTAGATAATTCTAACTGGAGAAACCTATCTGATGTGGTGTGGACAGCAATAAATAAGACACTGGAAAACTGATAATAGTCAATTGAGATCTACAAATTTACAAGTAAATCTAAACTTACAATACCTCGAGTTCCACCAGATTACCAAATTGTAAAGGGATGCATCCACTTCAATAATTTCCTTATACATACCTGCAAGTCACGAGGCTTCACACATCAGCTAACAAAAGATACACTATACACAGTGAAGGCTGTAGTACATAAGAAGCATGCAACTGAAATGATATGGACCAGTGTTATACATGGATCATTCTGTAGACTACTGCCCTGAATAGTGCACTGTAGCCATTAGAAAACTAAGGGTTTTATTACCCCTGTGTGTGAACTTATTGTCCACACCTTTGAGGGCCTTCTAGAGATGAAATTCAGAAAATATTTTCCTCTGAATTACAGGCTCACTTGATCACTTCAGTGGTCAAGAAACATTTTTAAAACATTAATCAAAAATTGGGCGAAGACAAATAAATGATCACTTAGTTGACTTTGCATCTTCAAAGAAACAAGAATAACTAATAGAATAAATATGTGTGCAGACTAAATCTTTAACCGATACTACTCAAACACAAAATTATATTGGTGTAATTCACATTCAAGGTGACATTGCCACCTATGTATATGTGGGGTCAAAATATATGCTGCATATTAGTGGCATCAGTTGTACATCATTCAAAGTTTAAAAGATCAACCACTTAATGCAAAACATAGAAGGCGGTTAATTAACAATATCAGGTCCTGATGTTGCATGAGCATTGTTGTAAACTTTCTTTTTCCCACACCGACCATCAACCACGAGTACTAATGTGTATTTCTGAGCCATCAATATATGAGAAACTGAAAGGAGCGAGGTAATGTCACTTACTATATATCTATGTACTGGTGTCTTCCTAGCTTGTTGAAAGGACAATATATAGTTTTGAAGGGCTGTATTGAAACCATCATTGAGAAAACCGAGTGGCAAATTTTCCAAAAAAAAAAAAAAAAAAAAAAATCAATTAGAATTAAAATAGCCAAATCCTCCAAATCTTTCAATCGAATGAGCAAACGAAATCGGTATAAATGAAATCCCACAGCAACATCTAATCATCGTCACCTGATGACTTCAGTGGTAAAGAAACATTTGTAAAACATTAATCATAAACTGGGCGAAGACAAATAAATAATCACTCAGTTAACTTTGCATCTTCAAAGAAACAAGAATAACTAATAGAATAAATATGTGTGCAGACATATATGGGTACATCAGTACCTAACATTCAGTTGTATTGTGAAATAATCTAATATCTAAGAAGGGCAAAGGGTATAACTCACCAGAACTTGAGAAGTGTTGGACCTGATCAGAGAACCCAACCTAGAAAATACAACCATATTATTATTATTGGATCTGAAAATGTCATAAAGGAATAAATCTCTTTTGATTATCACAACCAATGAGGAACACATCATCTGGATTAAACCAACAAAATCCATAGCCCGCGCTGCGACGAGGGTCAGATCGAGACGGACGAAGAGAGGGATTCGATGAATAGTAAATGGAACGATTCGACGAAGCAAGCCCAAAATCAAATACGAGAACCGGCGTTGAACCCTAACCCTAACCTTAACAATGACCCTAGGAAGTGTTACCTGCAAAGGAACTGCGAGGAGAGGAGGAGGTGCGGAGACGGAGAGGGAGGGCCGGGGAGGGGCCGCCAGCGCCGGCGCCGCACCGCCAGCCGGCCCGCGCCGCCCGCGCACGCCGCCGTCGCGCACAACTCGCGAGGAACGCTGGATCAGCCGGGGCCATGACGCTTCCACATGACGAGGGAGAGAGGAAGAGAAGGAGAGAGAGGAAGGCGGAGGAGGGGGGGGGGGCAGGAGCGACGGAGGCGCCGACGCCGGCGCGGGCCACGACCTCCAGCCATGCCGCCACATCGGGAGGAGCAGAGGAGAAGTTGCGTTTTTTTTTCACCGCGAGAGGAGGGGGAGCCTAGTTTTTCGAACCGGACCCGTGATCCGGTGAGGCCATCGGTCGTTCAATGGTTCATCTTTCCCAACCGTTTAGAACCGTTTGAACCGTTTGGTCCGATAATAATGGGACCGTTTTTATCGAACCGCCACAAATTTTTGAACCGGTACATATATATATATATATGATTTAATTAATAATTAGCATTGAAGTAGAATATATATAATTGACAAATTGAATAACACAATTTAATTGTACTACCTCACACAACATGAAAATATAGGATCCCATTTAGCTTGAGGTTGTTCTCGTCCAACATCCAATGCCATTCCAGTACCAAATGTAGATGGAACAACACAATTTATCTAATTTGCAGCTTATTTAAAAAAGTTATACAATTTTAAAATTTAAAAGGTAATTCCGGACACTAGCACTACCAAACTACTACTCCTACTAGTACTAGTCACGGGTTCCAAGAACAGCACCACTACGCATGCAATACTATTCAATTCAATTCAAACTAGCACTATACCAGTCGTGGGCCAATCAATGGTTGGTGCATGCCGCCCTGCATCTAGTTCCAAGAAACGTCCAGCTGCCAGGCGGGCCCATCAATGCCACATGCATGCACTCCACCAACTAGATAGCACCACGCTGCACAGCAGGACTGCAGGTGCAGGTGTGCACACGCTATTTACAGACCGGGGTGGTTCAAACAAAACCGGCCGGTTCACGGTTTTTCGTTAAAACCGGCCGGTTCGACCGGTTTTTTCTAGTTCAAATGCATGGCCGATCTTTTAAGTGAACCGGACCGGTATAGGCTCTGGTTCGTCTTTTAGGCCGAACCGCGGTCCGGTCCGGTTCGAAAAACTAAGAGGGGGAGAGGACGAGAGAGGAAACGGCGTGGGCGCATGGTGACCAAGTATTCTAGCGGCGCATGCGAGGAAGAAATTTTTCACCGCTGGAACGCGTGTGGTGGAGAGCCCTCACAACACCGTAGTTACTATTCATTTGTTGACGTGGCTGGCCTCTCTTGCCTGATAATGGCACACGCTTGAAGGTTTTTAATTGGCATGTATTCAACCTGATGCAGAGGTGCTGGTGCTGGCCACCGAAACCAGTGAGCTGAGCTCAGAGTACCATTGTGATAATTCATCATTTGCAACATGTTGCACTACAGCTCAAATAATTTTGAATTATATAGACTTGCAGTTTTGCAGCAAACCTTAACAACCAAACAAGTTTGCATCAGACTACAGAGCAAGAGCAGAGAAGCCATGTGGCGGCTTGAATGCCTCTATTTAATTTGCTATATTATTGTGCTCCCAATGCTCCAATGCTCCATGTAGGATTATTTTTATTTGTATTAATGTATAAGAATTACCTTGTCATGTAAGCATAGATTACATTTTTCAAGAACTTATTTTTAAAAAAATATTGAGCATGATATATATATTTGTAATACGTAACAAGTATTCTTAAGTTATTCATGAAATACATTTTTATAATAAATTAGTTTGAAGATACAAATATATATGGACCTTTAAAATATTGACTCGTCGAAAAACAAGATGCATATTCCCTTTTTTTTTTTGAAGCAAAATGCATATTCTTTTTGGGACAGAGACAGTAAATCAATTGACCAGGTAAATTATATATTGCCCGATCGACTTCTCATGTCTTATAAAAACAGACTAGGGGGTTCCCTAATGTTTTCCAGTGTGCCTCATGGCCAATAGTATAATGCTACCATCTATGCAGTTATCCATGTGAGTTGGTTCCTGATTTCTATTGCCATGCCACAAGAATCTTGCACCTACAGTAGCATCTAGCGCAAACAGTGTGGATAGTGTCGCGCAATAGGATTGGGAAGCATGGGATAATGTAGCAGCATGTGAGAATTGTTCTGAACCCTTTTAGATTGCGATTCTGCTGTTCTCTTCACATAGAGACGCGAGGATTCAGGATTCAGGAGTGTTTTTTTTTTTCTGAACCCGGGCACTTGCCCGTTCTGAGGATTCAGGAGTGTCACTCCTGCCACTGAACATACTTCTCCTGTGTCCCCCTAACATTCCCTATCCAAATGACAATCCTAGTGAGTTGCATGCCCACAACTCGTTCTGCAAATTTCCACGCATGTGGATGTGGCTGTACGTCAGTACTCAGTGTGGGAAGGAAATAGCATAAACGTAGAGCGGGCAGAGATAAAACAACTTCATGAATCTATACTATGTAGATCTACATATTGATTGTTTTAGCGAGGCAGTACATAGATGTTACAAGCTATGGTTAATAACCGTTTTTTCTTAACTGTGATGATCAATAGTGACAGCATAGTAATAGAACAGAGGTAAACCATCAGTCTTTGAAATGATGCAGGCCAATAATCTAGAAGCCCTTTTCATAATGTCATTTTCACAGTAGGCATTTGATGAGTTTGGCAATCTCCAAGAACAACAACAGAACATAGCCTACGATGACACATCCAGATATCAATGGATGCCAAAATTGTGAAATTCATATATATTCCTCTCGAAGATTTTACTCCCATGTATCTTAACAGATAGAGGCACATCCCATCTTCAAGATCATCTGGAAATCTAGAGGCCGCTCGTGAAGTTTTTTGCTTGGTATACTGCTGGTCGATAGGTTAAACACAAAAGAAATGTTGTAGAGAAGGCACATGAACATCCAAGATGATCTAGATTGCGTCATGTGCAATAATGCCACAACGGTGACCATCGATCATCTTCTCTTCACTTGCCCCTTCGCACAAGCTTGTTGGCCATCCATTCAGTGTAGCTGGGACGAATCGCTACAGCTGCCGGACAGTTGATTAGAGGACGTGAGGTAAACCAGTTACCTTTCTTCACTGAGGCAGCGGTGATCGCAGCATGGGAACTATGGAAGTTACACAACGAAAACAGTGGCGGACCCAGCACCTAAATCAAGCCTGGGCATACAGGGCACCGATCAATCCGTGTCTCTTGAAAGTAGCTGCAGCGGGTGCTGCAATAAAAACTGCAGCTTACGCTCATGTTGAGTTTCATTTACGCTAGTAAAAGTATACATTAATTAAAGCAACAAAGCAAACGATGCCTTATTTATTAGATTAGATAGCACATTTCAGTCTGAGCAGACATGGAGCAGATTCACTATCCAAATTTATTTACACGGCTCTGCTGCAATTGCATCCACATGGTTGCATTGCCGTTGCAGCCTTTGCACGAGATATTTAAGTATAGCTCTTGAAAAACACCAAGGTACCTCACAAGCTTCAACAAAATGCTAAGGTAAACATTTATATAGGGGTAGGCACAAAATCGAAGTTCATGTCTATAAAATCCCATCTGAGGAGCGAGGTTGTTCACTAGCAACACCAACGAGAGTACGAGACCTGGGTGTCGGGCATTGCACAATGAAGAGAATAGTGAGATTGGGAGGTATCAGGAGACTGAAGTACACGAGTTCTTGATGAGCCAGATTTCACGGTGGCCATTCTCCGATTCATCCTCACTTAGAGTTCGAGGTCCACAAAGTAGGCCCCACAACGACGGTGAGCTAGCGTGAACTGCTGAATCAGCAATGTCCATTAAGATGTATTCAGCAGGAGGCTGTCGTGACGATTTTCGCTTCCAACTTCCATTAAGATTAAAAATATATTCAGCAGGAGGCTGTCGCTTTTTTTAATAAATTTGACGATTCTCGCTTCCAACGTCCATTAAGATGTATATTCAGCAGGAGTATTTTCCAACGCAACCATGATGCCTTCTTCATAGAGCAACCGCCTTCATCATCATCAATATACTTATTTCCCATTGCTGTCCAATTATGGATGTTTACACTTGCTATTTGACGCCCATGGCACGGGGTATGAACTAGCAATGTAAATGCGCTGCAGCATTACATCAAGTTTTTTTGACATAATTTTCACATTTGTGTTTGCTCTAGTATATTAACAGAAACACTGAGAGCTGTAAACTAGCATGCTACTTGAAAGAGTTCTTGATGTTGATCACAAAGCGGTATTTCACATCTCGATTAACAAGCCTCGTGCGAGCCTCATTGATATAATCTATCTTAATGATCTCAGTCTCGGGATACATCTTGTTGGCTGCACAAAAGTTAACCATTTCTTGTATGTCTTTTGTACCTCCAACAATACTAACAGACAAGGCCAGCACACCTAAAAAATAGTTCATGTTAAATTTAAATAAGTTGTTTCTGTTGCGACGTTTTTTCAGTAGTGTCAAAACAGAGAGTTACCAAGATTAAGGCTTGCCGTATGCAATTTGATCTCACTTGGAAACCCCGCTAAGGTCATCACACCACCAAACATAAGGAGAGAGAGAGAGATATGGGTCAATGGATGGTCACCAGCAGTGTCAACTATGAACTGTAGGGAGTTTTTCAGGTAAAGAAGAACGAACATTACTTAGTTGGATCAAATGGATGGTCACCAGAAACGTATTGAAGAAGAAGCATAACAAGATTCAATGCAGGTTCTAGAAGAAATCAGAAACAGTAATGGAGAAGAAAAAGAAAAAAGAAACACCAATGTCCAAATCAGAACTAACTGTCCAATTGTTATGGTTGTGAAAGAGGAAAATGGAATTTGGAAAGTGATAAGGCTTGACCTTGATCACAACTATGAGTTGAGTTCAGGGAATAGAAATCAAATGTTTAGTGGCTAGAAATACATGACTGATGATATGGAGAAGACAATGATCAATACTGTCTGCTGCCAAAATTTTATGCATGCAGAGTTGTAGTTGTCAATTTTTCCACTGTTTGATTTACTACCAA
>JADLZK010002955.1:0-10442 GCA_015847255.1 Hyparrhenia diplandra
AAAGGAAAGGCAGAGGCGCTTTGTAACTTTGGTGTTAATTACAGTTAAGCAATGGATTTGGCAAAGACAAGTGTATTAGTTCATGGTCCACGCTGCTCGATTCAAGAAACTTGTAAAAGAAGCGGTCAGGAAAGTGTCCCCTTTAGGAAACCCTAATCTTCAACCCTAATTTGTCCCTTTTATTTTATTCAAAATTTATCAAGATTTTGGGTATGGTCATTAAAGTATTTTTATAGAGTTTTCAAAACTGAACAAAGTTGGTATTTTTGAGTTTTCAAAGGTTAGTTCAAAATTTTGAAGTTATTTGAATTTCTTTCAAACCCTATTTACCCTTTTCTATATTTCCAAAATTTATGCAAAATTTGAGAAAACTTTCAATAGCTAGTTTATAGATCTTGTTGAGAGGAACAAAAAGTCATGTACAAAGTTTTTCAAGTTGTTACATGATTTTAAAAGTAATTTTGAATTCAAATTTCAAATTCTTTGACCCCATTTCAAAAAAGTCAAACTTAGAGGCTGAATTTGAAAATGCTCCAATTGTGAAAATCGTAGATCTTGAAAATTTAAGGGGGTTACTTTTTGGAAATTTTTGAGTTTAGTTCAAATTTTGGAGAGTAATTTGCAAAATTCAGGTCGAAAGAGAAGGTCAAAACCCGACTTAGAATTTTTCTAAGTTCAAATCCGTCCGACAGATCGACGCCTCGCTGTTCTCGAGATTTTGTTAAGCAACTTGAGTTGGACCAAAAATACGGATTTGAGTTTATGCTTTGAAGACCAACATATTAAAAGTTGAGATCGATCGGATTTGATTTGACAAGGTTTTGACAAACATTTCCAAGTATCATTAAGTCGCTGACAATGCAAGTTTTGAGATGATTATCTCTTAATCGTGAGCAGCTTAATGATCATGGGCCTGTTATGAAATTTGAAGGTTGATCAGTGGAGAACATTTTTGCCTCTTGGCCCATGTCGAGATTCGCCCGTAAATAGCCCAAAACGGCACCACAAATCACCTACTTTTTTTCATCTCGCCAGTGTTCGAAGTGGAATTACTAAAAGGGTGGCCATCCGCGCGCCCGGGTAACTTCCGCGAGGGCGCCGACGCCATCGACGCAAGGCCCCTCCTTCAGACGCCACCGCGCCGGCCGCCTGTGCTGGAGGCCGGCCGCGGTTCGAAAGATGCCCTCGCCGCCCTCCCCGCTCCGCCCGACGCTGCCGCCGTCCGCCCATGGCCGCCGCCATGCCCGCAAGCAGGTCGGCCCGCGGTTGCCTTCGGCCGGGCTGGTCGGGCGTGGTGTCGCCGACGCCGCCGACGCCGCCCGCCCCTCGCACGCTGCCGACCGCCGGGACGGCCGAGGTCGCCCGACGGCCGTCCGTCACCGCCGCCCGTGGCTTCGAGCCAACCCGGCCCAAACACCAGCCGGCAAGCCATCCCCGTGGACGCGCTGGCCGCCCGGTGCCTCCGTCGCCCATGGCCGGGAAACGCCGCTACATGCGCCGCCGGTGTCTGCCCCGCCCGTGCTCGTCTGGCCTGCTACGAAGAAAGGAGAAGAGAAGAGAAGAGAAGAGAAGGGGAGGACCTATTTCTGAATTTGGAAAATTTCGTAGGGTGCTAGGTGAGAAGTCTCATGACTCATATGAATAGTGCTTTGTACCTATTTATAATTTCATGAAAGTTGTGGTCTCTTTTGTATTTTTTTGCCAAGCCAAGTCCAGTAGCCGTAGTTGGGCCGGGCCTTTTTTATTCTTTTGGCCGCCCGCCATCGTTGAACGAGGCCATGCATAGTGTCAGGCTAGATTAGGCTTTAGAAAGCCTTTTCTTTTTAACAAATGAATTTCCATTTTCAATTTGTATGAATAGTATCTGTTTTGTTATTTTCATATAAATTTAAATAGAACTTCTAAAATTCTGAAAATTTTTGTATAGCCTTTTCGTGATGTCTAGTATTTATGAAAATTTTGAAACTTGAAATTTGAATACTTTTGGCATGATTTAAAAAATACAAATTTTAATTGAAAATGCATCTTCCTTTGGATTTTAATAATTATTTTATTTATCCAAAAATCATGAAAACTATTTTGGTGCTGTTTTATGATGTGACCTACTTGTGGAAAAAGTTTGGGATCCATTGGAGAAAGTTAAATTATTTTCTATTTTATGTTTTATTTATTTAATTAGAAAAATGAGAGGATAAGTGATTTCCGACTTTTAGGTTTTGAGAGACTTTCGGGTTGTTTTGTGAACTCTAAACCATACCACTATCAGATGGTCCTTGAGAACTCCTTAGGCAATGGTGATGATATCTTGTAGAGTAGTTCAACAAGTTAGTTTTTTGTTAGGTTTGCAACTTTATCGTGAAGAAAAAGTTGTACTTAAGATGTTTATCATTTCATGCATCATCACGCATCATGTTTATCATTCCATCACGCTAAAGCATGCATCATTATCTACGTGTAGAGTATACGAGAGTGAGTCGGATCGTGTTGATGGAGAGCCTTGGAGAAGGAGTTGAGGTGGCTCGCGATGATCAAGTTTCGGAGAAGATCCGCTTCATCGACGAGGATAATGTCAAGTTTGACTTGACAATCTTTCTTCGAACCGACTTTCCCCGCAACACGAGGCAAGCCCCGGTTCATTTAAACCTTCCTTGTGTTTTTTACAAAGCTTTATATCACCTTTGCTTTATGCTTTGCATTAGGTGATAGGAGTTGAGTGACAACCTAATTGATGCATTACCATTCCTTGATTATTTCAATATCTACCTTGATAAACCTGTTTGCTAAAATACTAGAACGCTTAGCTTTGGCTTTATTAGTTAGACTTTTGAGTCAAAATGTGATGAGTCTCTTATGATAGCCCGAAGTGGCATTTGATGAGAAAGGATGCTATATGAGAAAACCATCTTTGGGATATGGTGTTGAAATTGAGACCGGTCGGGTAATTTGCATTGAGAATGGAGTCTCAAGTGTAGTATTTCCGCTTGTCGATTAAGGACCTGGAAATGTGTAGGCACTCGTGTAACCGAGACTATGGAACGCACCGCTACCGAGGTCGTTGGACTAATGCTTTTTTTTTTGTCATGGGTGTCATCCCATCACACCTAGTTAGTTCGACGATACTGGGTAAAGAAAGCACGATCTTGGGGGTGTCAAATCGAAACGCATACAACCGCCAAGACCGGGAGTGGAGAGATGGCGGGAGTATGCGTGTTACCCTCGTGGGTTAAAGTCCCGATTGAGGTGTACGGTATTCTCGGGTGGCGAGGGCGGTTCCGTTTGAGTATCGGGGAAAGGGTTGATATATGCAAGCTTAAGTGCTACATATGTCGTAATGGAAAGAACTCCCAATTTGGGTTAATCGATTTAAAATCGCCGTGCTTTCGGATATGGAGACTAGGTTTTCCGACTTATATCATAGTTTAATTATGGAGCAGAGAAGAGAAGGAATAAGTCTTTGGAACTTCTACAAGTGTTTGTTATAGTACAAGATCACCTAGAATAGGTGAGATACTAAGTGAGATTAAAACATTGAAAGTAAGGACTCACTATTAGTGCTTCTTTTACGCCAAAAAGAGTCCTTGATTCTTGCTAAAAGCCTTACCTTTGAATCCTATTAGACCAAAGCATTCACGAAGTCTTCTCCTATTTTTCTTAGTCGGGTAAGACTTGTTGAGTACTCCCGTACTGGGGTTTGTTGACCCCATTTGCGTGTACCGACTCGTCTTCGCTTAACCAAGGTTATGTCGGTGGAGCGCGACATGATCTTGTTTATCTTCGATTCTACCTAGCTTCCGCAATTAAGTTAAGTTTACTCGGATGTGACTTATTCACAATTTGTAAAATTAATGTTATTATTCTTCCCACTCTTGGATCTATATTTTTATAACAAATGTTGTAATGTTGTAGCTACTCCTTTGTTGATCCGGTATGAGATATCAACGGGGCTTCTTAAGTTATCGGGTGTACCTTGCATTTGCCAAAGGTCTTTAGGACAATGACAAAAAGTGTGGGCCCGATAATTAGGGAGGCGCTTACATTCAGAGTGGTATCGAGCTCATACTTAGGATCGATTACAACATTACTTTTGAAAACTTCAAAATGATTTTGTAATCTAAAAGTTTTTGAAAGTAACAAATTATAAATAATCTCCTATCTTTCCTTATGCTTGATGGAAGGCTTTGAGAAGATGTCATGAGGGATCAAATAAAAAGGCTTCGAGAAGTTTCATCTCTTCTTGTGAAGAACAACTAAAGAGTTGAATATTGTCGACAAAGTTCGACTAAGAGCCATTTCACCATTACGCCAAGATCATCGAAGAGATAGTGTATAAAAGTATTGCCCTATATATATCTAACTTATATCCCGACTAACGTTGTGAAGACGAGTAGGACGAGCATGCATCATATTATGCATATAATGTTGAAGTACCTAGATAATGTTGAGACTTCCTTCCTTCATCCAGACAACTATTCGTCTTTATAGTTGTTGTCCTAAATTTCGTCCTATACCAGGTTTTGGTTAATGGACTTCCATTTGATAATCTTTTGATTCATAAGTTCCCAGCCTTTTGGGAGCTTGCACCTTGTCGTGTCAACTTTATTTAAAAGCTTCCGAGACTACTCCTTGAATTCTCAACTCATACATGTGTCGTATTTTGACTTCTTTATTCTCGACACATGCTCTTCTCATCACTATAATTCACGATTATCGTGCTTCCACCTTCGTTGCAAACTCTTTTGGAAATTCCTATCCGTATTCCTCTGGAATTTCAAAACCTCTTATCGCTTGCAATCATTTTTATTGATCCCGATTGTAATCTTGATATTAAATTTTGTTATTTTACAAATTTCTTATAAGCCAATATCTTTGGCGTAATTCCTTTCCCATTACTTATCCTACGGGATATGTTACTTTGAAATCTCAGAATTAGATTTCTTTTAAGGGGGAAGGATCTTCACATCCCACATGTTCATGATCATCTTGCTGCATCATTAGCAAGCATCCTTGCATTGCATATGTTGTTTATAGCATTTATGTTATGCACATATGATGTTTCCTATGTTATCTAAAATGATGTTAATGTTGGTTGTTGTTTATGTTTCCTTTGTTAAGCCGGTGTGTACTTGGTTGAACCTTAGTTCAACTAGGATTATATGCATAAATCTTTGCCACGGCTTATGTTGTGCCGTGTGGAACCATGTCAAGTCTCTGTTGAACTTCTTAGCGTTTCTTCAAGAAAGGAGCCCGATGCCATACAATTTCTCTTTGACCTCTAAAACTTCCTTGGCTTTGATCTTGAAATCACCTTCATATTGACTCACACCTTGGAACTTTCTTGGGTTGCTATCTTTCCATTGTAAATCTTTGGTTACCACTAATTTTTACCATATGAATTCTCCACGTGGTTGTGGTTTTGGTCATTGGTGTTATGATTAATTTCTAATCATGATCCATTACAAAACTACACTAAAAAATCCCTTTGCCGTGATTTTTCCTTGGTTATTTATCTACATTCTATCCGAGGGGCGGTATATCGGATCGTTGCTTTGTGAGTTTCTTCCGAAAGTTACAAGAAAAGGTAACCCTTGAAGAGCAAGTCACTGACATCAACATTAGCAGAGACTACAAGGAGTGGTAGATAAGGGACACTGCTTTTAATCATTTCCGAAGATCGGGATCATCGTGGCATCTTGTTGCCGCCACGTGTTCCTCGAACGTCGTGAGCATCCTGGCCCCTCTCGTTTTTAGGTGTTGCGGTTTCATTGTGTCTCGCTGCACCACACCCTCTTTCTTCCTCTCTTTGTGTGCCATGTTTGCCCGTAGCTCTTGCCGTTACACCATACAGAACCCTCCATGACCTTAGCCAGCTACTCGCCTCCACGTCACGGGGAATTGCGATCATCCAATGCTTGAGCACAGGCGCACCATAGTTGGTGAAGAAGATTGATAGTTCTCTCGACATAAACACTTGAGTGGGTGGACTAGCTTCCTAACAAGAATGGATGGTAAGACTATGAGTGCTATTGGTCAAGTCATTAGAGGCGAAGAAACGAAAACTCTCTAGAGGCACGCCGTGTTCTTTGCGATAAAAGGGTTTCTATGAGTTGCTTATTGACATTGGATTGAAAGCTAAATTTTTTTTGGGCAACTTCGACTTCAAAGAATAGTTCGGTTGAATTACCTGTCACAAGGAAGACGGATGCATTAAGAATCAAGTGGCTAATTGATTTAATTGGAGTAAAAAGATTTATCTGAGGCACCTTGTGCGGTTTTGAGTGGGGGTGATCAGGGGTCTTCGGTGAGAAGATTTCCCATCGAACTCACAAAGACTAGACAAGCGGATATGTAAGGGGAGAAGTAACAATGTTTCATGGGAGTCAATGAAGGAAATTCTATGAACAAAGATCAAGGGTAACATGCCTTCGTTTCCCTTAAAAGTCTTTTATCCCAAATCTCGCCGAGATTTATTTATGGGAAGGACTCAGAACACCCCAGGTGTTAATTACCGGTTAAGCAATGGATTTGGCCAAAGACAAGTGTATTAGTTCATGGTCACGTCGTCGATTCGAAGAAACGAAAAGAAGCGGTCAGGAAAGTGTCCCCCTTGCCGGAAACCCTAATCTTCAACCTAATTTGTCCCCTTTTATTTTATTCAAAATTTATCAAGATTTTGGGTATGGTCATTAAAGTATTTTTTATAGAGTTTTCAAAACTGAACAAAGTTGGTATTTTGAGTTTTCAAAGGTTAGTTCAAAATTTTGAAGTTATTTTGAATTTCTTTCAAACCCTATTTACCCCCTTTTCTATATTTCAAAATTTATGCAAAATTTGAGAAAACTTTCAATAGCTAGTTTATAGATCTTGTTGAGAGGAACAAAAAGTCATGTACAAAAGTTTTTCAAGTTGTTACATGATTTTAAAAGTAATTTTGAATTCAAATTTCAAATTCTTTGACCCCATTTCAAAAAGTCAAACTTAGAGGCTGAATTTGAAAATGCTCCAATTGTGAAAATCGTAGATCTTGAAAATTTAAGGGGGTTACTTTTTGAAATTTTTGAGTTTAGTTCAAATTTTGAGAGTAATTTGCAAAATTCAGGTCGAAAGAGAAGGTCAAACACAGGACTTAGAATTTTCTAAGTCGAAATCAGGTCAAACGGGATCGGCGTCTCGCGTTCTCGAGATTTTGTTAAGCAACTTGGAGTTGGACCAAAAATAATGATTTGAGTTTATGCTTTGAAGACCAACATATTAAAAGTTGAGATCGATCGGTTTGATTTGACAAGGTTTTGACAAACATTTCCAAGTATCATTAAGTCGTTGACAATGCAAGTTTTGGAGATGATTATCTCTTAATCGAAGCGATTAATGATCATGGGCCTGTTATGAAATTTGAAGGTTGATCAGTGGAGAACATTTTTTTTTGCCTCTTGGCCCATGTCGAGATTCGCCCGAAATAGCCCAAAAACGGCACCACAACCGACCCACTTTTCATCTCCGCCAGTGTTCGGCGGAATTACTAAAAAGTGGGGTGGCCGAGTCCGCGCGCCCGGCAATCTCCGCAGGGCGTCGACGGCCATCGACGCGTCCCTCTCCGTGACGCCTTGACCGCGCCGCTGCTCCAGTTGAGGCCGGCCGTGTTCGAAAGCATGCCGCCGCCTTTCCCTCGCCTTCTTCGCTTCCGCCGACATCGCGCCGCCGCCGCCCGCCATGGCCGCTATTCGCAGGGTCGGGCCTCGAGGGCTGCCTTCGCCGGGCAGAGCCGGGCGTGGTCGCCGACGCCGCGACGCTGCCCGCCTCGCTATTGCTGACCGCTGATCGGCTGAGGCCGCCTGACGGGCCGTCCGTCACCGGGGCCGTCGTATCGGAGCCAACCCGGCCCAGCCTTTGGGTCGGGCAAGCCATCCCGCGGACGCGCGGTCGCTCGCGCCTCCGCCTCATGGCTGAAGCCGCCGCCGGGCCGTTGGCGCCGTGCAGGCCCCGCCCCTACTGCATTCCGTCGAAGGAAGAAGAAAAGGAGAAGAGAAGAGCGAGAGAAGAGAAGGAGGACCTATTTGCGAATTTGGAAAATTTCAGGGTGCTAGGTGAGAAGTCTCATGACTCATATGAATAGTGCTTTGTACCTATTTATAATTTCATGAAAGTTGGGGGTCTCTTTTGTATTTTTGCCAAGCCCAAGTCAGGCGGGGCCGTGGTTGGGCCGGCCTTCTTGTTCTTTTGGGCCGGCCCGCCTTTGTTGAACCAGGCCATGCATAGTCTTTGGGCTAGATTAGCCCGAAAGCCTTTTTTTTTAACAAATGAATTTCCATTTTCAATTTGTATGAATAGTATCTGTTTTTTGTTATTTTCATATAAATTTAAATAGAACTTTCTAAAATTCTGAAAATTTTTGTATAGCCTTTTAGTGATGTCTAGTATTTATGAAAATTTTTGAAACTTGAAATTTGAATACTTTTGGCATGATTTAAAAAAATACAAATTTTAATTGAAAAAATGCATCTTCCTTGATTTTTAATAATTATTTTATTTATCCAAAATCATGAAAACTATTTTGTGCTGTTTTATGATGTGACCTACTTGTGGAAAAGTTTGGGATCCATTGGAAAAAAGTTAAATTATTTTCTATTTTATGTTTTATTTATTTAATTAGAAAATGAGAGGATAAGTGATTTCCGACTTAGGTTTTGAGAGACTTTAGGGTTGTTTTGTGAACTCTAAACCATACCACTATCGGATGGTCCTTGAGAACTCCTTAGGCAATGGTGATGATATCTTGTAGAGTAGTTCAACAAGTTAGTTTTGTTAGGTTGCAACTTTATCGTGAAGAAAAGTTGTACTTAAGATGTTTATCATTTCATGCATCATCACGCATCATGTTTATCATTCCATCACGCTAAAGCATGCATCATTATCTACGTGTAGAGTACCACGAGGAGTGAGTCGGATCGTGTTGATGGAGCCTTGGAGAAGGAGTTGAGGTGGCTCGCGATGATCAAGTTTGGAGAAGATCCGTTCATCGGCGAGGATAATGTCAAGTTTGACTTGACAATCTTTCTTCGGGACCGACTTTCCTCAACACGGGCAAGCCCGGTTCATTTAAACCTTCCTTGTGTTTTTACAAAGCTTTATATCACCCTTTGCTTTATGCTTTGCATTAGGTGATAGGAGTTGAGTGACAACCTAATTGATGCATTACCATTCCTTGATTATTTCAATATCTACCTTGATAAACCTGTTTTGCTAAAATACTAGAACCTTATTTGGCTTTATTAGTTAGACTTTTGAGTCAAAATGTGATGAGTCTCTTATGATGATAGCCGAAGTGGCATTTGATGAAAGGATGCTATATGAGAAACCATTTGGGATATGGTGTTGAAATTGAGACCGGTCGGGTAATTTGCATTGAGAATGGAGTCTCGATTGTAGTATTTCGGCTTGTCGATTAAGGACCTGGAAATGTGTAGGCCTTCGTGTAACCGAGACTATGGAACATAATCTGCGCCGAGGTCGTTGGACTAATGGCACGTCTGTCATGGGTGTCATCCCATCACGGTCGACCCTAGGCGGGACGCATACTCCGGTAAGCCCGATCTTGGGGGTGTCAAATCGGAAAGCTTTACAACCAAGACTTTGGGAGTGGAGAGATGGCGGGGAGTACGTGTTACCTCGTGGGTTAAAGTCCCGGATTGGAGGTGTGCGGTATTCTCGGGTGCGTAGGGCGGGTTCCGTTTTGAGTATCCGGGGAAAGGGTTGATATATGCAAGCTTAAGTGCTACATATGTCGTGTGGAAAGAACTCCCAGTGGGTTAATCGATTTCGAAATCGTGCTTCTCGGATATGGAGCTTCGGTTTCCGAACTTATATCATAGTTTAATTATGGAGCGGAGAAGAGAAGAATAAGTCTTTGGAACTTCTACAAGTGTTTGTTATAGTACAAGATCACCTAGAATAGGTGAGATACTAAATTGAGATTAAAACATTGAAAGTAAGGACTCACTATTAGTAAGCTTTTTACGCAAAAAGAGTCCTTGATTCTTGCTAAAAGCCTTACCTTGAATCCTATTAGACCGGCATTCACGAGGTCTTCTCCTATTTTTTCTTAGTCGGGTAAGACTTGTTGAGTACTCCGTACTCGGGGTTTGTTGACCCCGTTGTGTCTTGACTCGTCTTTGCTTAACCAAGGTTATGTCGGTGGGCGACATGATCTTGTTTATCTTCGGTTCTACCTAGCTTCCGCAATTAAGTTAAGTTTACTCGAGATGTGACTTATTCACAATTTGTAAAATTAATGTTATTATTCTTCCGCACTCGATCTATATTTTTTATAACAAATGTTGTAATGTTTGTAGCTACTCCTTTGTTGATCTGGTATGAGATATCAACGGGGCTTCTTAAGTTAGAGAGATTAATATACGCACAGGTGTCAAAGGTCTTTAGGACAATGA
>JADLZK010002957.1:0-20118 GCA_015847255.1 Hyparrhenia diplandra
ACTAGTTATGTAGTAGGAGAACTCTGTTTCCAGCTTGTGCAGCTTTGTGTTGCTCTGGTAGGCATGTCCTCAGAGCAATGAAGATAAAAATAATAATAAAAAAAAAATCATACAGGCCATCGGAGGAGAATGCCTTACAGGGCCGAAGTGTCTCGAGTCCCAGCTTTTGGGCGGCATTGTCCCCTTCCACCCAACAGTGGCCGTCGGGGACCTGCCGGATCTCCCGCTTCTCCGGGAGCTGGATGCAGTCCCCGGGCAGCGCAATCAGCCTCTTCACCGCTCTTCTTCGAATGTCCGTCGGCGACCTGCAAATGAGATGGGCAGCATTGCTTTAGCATCAATCGAAGAAATGCTAAGGAATCCGCGACGGACGGCAGGTGACCTGAAAACGACGATGTCGCCGCGGAAGGCGTTGCAGCGTTGGTTCAGCAGGCCGACGTCGCCGTGGGCTTGGATTGTGGGGGGAGCATGGACCGGCCCTTCAGAATGCACACCTTGCCGAAGCGGTATCTGACGACGACGAGGACTGCGGCGGCGGCGGCGGCCATGGGCCCCCAGGAGAGACGGGTGGGATGAGCTGGCGAGGGTTCAGAGGCAGAGCTCGGGATCCTCACTCCGCCATGTTTCACTTTCCTTGCAACTGCTCAAGGGACGCTCTCATGGTGTTTGGTGAACAACGCGGATTTCGTGTCTCAGGGACCATACCCACAGCTTCCTCTATGGTAGATATTTGCATAAAAATTCGTGCGCAGACGGCTCCCCAACTGGCTGAATAACGACGTTACCTTACGTGGCGTCACTTGTGGCCCCATCACGGTTGTTCGCAACACACAACATGGTACCCGTAGCAAATATCGATGTAAGACCTCACCTCTGCCTCGGCTGCTACTGTCTAGTCTAATCACTTCAACAGTATTACACCGTTCATCAACATACATGGCCAACAGTCTCATTCTTGTGCTGGTGTCAATCAATTTACAAACTTTTTTCCCACTCATTGACTTTTAGTGACTTCGCCGCATACTATAATCATTCGTCCGCGCAAAGTTATAATCAATCATCCACCAACCCACCAAAAAAAATCGATGACAATGATTCCTCTTCTACCAGCACGGCGTTCTTCCAGATCTAGCTCGCGGCAACGACGTCAATTCATTGCAAAACTTTAAAATCGCATATAGTAGTTGTTCATTGAAAACTCAGCACAATCACAACTCTAAATCTCTATGCAGATTCCACGCGCCCACCGATGCCTCGTCGTACTATGAGCTCCGCCGGCCAGCATACCCTTCCCATGGCACCAGCTGAGAGCATCTTAACACAAGATTCGGGAGGCATACAATCGGGAAGCTCGGTCAAGTCTATACACGACATCATATTTAGGTTTAATGCCGAAAAAGCCAGGCTCGTCGAATCCAAAGGGTTCGGCGGCCTCCTCAAGTTCCCCACAATTAAGTGTACCAACAGAAAGTACTCTGGATGGTTGATGGCAATGGTCGATGTCCCGAATTCCAACCTGGATTTACCTTGTGGATCAAGCTTAAAATTCTACAGCGACGATCTCCAGATCGTCTTCGACATTCCAGCTACTGGCAAGATAATCACCGAGCCACAGCAGCTCAGCAAGGATGAGAAACAACGCATGAAGCTTCAGTGTTGGCCACTGAAAGGTAAAGAACGCATGAATCTTCAGTCCCAGCTTTGGGCGACATTGTCCCCTTCCACCCAATAGTCGTCGTCGGGGACTTGCCGGATCTCCCACGTCGGGATCTGGATCCAATCCCCGGCGGCGTAATCAACCCTCTGGACCACCACCATTTTCTGATGGTCCGTCGGCGCCTGAAAACGAGACGGCGTCGGATCATGGCCGACCCCATCAATCAGATCAAATCGAAGAAATGGCAAGAAATCCGGGACGGGTGGCGGAAAGGTGACCTGAAAACAACGATGTCGCCGCGGGAGAAGTCGTGAGCGGCGAGGCAAATGACGGTTGAGCAGCTTCGACATCGTCGTGGGCTTGGATAGTGGGAGCATGGAACTGCCCTCCACAAAGCGTAACCCGCCGTATATAGTTTTCCAGCGGGCGGGCTAGCCCGCATCGCGTGCCTCACCCGTGCCTCGGGCCGCCGGGCCGGGCTACACCGGCTACGTGCCCGGAGGCCAGCCAAGCACGCCCTACACGGGCCGTCCAGCGCACCGAGGCCGGCCCGAGGGCACTGGAAAAAGCACCGGCCGGCCCGCTGGCCCATTTACCAAAAAACACATTTTTGAACAGCTTTTTTTCATAAGATCAAGTTTGTGCAATTTCAAAGACTTGTGCGTGCACTTCGTATCATATCAAATTTGAAGAACAAGAACACACATAAACAAATTTAATGGAACTTGAGTTGTGTGTTTGTGTGCAATGTCGCCTCATTAAAAACCTTTATGGGTAAAACTCACCCTTGTGAGATAAAAACCCCATAAAGGAAAAAAGTACACAACACAACACACACAGCTCAAACATTTCATTCAAATCAAGTTCAAGTTTGTTACACGCGAGTCACAGACTCATAGCCGCGATTCATCATCTCTCGCTCTCATTTCTCTCAACTCTCCGACTCTCGGACCAAAAGAACAAGAAGAGCATCACCTCCACTTTAGCCACGCCTTGGGCCTCTTCCTCTAACTCCAGGTCCTCTAGTTCCTCTTCCAGGTTGCAGCACAGGCAGTCCCCCTTCCTCTTCCGGTTGTTGTAGCAAAGAAGACCGGTAGCCCCCTTCCTCTTCCGGCTCCAGTTAAAAGAAGAAGACCTAAAGAGCCCCCTTCCTCTTCAAAGAGCTCTTCCTTCAACAGATGAAGCACCGGCATTTCCAAAGACCAAAGAACAACAGCCGGGAGGTGTGCCTTCACCGGCTTCTTCACCGTACATGCACCATGGAATGATGGACAGAGTCAAAATCTAAAGACAAGAACAAAAAGGACAAAGAATAAGATGAAGCACTAAATTATATGCATACCTGGTGCTGGAGTGTCATCAATCAAGGAAATATTCTCAAAGTGCTCACATAACTCTTTTTATGGTTAGTCACAACAAAGTATGTTGTTTCACTATGTAAAAAAGGCCTCTGACGGGGCGTTGAGGCCTTCTACGCCTCCCCCGCGCCCGCCCATTAGGGTCTCTAAATGTCCGACTTCTTTACACTGTCCGTAGGGAGCGCCCAACAAAGCTTTTATCTGAGGCACGGGATTTCGCGGCGTCTCAAACTTCCCGTCTGTAGTGAGCCCTTGTTACACACGCGCCATGGAACGTCGCGGTCACGGGGTTTTGCTCGACCGTGATCTTTACGATATCTGAACATACTGCTCTAAGATGCGACTATACTGAAACCTCACAGACCAGCGGCATTAGTAATCGATCATCAAGCGCCCAAAAGTAGTGACGCGACGGAACCCGATGCGATCGTAATCATTCGAATGTGCATGACGCGCCAAGAAGAAGACGCCTGCGCCACCACAACGCACACGGCGACGCTTGTATGCATCGCGCGCCTCTAATCGTTATCCATTCACGTACACCCGATCACTATAAGGGTCTCAGAAACCGTTATTCAAATACGCACTGCGGTGGAATGCAGCCGATCGCGGATATCTTTCATACTTACGTACACCGTGGTACACGGTCCGTGTCGCCTACGCAGCTAGAGACGCAGCTAGATCGCCGATCGTAACTCACACTCCCGCTCACGCACGCTTGTTTTGTACTCACCGCCGTCAGGAACCTTAATGCACTTTCGACGACTTCGGGTCGCTCGATCGTAACTCGCATGTAACTACAGTCGCATGTTTAAAACGATCGTCCGCAATATGCCCCCGTGTTACGACGGTTGTTCGCAATGTGTCGAAGTAACACACGGCTATAGACGCGCTTTTAGTAAGCTCGTCAGGCTCCTTTCCGCCTATTACAGACGCTCTTTTTCAGAACCACGCCTGTGGATTTAGTCGCTTTTACGCATTTAATCGCTTTGATTCTCGCACGATCAGTAAACATTACGTATTTTTTGACGCTTGCGTTTCTTTGGTTACACAATGCACATTTAGTACACAGAAACCTACAAGCGCCAAGATCGGCCTCCCGTGGTCCGTACATAGATAATGCACCGTTTCAACTATGCGGCAGAAATTAAAAATGGTAGACACCGGCAAACACAAATAATCAGATGGACGTGTCCGGTCACAAACAAATGGCGACGGCAAAGAAAAGATTGTAAATTCGTGTGTATCTCGGATTGTTCACACAGATGTACCCGGTTCTTCGTGGCACGCCACGCATTGTTCACAACACAAATAACACAGTTCACATGCATGTATCCAGCTTTGATCGTCATGCAAAGAAGGGAAACAAGAATACGTTCACATGCATGTATCCACCGATCGCCATGCAAAGCAAGGGAAACAGAATCAACTCACGGTTTATTTAAACGAAATGCTCGCCTTTAGGGTCGATGACATGTTCCATAAGAAACTTGGCCATCTTCTCTCTAATATCCTCCAAATTGATGGAATCTCCCCGTCAAGTCAAAATCCTAATACAAAGAAAGGTAGGCGTAAGTGTTTGTGTACACATGGTCTATATTGCCAAACAAAGGTAGGCATAAGATGGAGTCTGCACTTCGAAGTTACCTCGTGACGATCCAAATGAACTTGTTTCATCGCAGACCATCAAGTGGTGCACCGTAGAACCCACATGTCTTGTTATCGGTTTGCAACGAGCACGCAATCATATGAAGAAATTTCGATAAATCTCAAAGGCCCAATATCCGTGTTCCCAATATCTCGCAAACATATATTCTCAAAAAAAAAAAAAAAAATCTGCAAGCATACAAAGATCTGAAGTTTACCTTCTTTTATGAGATGGGTTTAAGGTAGTGTTGGAGTCCAATAAAGTAGTTATGTCTAAGCATGGACAATTTATTGGTGAAGGCTATGGTTGCGGAGGTTTGTTTCGCCTAAGTTTGGCAGATTTTTGTAATAAGTCGCTGAATCGATTTGTGACACAATTAATGATAATTCGAGTGTTTGGCATTCTCGTTTGTGTCATGTGAAGTTTGGTGTCACATCTATCTAGCTTGCAGTTAATTCTAGATGTGAATTTTGGTGAGCTTGCAGTTAATTCTAGATTTCACCATTACCAAAGGTTCTAAGTGTCATAATTGTGTGCAATCTAAGCAACCTCGAAAAGCCTCACAAGGCAAAGGAGGAGAGGCTCTTGGCACCTCTAGAACTCATACATTTCGATCTATGTGAGATGAATGGTGTGTGCAAAGAGATATTTCATGTCATTAATTGATGATGCTTCTAGATTTTGCTATATTTACTTGCTCAAAACTAAAGATGAGGCATTATTAGACTACTTTTAAAATCTTTAAGGCTGAAGTTGAAAATTAACTAGAAAGAAAGAAAAATTAACCAACATGTCTTGTTGTCACTTATCGATTTGCAACAGTAATCGCAAACATATGAAACTCGATTGTTCATACAGATGTACCCGTTCTTGAGGGCACGCCCGCATTGTTCACAACACAAATAACACAGTTCACATGCATGTATCCAGCTTTTGATCGTCATGCGGCAAAGGGAAACAAGAATACGGTTCACATGCATGTATCCACCCGATCGTCATGCAAAAAGGGAAATTTAATCAACTCACGGTTTATTTAAACGAAATGCTCGACTTCGTGGTCGATGACATGTTCCATAAGAAACTTGGCCATCTTCTCTCTAATATCCTCCAAATTGATCGAATCTCCCGTCAAGTCAAAATCCTAATACAAAGAAAGGTAGGCGTAAGTGTTTGTTTTACACATGGTCTATACTAGAAAATAGCACGGCTTTGCCGCGCTCTAAAATGATTTTGGGCCAAGATTTGGCCACCATGTGATGGAATGTGCAAACGTATTCTTCACTTATTAATTCTTAGCTGAAACCTTGTGATGGATATGCAGTTCTCAATGCGTGTTAGAGTGCTCAATACAAAGCTTGAAACCTGGAACATATTACTTGAGATATATAACATAGATCAGTTTTATACGTTCTAATTTATCATCCCCGATTACCCTACCATAAATTGCACATTTTCGAAATGATATTGTTTCCTCGGTCATCATGACAATCTTCAAGAGAAATCAATGCAACCTCGCAAGAATTCAAATGTTCAACATCCACTTTGTACACTTACTATGAAAACCCACCAAGTAACGACAACTTTATGCATAAGTTACATTAATCTATTTAATATGGACAGATATACCTCAAGTATCAATAGGTGGAAGAAACCTTTAAGTTGATTTTACTCATAGGGCATCTTGCAACACTTTCAAATTTAAAAGGTAGCAACAAGTAAAATTGGTAGTTGTAGGATTATTACTTGAGAAACTATTATTTTTAGGTAATAATCAGATGTGTTACTGTGATAGTTTCTAGTTGTTAGAAAAAAGCTCGTAGCTCAACGGTAGCAAAGTACAAAGCTAGATTTATTAAAAAAAATTGATGATTAGTCGGATACTAAAGCTTAGAAATGGAAATCATATATCGCTGAGGTATCCGTGTGAGGATAAGATATTTTAAAAAGTGCATTTGACTTGTATCATCAATGCATATGATGGTGAATACTATGCATTCAATTGATCACAACAAAATCGGTGACTACAGTTCAAATCTAAGGTTCAATCTTTTTGTTTTACATAAACAAATACAAGCTATGCATTGATAATTCCAGCTCTAACACAAATTTATTGATATATTTATAGTGTCTTTGGCAATCCCCGAATTCATAGGAATTGCTAACAATGAATATCGATCTTGTTGTTTATCTTAAGTACCCATCTATTCTTGTAAAAGTTGGGCTAACTTAAAAGTCATTATTGATGTTGATTCATGATCGGTAATTATGCCTTTTTTATAAATGAAAATTTCAAAGTGGGATACTATACATAGGAAGCTCCTAATTAAATATCCTGAGGTTCATGAATCACATTTTTGAAGAAAAGTAGTGTAAGGAAGCATGGTACTCTAGCTTCATTGAATTAATAGGATGCAACACACGGTAGAGGGTGCATTGTAACTTGTAAGATCTCCATGCGCCTAAAGTAGACATCGAAATGCTTATTGATGATATTTCCATAGGTGGGGACAACAACTTCAATAGCAATTGCAAACCAAATGTCCCCGAGTGCATTTGTAAGTGAATAAAAGGTAAGATGACAAAGTGAGCAACATATAATGACGAAAGTAGTTATAATTGGTGACTATTTCCAATTGCACGCAGTCCATTCGCTAAAGCCAATTCAAATGGCCATATGAGATTGATGCTTTGGAATTTGCATTTAGCTAGAATTTCTTTTGAATTACACGGTGATTGACAAGTTAATTCCATGAATTTTTGTTGGAAAATAATAGTATATGTAGTCTCTTGAAAAAGTGAACCAAACTTTGTTTTCGAACACAAACTTTTTTTCAAGAAATGGTAGCTCTGGAAATGGTTGTACTGTACCATACTTATGTTTGCTGGTTTTGCTAAACGAGACCCCATCTACCCGACGAAGCTTGGTTAGAAAGGATAAAAAGCTAAGCACTAAAACTTGTTTGCATTTTATAAAAGTAGTTGGATCGGGATGTGTCCATCATGAGATCCGTCTTTGTCCTAATCAAATCAAAGCTATAGCAATATGGAAAATTACAAAACATGAATGGGTTGATCTTGATCTACTCAAGCGTTGTTGTTTTTAACTCGAAGATACTGACTTCAAAGCGTAGCAGGACATTGCCCAAATGCGTGAAGCAAGCTCTTCAGTTCGAGATCCACTAACACAAGGTCGGGTTGTTTAGCATCACACGTACCTCTTCAAGTTTGTCCGCTATTGTCAAACTATTTAACATGACACAATGCAAAGCTAATATTTACACATTTTTTTTTGCAACATAAGGCAACAAAAGCATAAAAAAATTATAATGCAAAGATTGTTGTGTATATACATTTCTCCGGTAAGGACACATCACAAATGCATCCAATAAAATTGTGTTGCTATTTGTAGAACCTTGGGGAATTTATTTTGCATTTATCAATTTATGCTTATTATAATAAATAAAGAAATTTTAGCTATAGTAGCATATTATGCAAACATATTTTCCACGAGTATAGGATTAAGTTATGAATCTAACAAAATTAATTTTACATTACTTGGATCTATAATTACTTTCCTAGGAGTTTTTCAAATCTCTCGCACGCATTAGTACAATGTATAGTTCTTATTAGCATGTACCGTTTCACCTTCTAGAGAACTTGTAGCGCCAATTTGCTAGCCTTGCCTTGCATCTCTTTCGACCCGCGCTGCGCCGTTGGTAGTCTGTAGCGCCGCCTAGGGACGCCATGCCGGTCGCCGTGGGAGGGAGGCCCGCCCGAAGGCCGGGCGCGCGCCCGAGCCCCTACGCCGCCGGGGTGGTCGCGGCCGGGCCGTGCTTGCGTCCCCAGCCCGCCCGGTGGCCGGAGCAGCCACACCGCACCCGCCGCGCCGAGGTCGCCGAGGCTGCCGCGCCGCACCCCCGCCCGCTGCGGGGTTGCCGGAGCCACTGGGACCCCACTCGCGCCGGGATGAGGGGAAGTGGAGGAGTCGAGGGTGAAGGCCGAGGGGAGCGGTGAAATGATCGGCCCGTGAATGGCGGGACGACGATGAAGCGGGTACGAGACCCGAACCAATCCGCATTGGACGGACCAGATCGTATGATGGCTCGATCCAATGGTTAGTGAGTAGCGGCGACGTGGCGATCCGTTAGCCCGCTTTTTTGGTGCGTAGATCGTATGTAGAAGATTGCCAAACAAAGGTAGGCACAAGATGGAGCTGCACTTAGAGTTACCTCGTGACGATTGTTGACACTCGTTATCGTATAAATTTATTAATCAAATAAACATGAGAAAGGGGTATAAATAATAATACCAACTTAGAATAGGGTGTCACTAACATATTTCCACGAAGTTTTGGTGAAGTTGTGATTTGCGAGGGACTTAACGTAAAAAACACCGTAATTGGCGTGTCATACGACGGACGTTAACGTAACGCAATCCAACTCCGAAACAAGTCTAGAAGGCTCCGGATTACACCCGACGTCAAAGAGTCCCAACACCAAAATACATCATCTAGAAGACTCCGAAGCCACGACGCATCGCTGGGACCCGGGATGGACCCCACCTTGGGCCGATCGGCCCAAATAACAGCCGATCGGCCCGGGCTTGGTCTCCAATCCGTCCCTCGCTTCGAACGTTCCTCCACCGCCTCTAAGACGCAATCTAAACCGGTTGTTTGATGTCGGTTTGATCCGAGGGCGACGGTAGAAGTGCGGGATTGATTCAAGATTAATACCACATCGCCTGCTGAAGCTGAAGAGACAGACGAAGACCCATATATAAAGACCCCTAGACCCTTAGGATCGAAGCACCAGATTGACTTGAGAGTCGTCCCATGAATGGATGGTCTCTCTCTCGTTAATATTAGAGAATGAGATAGCTACAATGTAATAGAATAGATCTAGTAGAGAGTTAGGGAGAGCGGAGTCATGCGTTCGGTTCAGGAGAAGTCTTCGGTGTTTGGTATGTCTTTATATCTTTTCATTGTAAGACTTATGCTTTAATATACTTATCTTCTCTAGTTACTTTTATGCCCTTCATTCATTGATTAGAATATAGTTGTTATATATTTGCATGGGATCTTAAACAAATTATCGAAAGTGCTTTAGTTATAAATTGTGACTAGAGTAGTAATTAATAGTGTAGACGTGGTGTCTAGACTAGAGGTTACCTTAGATTGCCCAATCCCACGGTTAGTTGTGGTAGCCCGGGGGGGTGACAAACCTGCCGGGTCTTTTGTATTCCACCACGTTCGGGTTGGTGATTCAGAGAGCTTTTGGCGGCCTTTCTCCCGATCACCCCTTCCCAGTCTTTTTCGAGGATCGGGGACGGTACCGCTGTTCAAGTGTTCTTATATAATCGCTATACCCTTTTCATGTCTTAGTTACTCAAGAACCAAAGTACTAGAGAAGAATACTGGGAACCTAGATCTCTCCCGTTGTCCTCTCGACCTAGCTATCTATTCTATATTATAATATTCTCTGGTTAAGTATTATTCTTATTATTTACCCCCTCACTTTAGTTTAGTTGATATAATAAGTTAGTAGATACATGATGGTAATTTATCATAGTCTTTACCCTTGCTTCCCTGTGGAAAATATAAATAACGATACTGGAATACTCAGGGTAAAAGCTACAATGGTATATGTTACAGGCGCTTGCGGAATCCTTTATATTATGTTTGCACTTAATAAATACCAATAAGCTTTTTGGCGCCGTTGTCGGGGAAGCAATTGGCGTAAAGATTTCGATAATGATCTTGATATCTCGCTAATTTAGTGTATCAATTAGCTTTAGTAGGATTACCCTTGTTCTCGTTGAGTGTGGAATAGACGGGACATTTGATGCCGTCGCGACCTTCCTAAGCAAGCTTCCACAAGAAAAGGAGAAACCAGGGTGTTTGAACATCAAGATCCATCAACACCGGAGCCCCGCCATCTCTTAGGTACATTTATTTATATATATATTATTCTAACCATATGTAGATTGAAGAAAAGGTCGCCGTCACAAGAATTCAAAGCACATCTCAAGTGACGAAAGTAGAAGCTGCACAACTCACAAACTCTATTAGTGAGTCATGGTAAGTATGATCAAAGGTGAGAAAGTCTTGCTCATGGACTTTAATTTATGAGTAGTTATCTTTTCAATTGTTGCATTGCATGCATGTTTACTTTGAATAATCCATGCATTCACTCCACTTAGTTTATGTTTTCTCATAGTAAATCCATTGCATGTTTAACTTCTTTGCAACCACCCATCATGTCATTCGCATATAAAAATAATAAATAAATAAAAATATTATCCTCACCATGATCATGCTCTTTCATCTCTATTTAAGTAAATCTCTATGATGCTTTCATGCCACCGTTGTCTGCTATAGTATGCTCTAGTTTGAAGTATTTTTCATACATCTCTTAAATGAAGCAGGGTGCCTAGTTTAGGAGTGTTGATCATGCTTTCAAAGGCTTTTTAATGCTAGTTAAATTGCTTTCCTAAATCAAATTAGACGTGGTGTTTAGGTTGATTTTTGAACCAAGAGTATGCTTTAGTAGATAGCAGTTATTTTGACTAACCCTTGCAGAAAACTATCATATTCAATGCGGGTAAGTGAAGAGATGAACTCACAATAGAGGTGAGGCAAGGCGTATGATGAACTCCAACAACTCGAGAGAGAAGAAAGACCCGGATCGTTCCTCATAGAAGAAAGATCTGTAAGTATCACATCATTTATTTTGTCTTTTGCTAAAAGTTACATTTGCCTTGATCCATGCTAGAGTGCAGCTAAGAACATAAATTATTAAAAAAAAAAAAAAAAAAAAAATGAATGATAAACAATATATGTGCTAAAGTAATCAAAGAACCATCTTTTTGTTAGCATAGATGAGGTTATATCAACCTTTGGACAACAACCCGTTCTTCAATTAGTTGCAATCCTTCGGGTATACGTCCACTAATATTTTGCAGGAAAGAATCATCGGTGTGCACGTTCATTGTTTAGCATAAACCTACCATACCACCACAGTCTACCTCACTTCTACATCTTTAGAAGACTGTCAAGATCCGGCTTGGGGAGTGCAACCCCATTATCCGTAAGTACTCTTATCCCTTACTTTATTTACTACTAGTTTGGTATGTTTGTTTTGTTAAAAAGATATAAAAAGATGCATAACTATAGAAAACTAAATAAAAAGTTTAAGTTATATATATAGTTTGATCTTTATGTTTGCTATAAATAAATAAATAGATAGTGTGCTTATGCTTGCTAAAATAAAATTAACGCTGAAGATGATCCCTATGCTAAGGAAATGATGAATAGTTGCTCCGCCTTTAATTCCTCTTAAAAGTACTTACACTTTGGACTTAGATTCTCCCAAAGCTTTAAATGCTTAATTTGCTCTAAAATCCCAACACCGTGGGAAGCACATGCTTAATCTGAGTCTTAGCATTAAAGGATAAAGATACATGAAAAGTTGAGCTACTGTTTATCATATTTCTAGAGATACCGATTCCGGTTTTTATCTTTGAAAATTAAAAAAAAATATTACATGATGAGTTCCTTAGCTATGACCCTTAAGAGTTTATCTTTTCGCATCCCACTCCACCAAATACGCCGCTTCTAACCCGAAGTACGCCTCCCCCATACTCCATCGGCCGCTAGCTATAATTATAAAATAAACTCTTGCAATCTTTGGATATGTCTCTCTCGGTGTTTTTATGCCAAATAGAGGTCGGGCTACATTCGAAAAAAAAAAAAAAGAGAGAAAAGAAAGAAAAATAAATATTTAGAGAGAAAAGTGAGACGAGAGAGGGAGAGTAACGGACAAAAGTCATACTAGGCGAGAAGGGCCTACCTCCCCTAATAAATATATTTAGAGATGAATAATGGACACGTGTCCGAGGGTGAGTAGGGCCCACATCTCTAAGGAGAGAGAAAAAAATGGACACAACTCGGGGCAAAGCCCACCTCTCCAAGAATGGATAGCCCGGATCTTAGCAATTTTTAGAAAGAGAGATATAGTCCAAGATGCTTGAGAAAAAATACTAGAAAAAGGCTAAAGGCTAGTTATTATCTTTCATCCTCATCCATTCACCACTATCATCCCACTATGTATGTTCCCCACATGTGTAACTCCACTACATACCATCTACTTAAGAGGGTCATACATAGGATCTCCGAAGTTTCTTTTTGAAAAATGTTGCAAAACCCCGGGATGATAGTTGATCGAAGAACTTGAGACATGGTACTTGGCTTGATTATTACGTCTTTTTTAATTGCTTATGATTCGTGAAAAGGTTACGCCCCATGGTAAACAGGTATGAGAGAGCAATCTGGTTAAGTGGAGAATTTATTTCGATAAAACACAGTACTTCCGAGGTATGAAAGCGTAGTAGCAACTCCCCGATCCTACTATAGCATATAGCTTTGCTAGGGACTAGCAAAGGGTAAGCTTTGGGGAGTTTGTTGACACCGTTATCGTATAAATTTATTAATCAAATAAACATGAGAAAGGGGTATAAATAATAATACCAACTTAGAATAGGGTGTCACTAACATATTTCCACGAAGTTTTGGTGAAGTTGTGATTTGCGAGGGACTTAACGAAAAACACTGTAATTGGCGTGTCATACGACGGACGCAACGTAACGCAATCCAACTCGAAACAAGTCTAGAAGGCTCCGGATTACACCCGACGTCAAAGAGTCCCAACACCAAAAATACATCATCTAGAAGACTCCGAAGCCCACGACGCATCGCGGGACCCAGGATGGACCCCACCTTGGGCCGATCGTCGGCCCAAATAGCGAGCCGATCGGCCCGGCTTGGTCTCCAATCCGCCCCTCGCCTGCGAACGTTCCTCCACCGCCTCTAAGACGCAATCTAAACCGGTTGTTTGATGTCGGTTTGATCCGAGGCGGACGGTAGAAGTGCGGGATTGATTCAAGATTAATACCACATCGCCGGGCCGAAGTCAAGAGACGTGGGGCGAAGACCCATATATAAAGACCCCTAGACCCTTAGGATCGATGCACCGTGATTGACTTGAGAGTCGCCCCATGAATGGATGGTCTCTCGTTAATATTAGAGAATGAGATAGCTACAATGTAATAGAATAGATCTAGTAGAGAGTTAGGGAGAGCGGAGCCGCGTCCTGTTCCGGAGAAGTCTTCGTTGTTTGGTATGTCTTTATATCTTTTCATTGTAAGACTTATGCTTTAATATACTTATCTTCTCTAGTTACTTTTTATGCCCTTCATTCATTGATTAGAATATAGTTGTTATATATTTGCATGGGATCTTCGCCGTATCGAGTGCTTTAGTTATAAATTGTGACTAGAGTAGTAATTAATAGTGTAGACGTGGTGTCTAGACTAGAGGTTACCTTAGATTGCGCCCAATCCCACGGTTAGTTGTGGTAGCCCAGGGGGTGACAAAATTGCCAAGTCTTTGTATTCCACCACGTTCGGGTTGGTGATTCGTAGAGCTTTTGGCGGCCTTTCTCCCGATCACCCCTTCAGTCTTTTTCGAGGATCGGGACGGTACCGCCGCTCAAGTGTTCTTATATAATCGCTATACCCTTTTCATGTCTTAGTTACTCAAGAACCAAAGTACTAGAGAAGAATACAGGAACCTAGATCTCTCCCGATTGTCCTCTCGACCTAGCTATCTATTCTATATTATAATATTCTCCCGGTTAAGTATTATTCTTATTATTTACCCCCTCACTTTAGTTTAGTTGATATAATAAGTTAGTAGATACATGATGGTAATTTATCATAGTCTTTACCCTTGCTTCCCTCGTGGAAAATATAAATAACGATACTACGGAATACTCCCAGGGTAAAAGCTACAATGGTATATGTTCTCGCGGCGCTATGAATCCTTTTATATTATGTTTGCACTTAATAAATACCAACAACGATCCAAATGAACTTGTTTCATAGCAGCCATCAAGTGGTGCGCCGTGTAGAACCCACATGTCTTGTTATCAGTTTGCAAATGTGCACCGCAATCATATGAAGAAATTTCGATAAATCTCAAAGGTAGGCACAATCATATGTAGAACCCACATGTCTTGCCGTTAATTCTAGATTTCACCATTACCAAAGGTTCTAAGTGTCATAATTGTGTGCAATCTAAGCAACCTCTAAAGCCTCACAAGGTTGTGGAGGAGAGACTCTTGGCACCTCTAGAACTCATACATTCCGATCTATGTGAGATGAATGGTGTGTGCAAAGAGATATTTGATGACGTTGATTCATGATGCTTCTAGATTTTGCTATATTTACTTGCCGAAAACTAAAGATGAGGCATTAGCATTAGACTACTTTAAAAATCTTTTAAGGCTGAAGTTGAAAATTAACTAGAAAGAAAGATTAAACATCTAAGGTCGATCGTGGTTGTAAAACCAATTGGATGTAAGTGGATATTCAAGAGGAAGCTTAGACCGATGGTGCTATTGACAAGTACAAGGCTCGGCTTGTGGCTAAGGGTTATACTCAAAAGGAGGGTTTCTTTGATACTGATTCAATTGTTGCTAGAATGACCACTATTCGAACACTACTCTCCTTGGGTGCCTCATATGGTCCGATCATTCATCAAATGGATGTGAAGAGCTGACTTTTTCTTAATGGAGAGTTGGATGAGGAGATTTACATGGATCACCCTCGATGGGTTTGTAGTAAAAGGTGAAGAGCAAAAGGTGTGCAAGAGAGTGGGATTACTTTATCACAATCTCACTATGTTGAGAAGGTCCCTGAGCCGATTTGGCTATATGGATAGAAAGTCTTCTCAAAGACCTTATGATCCTAGTGTGACATTGCAAAAGAATAAGAAGTGTACCAGAGATCAATTGAAGTTCGTACTCTAAAATTGTTGGTTCACTCATGTATCTAGCTAGTGCAACTAGACCAGAAAGGGCCTTGTGCTATCTTAAAAGTACAATGAGTTATGGGATTCACTATTAAGGGCACCCACCGTGCTAGAGGGATATAGTGATGCTTAACTGGATTTCGATATTGATCAAATCTACGCCACTAGTGGGTATGTTTTTACTCTTTGGGGTGGTGCGTGTCATGGAGGTCTAGTAAACAAACTATTTTGACTAAATCAACCGTAGAGGCAGAACTTATCGCTTTGGATACTATGCTTTTGTTATATGATGCTAAGTCATGCTAGTATGATACACATGTTTGGACTAGTTGTTATGATCATGTTATGCTATATGATGTTGAATCATGCTATGATCTTGATAAGAAAAAAATGCATGGGTGGGTTGTAGGTTAGGAAACACTCATCCTTTTATTGCAGTTTTCAACTTAAGCGTATCTAACTTCAAGCCGGGCTATGGTTATGGAGGTTTGTTTCGCCTAAGTTTGGGCGATTTTTGTAATAAGTCGATTGAATCAGATATGTGGCACAATTAATGATAATTCGAAAGTGTTTGGCATTCTCGTTTATGTCATGTGAATTTTGGTGTCACATCTATCTAGCTTGCGCCCTAATTCTAGATTGGGGGTATTGCATTTCTACCCTTCCCGAGAAGGCCAATTGTGATTCTACCCTCGCTTTTGGTCATCTTGCATTTTTACCCTTACTGTTAGAAGGAAGCATGGGTTTACCCCTCCTTTGTATTCCGTTAGTTACTTTGATTTAAAAGATCAGAAAATATGGGAACCCTAGTAAAAAAACCCCAATGGACACAAATGCCCTTGGCCACTGCATGCACGTAAACGCGTTTGGTTCGTTTTAGTCCCGCCCGCCGCCCACGCGGACGCCTGCGGGCCGCACGACTCCTTCACGCCGCGCCGGGGTGGTCGGGGAGGACCGGCCGGTAACGCTGGTGCGGCGGCCTCCCCCGCGGCGCTGGCACGCAGCCAGCGGGCGCGCGGGCGGCTCGAGTGGTCGAGGAGGCGCCGGGCCCCACAGGCAGCAGGTGGCGGGGCAAGACTGGCAAAGGCGGCCGGCTTCCCACGCGTGAAGAAGGCCATGGCGGGCCCAGAAAGAAAAGCGGCAGCCGTAGGTGCCATGGAGGCTCCTCCCGGCGGTTCAGAACGCCAGCGTGTACTAACCGAGAATACTTGTGAGAGAAACCGAGAATCGACGACCTTTACCGATTGAAGTTCAAAAACCGCCCTATAAAATGGTGCAATGGAATGTAAATCAGAACCATCTAGATTTTTTTAGATGAATTTTACTATTTAAGTGTCTTAGCTTAACTTGAGCGTTAAAATGATTACATTTGCTACATTGTGCATTAGGTGATTCTCGAGAATCGGCCTTCCAAATGTTAATGACAACGAAAAACTCAATGGGACTTGAGAGTTATAAATGGAGGAACTAAGTGATTTCCTTTTGATGTCTTTGTTCCGTAGGTTTGTGTGCTTTGGTGAGGGCCTCCTCGTGACATTGTCCGTAATATGTTCAAGAATGCCCAATGGTCAACCCAAGAAGGCGTGGGACTAAGCACATGCGGGAAGATCCTCCAATTGATGGGTGCAATGTCCAATACATCGTGGAGTCGAGCGGAGTTTCTTCCTTATCGCCCCTCGAGCTACCCCCAAACCTTGTCCAAAGAAACCGGGTAGAGAAATCGGTGATATGTATCTATATTTGCATGTTGTGTGGAATTATATGTAATAAGTTGTGTGATGTTGCTGCCATTTTTTTAAAAAAAAAACAGGGGTAAAATCACAATGCACACAAGAAAAGTAAGGGTATTTTTGCAAGGGCAAAGCTGTCCTAAAAAAGGCTCGCTTAACACCGTTAGCACCCTGATAACGGAGTAAGGGTAAACTTGAGCTTCGTTTTTTTACAAAACAAGGGTAAAAATGCAAGATGATGAAAAGCGAGGGTAGAATCACAATTGGCTATCTCAAAGAAGGGTACAAAACACAATAGCCCCTTCTAGATTTCACCATTACCAAAGGTTCTAAGTGTCATAATTATGTGCAATCTAAGCAACCTCGAAAGCCTCACAAGGCGGTGGATGAAAGACACTTGGCACCTCTAGAACTCATACATTCCCGATCTATGTGAGATGAATGGTGTGTGGAAAGAGATATTTCACGACATTAATTGATGATGCTTCTAGATTTTGCTATATTTACTTGCTGAAAACTAAAGATGAGGCATTCATGAAAAAAATTCGATAAATCTCAAAAGGCCCAATATTCGTGTTCTCTAATGGGCTTTATTGTTTCAGCCCATGAGTAAAGGTGCGAGGTGCGATATCAATTACTATCATATTGCCGGGTTGATGTGGAGGTAGGGAGTTTTCCTCCCTATATATTTGTACCAAGCTTCGGCTGGGATTAGAGTTAGACACAACACCACAACTATAATTGGGAGTTTCAATTAGAAAATCCTAAAGGGCGCACCCAAAGACCGTAGGCTCCCCCGACTTGCGCGAGGTCCGGGAAGGGTAATTTAGCGCCTAGCCTTACCCGCACCATGTGCAATATGCGGAGGTCGTTGCTTGAACCGGGACCTTAGGTTACAAAGGTACACCACTTGCACCAAAGCCAGCCTCTTCCAATTAGAAAATCCTAAAGTAGTAAAAATAATATTTTCCTTTTCCCCTACTTATTTTGCATAGTCTCTCCATCCCGTCTGCGGTCGAATAAGGTTTTTGGGAAGCGCTCTTCACGTGACCGCTCCCAAATCTTCCACGGCGTTTTTCTCTTCATCGCTGTGTCATCCCGTCGTCCATAAGGCTTTGCGTGGGATCATCAACAAGGAACACTCATCGACTAAGCTTACGCGATTGTCGCCCCCGCATCAACACCACCAACTTCTACATCGGTGTTGACGGTCCTTATCATAAAAATTATACCGCCAACTTAGTTATATAACATGAGGAATAACGACTTTTTGCCACATGAACCTTTGCTATTAATCTAGTTCCACTTGTATTCGAAGAAAATATGTTTTGCGTGCATAAACGTGGAAACAGTAAAAGTACGCCAAAAAAAAAGAAGAGAGAAGCGCACATCAGAACAAGCGCTTTGGACAAGGGAATGCCACCAGGCCAAAACCAACGCGAACCGGGCCAAAGCACCCCTCGGGGACGCAACATATGATGGGCCACAAGCCCACTGAAAAAAAGGCACGGCGCCCAGCGGCCAAACTGGCCGGCCGCCGCCCCGCAGGCGCCTCCGCCGTGGCTCGGGAGCCCGATCCCGCCGCGCTTTGCCTTGACCCATGTCCGGAGGAGGGAAGGCGGTGCATGAAAGTGCTTTTCGGGATGCACCAAGAATTCCCGCCAAAACTCCTCGGAAGACAAGGTTGCATGCTATGAAGATATGGTTCCGCCAAGAATGCTTGGTTGCATGTAAGGGGAATTCATTTGGCGCCAAGAGTGTGCGGATGCATGGCTTGGAAGGCTTGCATGAAGATGCTTTTGGTATGGCGCCAAGGAGAGGAGGCGGTTGCATGTCCAAGAGTTTGAATTTTAGATAGAAACATGGAGAGCCCTCCATTTCCCTCCTCCTTTCCCTATATAAAGAGGCCCATACCTCCCCTTGTAACTCCTCACCAATTCACTCACCAATTCACCAATTCACATACCAATTCACTTCACATCATTCAATAAAGGATCACATTCTCCATCACACACTTCACCATGTGATCCATCACTCGCCCCCACATTCCTTCGGGAATTACACTCCACGTCTCACATATAGGGTGGTTTAGAGAGTGCCAAGACACTCGGTGGGGAGTGAGAGAGTGCAAGGTAGAGAGGAAAGGAGGAGTAGCGACCCCGCGGTCTTTTTCGATTCGCCGGAGTGCGGATCCGTCGGCTCCCGCCTCCCTACCTTGTACCCTCTACCGGGTAACTTTACGACTTGGTGAAGTTATTCGTGTCTTACTTTCAAAGTATCATTCTTAAGTTCCATGCTATCATTTATTATATCGAGAATTATGGGATCGTTGTTTGCCCCCGTGGTAAATGCTCTAGTAGAGGGCCCTCGATAGAGACGGGATCCCCGATCGACGCTAAGAGTAGTGACAAGTAACGTAGACGTGGTGTCTAAGTTATGAATCACCCTCGTTTGCTTTCTCAATCCACGGTAGTGAGGTAGGTAGGGGATAGGTGGTGACGACCCTATTTGCCCATCGCACTCCTCCACGTCCAGGTTGCGTAGTAGAGCAAGAGGCCAAGCATCGCTGGCGCACCAAGTGCACTCAGGATGCCCCGAAGTAATACTCGATTAATAGACGCAGTAGCCCTCGACTTAGCCTAAGTCTTTGAAAGAACACATCGCTCCTAGGATCACCTCCTATGCTTGACCCTTGATAGCTAGAAGAACAGGACTTAGCGCCCGTTCCCTCGCGGGAAATTCGACACCGGAATACTTCTAGGTGAAGTGCTACAACGGTACTTTCCCGGCGCTGGGACTTTGTTTTACGTAAGAAATACCAACAAGCGGGTATTACATCTGTGTTCTAATCTTATTGT
>JADLZK010002958.1:0-15209 GCA_015847255.1 Hyparrhenia diplandra
GTGAACTAATAATGCGTGTTTAAGATAATTAGCGCGGAGATTAGTTCACATGTGATAACGCAATGAAGGAGCTTTATTGCATATGAGACATGACATGGAGTCATGTGGTAAGTGGTGAAGATCAAGACAAGGCTTGGCTTGATGTACAGGATTTGCAAGTGTGAAGGGCAAATCGAGGCGGTGAAGCGATGGGCCGCGGGAGGTGAAGCTTAGGCAAGACTTGGCGCCGGCGGGATAAACGCTTAGCGGTGAAGAGCAAGTGAGGTCAAGATCGATGGACCAATAGTGTCGCGTGATGATATGAAGTGGATCATATCATTTGGTGATCGTGTTGGTGCATGTGTTGCATCGGCACTTGGAAGATGGAGCGAAATGGAAATCGCCAAGGCAAAGGTATAACCTATAGGGCATTTCATTTTAGCCCGATCATTGGTGCTTGAGTAGAGTAGTTGTAACTATCTAGCTTGTGTAGCTTGTTTAGTTACTTTGCTTAGCTTGTGTAGCTAGGTAATTTAAGCCTTTGGGTTAGCGTGTGTTTGCCTTGTCCATTGTGCATCTAGTGAGCTTAGAGGCTTTGTGCTTGTGCTTACTAGAATTGTGTAGGAGCTCACCCGTGCTTGAAAGTACTAGTGCTTAGGTTTGTGTGACCTTGCATTAGAATTGATTAGGAGCTCAAGCTAGGCTTGTCACCTCACTCTTCTTGTGTAGGATCTTTTGTGAGGTGATTTAGAGTCTTAGTTAGAGAGGGTGAAGTCTTAGCTAGACCGATAAGTTTAATTCCGCATTTGTTTTAGGTTAGCCGGTGCGATTAGTTTTTAAAAGGGACTATTCACCCCCCTCTAGTCCCCATCTCGACCCTTCCGCGGTATATGAGCCGTGGTCTCTCATTTAGTGGTCTTTACCGCCCGAGAGGATGAAAACTAGAGGGTTTAGTGATGATTGTTTGAGTGACACACATATTTTTGATGGCACGCAATTTGCACGTGAAAACACCATATGCTTGATCATTTTCGTGCCATGGGACCTAAAGTGTGGTGGGTTGTCACAAGTGGTCTCACATTCATGATGGACCATAAGAATCTCACCAAAGCTCAAAGGGATCTTTTTGAACTTGATTCAAGAGCTTTCTTGTATCTAATCAATTCTTTGAGTTTTGATGTGTTTGAGGAGGTGAACACTAGGGTGTAAAAATTTACATGTGTTGTGGGAGGACATCAAGCACACATATGGCTTATGCCTCCACATGGGGCGATGGCAAGTACAAGGAGGATGAGGCGCCAAAGGTGGTGGTTCATGAGGATGATGAGCAACATTGCTCCACCTCATGGTCAAGTGAAGATGATGATCGAATTACCACAAGTTCACTTGACAAGGTTGATGAAGATGCCTCAAGTGATGCAAGTGATGATTCTACCTCAAGCACACTTGGTGACAATGTTGATGGTTCATGCTTAGTTGATGATGCTACTACAAGTTCATCCACTACATCAACATATTGTCTCATGTCACAAGGTGATACCAAGGTATCAAATGACAATGTGATTGATCATGTTGATTCTTATGATGAGCTTGTTAGTAGACTTGCTAGCATGAGCATGTCTTTAGAAAAAGAGAAAGCTAAAACAATGAACTTGGAAAATGAAAACTCTTTTCTAAAGAAAACATGTGAACAACAAGAGCATCTACTTTATGTTACTACTTGTTCACACAGTGCTAAAATTGGCTCATGAGGAACTTAGTGTTACTCATGATAACTTGGTACAAGACCATGCATGCTTTTCTCACTAAGAAGTTTTCAAATGAAGAATCTAAAACTAGTGAGAGCTCATCACATGGGTCATCTGATCAATCACATATTTGGGCTAACCCTTGTGATGTAGGCAAAAAGCATGTATCCACCTCTTTGCGATGATTTACTTGCTATGCCATGTTCTTCATATTTAGATGCTTGTTCTTCTTCTATGTCTTGTGAGACTAACCTTTTGAAGGAGAATGATGAGCTCAAAAAGAAAGTGAAGAATTTGAGCAACCGATTAGAGAGGTGCTATAACTCCAAAGTCCTCTTCGAGCAAATAGTGAAGAATCCAAGAAGCCTACATGATAAGAGTGGTCTTGGGTTCATCAAGAAGAAGATGACCAAAAGTGGGAGGAAAATAGCAAAGATGGTCAAGAAACAAGAAAATGCGAAGCTATCTCATTTCATGTGCTATCAATGCCATGAAAAGAGACATCTTGCAAAGGCTTGTCCAAACAAAGAAAAGCTCAAGTTAAAAGCAAAAAAAGAAGAGCTTCAACCAAAAGCCCCAAGATCAAGTCAAAATCAACCATGAAGCTAAAGTTGATGACTTAAAGATGAAGAAGAAAACAAGAAGGGGGTGGAAGAGCTTATGCAAGGCATCCAACTTATATCCAAGATGCCAAGATGATGAGCAAGATTCAAGAGAAGAATGTGCATGCTCACATCAAGTGCCATAAGTGTGATAAATTAGGCCACCTAGCTTCAGAGTTGTCCAAACAAGCTTGAGAAGAAGGCTCAAGCAAACAAGTTGAAGCAAGGCAATGAGAAGCATCAAATGAGCAAGAAAGAAAAGGCTCAACAAAAGAGAAGATGCTACTTATAAAGGAAAGGGGACACATGGCTCATTCATGTCCCTAGGTAACGATTCTAAGCTTAGTTCAATTGATGATAATAATATGCTTAGAAAGGATAACAATGGTACCTCATTGGTTGCTATTGCAAAACATCCGCTACTCATACTAAGGCATTGCCTAAGTATGTTGCACCTAACTTGAGAGGACCCAAACAAGTTTGGGTACCATCAAAAAGTGGATGATTGTGTGTAGGTACCAAGGCATTGGAGGATTGATTCAATTGAGTTCACATTGTACATCATGTGATTGAGTCAAGTAATGAAGACTAGTGCAATCATATCCCAATGCCAAGTCAAGAAAAGTGAAGTCCAAATGAGCTACAACATACAAGTGCAATGATTCTAGTTGTGGTGATTCATTGGAATATTTAAAGGCTTGTAAGTATTTGAGTTGAAGCTTGCTATTTGATGATCATGATCTACAAAGGTATACTTCTAGTTGATCACACATATTTGGGTGCATATGAGTTGATTGAATTGGATATATATGCATATGTTGCTTGCTATGAGATGCTTGAATGGATTAAATGCTTAGTAGTCAAATTTGAGTTGGTTTGAATGGATATGATCATGAGATGATCTTTAGTATGTGATTTCAATGGAAATATGTCTTGTGATGGTATTTAAACAAGTTAGCATCAAATTTGATTCAAATTGATGAAGCATATCTCAATTGCTCTAATCTGAAAACAAATGCAAAATCTGAGAGAGCTGAGAAGATAGTCATGTTTGGATGATCAAATCTTATTGGAATGGCTTGAAATTTGGTATGCATGCTCTATACTTATGATACAAGATGCTGTAGAAATTTCATGATGTTAGAACAAGGGATACTTTGGTTTTGGAGTAGAACTTGTCAGCTATGTTGCAGCAGTTTTCAGCATGTAGTAGTGTGGAAAGGTGTGAAATCTGGTAGCAATCCATAATGGCTATGGAACTCAAATTTTTTTGTGGCTGCTAGATGACTTAGTGTTGCACATCTCCACCAAATTTCGTGGCATTTCAACATGTACATTGTGAGATATGGTTCATTCTTTGAGATGTACAAAATCTGCGAAAAAGTGACAATTATTGGATTGATCAAGAGTCACTTTGATTGAAAGGTCCTCAAGTTGGAATCATGTTGATAAGTGTTTGAGACACCTAAGTTTGGTTTTGAGTTGAGTTAGAAGCATGACAAGCTATGAGTACAAAGGCCATTTATTTTGGGGGAGTGTACCTTGTACACATCTAGTACTCTAATTGAAGATCAAGACCAAGCTCAAGATGGAGAGCAAGTAATGAGTTCAAATGATCATTGGATATCTTTGGAATAAAGAAAAGGACTTAAAGAAGAATCAAGTCTATTCATCATATCAAGTCCATCATGTGGATCAATCAACCAAAGTCAATTCAAGTGAGTATCAAGAATGGTTCTTGGAGAGAGGTCACTTCTCCCGTTGGGGGCATGCAGCCATCTTTGTAGGTAAACCGAGGAAAATCGTGCTTGGATGGCTAACATATGAAATCTCATGTTTGGTTTTGGAAATTGATGACACACTTGTGGACTAATTCTTTTGCTCTAAGTGTATGACTTGAGATAGGATTAGGTTGATGACAAGGAGCATGATGATCATGAACATGGACAATGATGGTGGACATGATGGATCGTCAAGCTCGGTGATCGGCTTGAGAGGAACCCGGGAGATCAAGGCAAAGGTATACTTGATAGGGAAGAAGGTGATCAAGACACGATAGGCGTGTGATCACATTATAGGATAGATAGCCGACTATCAAGAGGGGATGCCACGACAATCCTTGCATGAAGTGCTTCTAGGTCCAATTGACTTGTATATTGCATTTAGGACATGAGAGCACTAACCGATCTTGTCTAACATCTCGGCGTGCTAACATTGGTGATAACGTGGTCATCTTGGACGTGTTGGCAACCCATGGCAAGAGGCGAGCAAGTTTGAAGCAAAGAGCAAAAGAAAGGAAGAAGAAGCTCTTTGTTTGAAGTGACCGGACGCTACTGGCCGGCCGGGACGCGACACACCGGTGGCTCCGGTGGGTGCGTCTGGCGAGAGCCCCCGCGGCGTATTTTTTACCGGACGGGCCGACCGGACCCTCGACCGGATGCTTAGGTGTCGACCGGATCCACATCGGACGCCGAAGGAAGGGTGCTAGCCGTGGGCCGAGCCCTTGTCGGTAGTGACCGGAAGCGTGTGGCCAGGACTGTGACCTGCACCGGCCGGTGGTTCCGGTCGGTGCGTCCGTCACCCCGTGAGAGCAAATTTTTTTGAAGCAACGGCTCCATTTTGAGAGGAGCCATATATATACTTGGTTGGTTTGGTTCCTTAAGCTCTCTCTTGCACATTTGAAGCTTCCAACTTGCTAGTGAGCATTTGATACTCCTCTCCACTCATCTCCTCATCACTAATTCGGATTCTTGGTGAGATTGAGAGAGATAGAAGTGCATTGCTTGCATCGGTTGCATTTAGAAGCATTTCATCCTTGGAGAAGCCGCGGGATTCTTGTTTTCTTGGGAATTTGCCCGGTTCCCTAGCGGCTTGGAGCAAGAGGCGGTGTTGAGCTCGAGTGGAGCTTGTTCGAGGCCACACTTAGGTGGTTATTGTGAGGGGTTGAGCCTTACCCCGCGGGAGGTTCATGAAAAGACATCACTAGTGGATTGCTTGTGGCTTGTTGGACCCTCTCTTGTGATCGTTTGCTTGAGCTCCGATCGGGGATTTGGCACCGGCAGGCCATTGCTTAGCAACCGCCAAGTGAGTGTGTCGCCACAACGGGACTAAGCGTCTTGCGGCAAGCCGCGTGAACCTCGGTGAAAAATCATCGCGGTCAACCTTGTTGTGCTTTCGTTGGAGATTTCTTGTTGATCACGGTGATTGGCTTCCACTTCTACACATCGACGTCGGTATATCGTTCACTACTCCAAGTGTATTTACTTTGATATATTTTGTGTAGCTTTGCTTAGGTTGTTAACTTGTTTAGTGTAGTTTAGCTCTAGTGGTAAATTAGTTAGTCTTGCTTGCTCACCTAGGAGTAAACTAGCAACCTAGTCTTTTTGTGGATTAGAGACAATAGAATTTGACTTGTGGCTTGCTTAGCTAATTCGTATAATCCGCTATTTATTTAGCCGTCATCTTATTGTCTAATCCGTTTGTTTAGTGTTGTTGCAAGAATTTTTTAATAGGCTATTCACCCCTCCCCCCTCTAGCCATTAGGACCTTTTCAACATGAAAAGTGAGATTCTAGGAACTATTGAAGATGCTTAGTTGATGCATTTAAATGAGTTGATCTAGAGAAGCAAGCAACACCCAAATAGAGAGATGTTTCATGCAAAATTCAAATGGTTTCTCTCTTGCAAGCAAAGAGCAAAAAGAAAGAAAGCCAACCACAACAAGTAGTGCACTTGATCATTAGTGGTTCTCATTTTCACATGGGTGAAGCATGGAATTCAATTTGGTATATTTTGTCTTCACCAAGCTATTGAAATGGACTTCACATTGCTATTACTGAGGGCGATATTGGAATCATATTGACTATCCTCTACTCCATGATAGCAAAGGTATCATTGTATTGTGCATGATCATTTCATCCCTTACTAGTATGCGGTTAGTGCATATAGTACATGCCTTCTAGGGTCATGCATGATAAATGAAAAGGTTTAAATTCATTGCTTACCACTATTGCTTGAATGATTATATGATCTAGTGGTTTGTATATGAATTTGTTCATGAGCTAGTGATCCCAAGTACTTGATCTAGTTTGGAATGCTCTCAAGTGACAAGTACAACATTGGCAAGATAACCCTTGTATAAGGTGTGAAAAAGCTTGTCATTGGATCAAACCGGACTTGGAAGCTAAGGCAATTCCTTTTAGTTCGAGTCAACAAGAAAGAAGCTCATGGAAACAATCTAGTTCAAGAATTGGATACAATTGACAAATCTTTTCAAGTGGCTACCACATTGCAAGATATATCATATTCCTACACGTGGTATTTTTCATTCACGTGGTATTCTTGCCCACTCAAGTGATACTTAGTGTATCAATGGTGGTTCCACAAGTGATCCTCAACTTTTAGTGATCATTTCAATTCAAGAAAGCTACCCCTCACCAACAAGGATTCAATTGATTGACATATGCTTTGACATAGGGGAGGTGTCCCACCTCAAGGTATCAAGGTCAAGGATCCTACAAGTGACCTACATGTGGCATTTCTAGGCGGTCTTCATGCTTCTACATGTGGTTGTTACAAGTGGTGTCATTCCAACATATGGTGGTGTCCATCAAAAATGAAGATTCAAGAATCAACCATCTATCCCTAGTCACAACCTTTGTATCAATAGAGGCATACCCCCTTTATGGAAATTGATGACAAAGGGGAAAAGTTGGACAAAGATATGTAAGTGTCTTTTGGATATATGACAAAGGGGGGGATGAGAATATGGACATAGAACAAGAGGGAGCAAGATTGAAGATTAGAAGAGGATCAACATTCTTGGACAAAAGAGAAGCACACAAGTTGGGGAGCAAGCTCATGAACTTGTTTAATTGCATTTGATATGTGCATATTCATGTGCTTGCTTGCATTTGCATAAGTTTTTAAATTCTATATGCAATGCTTGTGTGGTGTATGCTAGTCATAGAACTTGATTGATGACATGATAACTAGCATGCATAGGTTGTAGCTAGACATATATAGTTTTCATGTGGATCAAGAGCCATAGCATATAATGTTGATCTCACATGGTATCTTGAGTTTTGATGTATGTCTTGTTACATGGATGATGCTAAGGATGAACTTTAAATTTGCAACTCCGATTGGTATCACGCTTCAAAGGTTTATCCTACACACCTTAGCATCACTTTGTAGTGTTAACCCTCTCAAAATTTTTTTATATTTATGTATGTGTGCAAACCTTGAATTCAAATCAATTGGGCACACATGTAGGGGAGTTACCACTACCAAGTCGGGTTTTATGGTGCTTATCCAAATCTTGACATAGTGCTTAAATGTTGGATAAGTGATGCCGGGCGTTCGAAACCGGGGTGCCTCTAAAGTGCCGGCAATAAAGAATTTATGGGCCGTGTGCCCCCTCCTCCTATGGCGTAGCGCAAGATGGACACAGAACACGGGCGAAGTTTATCCTGGTTCGAAGCCAACGGGCCCCTACGCCCCGGCGGGTGGTGTCCTCTCGTGTTACCTCAAGGCCAAAGGTGAGCTTGTAGTAGGGGTTACAAGCGGTGTGGGGAGAGACGCTGGTCTCAAGCCCCACGATCGTGGTGGTGGTGGTGGTTATGCTTTTTGTCCGTGCGGGCGGATCCCCGCTAATGGGGCATTACTCCCCCTTTTATAGAGGGAAGAGGGAAGTAATGTTTACATATGTGGATGCCTAGGTGGCTAATTCCCGAGGCTATGCTCGCTACGCGCATCGCCGAGGGTGGCCCGGCCCGGGCGTTGTTTGATGAAGACACGCGCCCCTAATCCGATGGCGGGCGTGCCGTTTCGGTGCCCCTCAGGATGCGTGAGGCGCCCCTCACACCGCATGGCGCAGGGCCGGGTCCTGTGAAAGCCGGGCCGCGGGCATGTCATAAGCCCGCAGGGTCCGCCCCCGCGGGCGCTCTTGGCCGCTGCTTCGAAATGAAATGCTGTTGTCCTAGTTTCCCGTGGCCGGACGGCGTAATATGTCACCGGTTCGGCTTTTGTGTCCCATCGGTCGGATTTGGGAAGTGATCCGCAGTCGATTTGATCGGGCGAATCGATGGCCCCGCGCCCGTCCGCCGCGGTAACCGCGCATTAAATGCAAATTGTTTCCCTTCCCTAAGATCGGAACCTCCCACGCCTCGGTGGGTCTATGACCCCGGTGAGTGGTTGAGCCACCGCCGCCGAGGATGGAGAGTGGGCCCTCGGCGAGGGCGGAGTTTTTGGCTCAGGGTGGCGTGTGAGCCAGCCACCCTGGGCGCAGGGCGGGAGGTCTCTCATCCCAGGTCGGGTGAGCTAAGCCACCATCGCAGACGGAGGATTTGGGGTTGAATCCGAGCCTTAGGTTGGCCGATGATGACGTAATCATGGTTCGCTTCGCCTTGTAAAGGTCCCCACCTTGTCCTCCGTGAGCGAGAGCGAAGCTCTTTTCGCCGCCGTGACTCCAGCGGCCGCCTGCGGGCCAACCTCGCCTTTACGAGGGCGCCGTGGCTTTTGGCCCGGTCCACCGTCACGGGCTCGCCCTTCTAAGCGCGGGATGATAGCAAAGCCGAAGTTTTACCGGTTCGACGGGCCGACAATTTTCGCTATAGAGAATGTCAATGCCCATATTTAGGACCCCCATGCCCCCGCCCCTCGGAGTAGTGTGGACCCCGCCTCGGGGTTGTGCCATTCCCCGCCGCTTTGTTTTTCTCGTGGTGGTTCGCCTACTATGGGTGTGCATGAGCGCTAATCTCCGCGGTGTAGCCCCCAGGCCTCAATGGAATGGCGGATTCCTTCGAGGTCTTTTATACCTCGTGACCGGGCAAGGAAACGTTCTTTTAAATTGGCGCCATTTGTGCGGAGTCCGCTCGGTTTTGCGGCAGCCTCGACCCGCGCTTTATGCGCGCAAGGCTCCACCTGAAGCCTCGACTTTGATTATACGCCTCCGTCGCCTCCCTAAAGGGGGAGGAGGAGGGGGAGACATACCTCGTGCCCCCTCAAAGCTTCAATTCATGGTGCGCCCCGCTTGAACGCTGTAACGGGTCGGCTTTTGGGGGTGCCCGCGTTCTCGCCCGGAGCAAGGGTCGGCTTATGTGGATCAGGATTCACCCCATGAGAACCTCGACCGCTTTAGGCAGATCCCGGGTTTGACGGTCAACCCCCGAGGGCCCTGTGAGGCCTCCCCACGGAAGGGACATTCTATAAGCAAAGACCGCTGGTCTTAAACACGCTCAGAAATCTCCCACCCGGAGGGCCCGGGTATAGCCGGGTTGTGCATTTCCATCCCGGCCCCTCGGTTCGGGTTATCCCGAGGCGCATCAGAGAAACCCATGTGGGCAACCTCTCGATCGTAGGATGCACGTTGACGGCGCCGGCCGAGGCTCGCTTGGTTCCCGCCGGAGGTGAGAACCGTCATCGGACTGACTTTTTGCCCCTTAGGTCGGCAAGGCCGCCGGATATGAACGCCGGATGGTTTTACCCCGCCCGGAGACGCAGGCGTCTCCCTCGCCGCCTCAGGTGACGCGGCCGTTCCAAATCGATGGGACGTGGGCTCGCGGCCTCTTGTCGGGGCAAGTGCCGAGCACCGTCAAGGTGCATTATCGTCTTGACGGTTTCTACAAGGCTGCCGAGCCGTGGATGATGGCAAGGCTCGTTTCATCATGGGCCGTTTCATTCCGAGTCGGTTCGCTTGCCCAGCCGGGCGGTTTGCCTTCCCGCCCCTATAAATATGTGGGTCGCCGGGCGCGGCGGCGATAGTTGCTCCTTTGTTCTTGCCATCGCCTTCTTGCCTTCTTTGCCTTAAAGAATCGAGATAGAAAGAAAGATTGGGAGAGATTAAGGGAGAGATCCACTTTGCCTTTGGCCCGCGGCGAACGGGTAAGCTGCCGCTGGTTGCCGTTCTTCGCTTCTCCCGCTTGTCCATGGCGCACCAGCGGTGGTGACGCGCGGGGAGGTGCTCGATGTCAACCGCGGGTGGCCGAGAACGACGGGCGACGGAGGAAAAGCTTCGGCCGCTTTGTCGAGGAAGGGCTTCTTCGCCCTCGTATCAATGCCGAAGCGGCGAGGTGGGATTGCGCCACATTGGACCGAGGAGGAGCCTAACCTCCCCGATGGCTATGTGGTGAGTCCGATGGATCTTCACCGGGCGCTGGTTCGGGATACCGAGGGGCGGTTTATTCGAAATTCTTCATCATTATGGCGTCGAGCTCCACCATCGCCCCCGAACTTCGATCTCTCGGGCTATCGCCGTTACCCTCGCTGTGGCGATTCACGGGGATCGAGCGCGTGGGATCTTTTGGCTATGGTTCTTCAAAGGCGGACCTCACCACTGCCTGTGGTGGTGAAGGGGCTTGCGGGCGTTGCGGCGTCGGTGGTTCTTGCTTGTACAAGTCCGATCCGGAAGCCGAGAACAAGGCCGAGCAGGGCTGATAGGTACATCGTGTCAAGCTCACCTCCTCCCAACAAGGGTGGCGAGGGACCGGTGGTTCTACCTCACTTAGCAGCGGGCAGCGCTTCCAGCACATTACCGCCGGCGTGTCCTCAGCGGCGGCCCAGAAATAAGTGGAATTAGGGGTCCACCCTCGGCGGATCATCCGGTTGGAGGGCACGGCGGTGGCGGTCTGCGGCTCCGAAAGGGAGGTGAAGCGCCCGCGGCGGTGGTTACCTTTTTCATCGGGCCCGAGGGTGTTGCCATTGATGGCTCGCCCCTTTGTACATGTACCCAGATGACCCCCGCGGCCGTTGGTCTTGAGGAGTCTCGGATGTCGCCCCTTCGCTTTCCACCGATGGCTCGCCAAGAGGGTGAGGGAGGCGTTGGGGTCCAACACTCCGCCCCTGCATTCCCGAGATCCCTATGCGCCCGCCCCGCGGGTACATCTCCTTGGTAAGTGCTTTTTTGGCTTCGGTGTTCTTGTATTGTCTTGTTGTTGCCGCGTGGCTACCACCGCGGTTCTTATTCCATCTTCTTGCGGGGTTGTTTGAACTATCACGACTCTCCTCCGTGTGCCCGATCTAGATGCGGGCACGGGGCGGTAAAACCGTGTTTTCGAGCGGCAGCAGAGGGCGCGGGCGCCGAAGGAGGAGGAGGAGAAGAAGAAGAACGTGGCTCGCGCCAACCGCCGGGCCGATCAATCGCAGGCGCGGGGCCAATCGCGATACCTCGACTCACCGAGGAGGATGAGGATGAGGAGGACGAAGTTCGCCGTGAACTCGTCCCTGATGACGATGTGGCGGCCCATTATAGACCTAGCCTTGGGGTTGCCGACCCATTCGGGGTTTCGCTACGTGCCCGAGCCTGAGATCGTCTGAGGTCGCCGCCGGACTCGTGCGCCCGAGGCTTCTCCAGCCGAGGCCCCGAGACGGGTGGCGGCTCGGGGGTTCCCCCGATGCGGGCGCTTTGACGTTACAGAGGCGAGGCTCGGCGTGAAGGGCCAACGACTCCCTGAGCGCCGCAGGGCGCCGCGCCGAGGTGAAGAGCCAGTGACGCCCCTTCCTCGCCCCGGCTCCGCGCGCGGAAACCGTGGGGGGAGGCTCGTGCGTCAAGTGCGATGCCAGTGTCGCAGTCTTCCCGTGCCTCGCCACACAGGGCGATCCTCGGGCCTCGTGAGTCCCTTCAGAGTTTTCGCAGCTAGCCTCCCCTTTCTGGGGTTTTTTGGCTTCTTTTGACGCGTTCTTGACTTCGTGAGGAAGCGGGGCCCCCACTCTGTCTTGCACCCCCAAGAAGGCCCTGAAGGCTAGTGCGCAAAAACCTCGGCAGGGCCCAGGCCGGGGGTTGTCTCTCCAAAGACGTTGTCCCACCTGCGTTGGGCTCCCGGGTGGTGTTAGTCCCCGAGCCTCGGGAGGGAGGTCGGGCCCCCAAGCCGGACGACGAGATTTCTCAGGGGTTCATGCCTACGGTGGTGATGGTGGGTCGTCCACCCAGCCCTATGGTGATCGACTCAGAGAGCTCGGCCGGGCTGCGCAGCGCCAGCCAGCGCCGGAGCAGTTAGCGCGCCGTTTGAGGGTCCCACGACGCAGCTGCCCTCCCCGAGGAGCCAAGCCCCTTCGTCGAGTTCTCTCAGGAGGGAGCTCTTCGAGGCGGGCGGAGACACGGAGGTCTTCACTTGTGTCGGCTCCCCGTCCGAGGGGCTCATGAGGCGTACAATCGACTTCAGATTGCTCCATGCTTAGGGTTGGACACCTGCCGGCAAAAGCGTCGTCCTCGGCGTTGGTGAGGTCCGTGCACGTGGTCGCCGGCGAAGGGCCTCTAGACTTTTACTCGTGCGGGTTTCCGAAGCTGCTGCCCAGGCTAGGTGGATGATATGCTTCCTCCCCGAGCGCTTCGTTGGGGTGGTCCCCCTTGACCTTGGGTGATGTGCCGGGGGTCCGCGGCTGTGGTGATCGTGACCGGATCGGTAGTCTGGCGTGGAGGACTCATGGCGAGATCCACCCGGTGGGTCGTCATCGGCTTCTGGCGAAGATGGGTGACACCATAGCGGTCGTCTCGCCAGGCCGAGCGCGCGGTGAGTGTCTTAGGCTGCCATTTTAAAGCTGCATTTTCTTTATGTATGTGCCATAATTGGTGGTGTCTTTCTTTGCCAAAATCTCGCGGCGGTCGCCCGGGAGAAGTCCGAGCTCCTTCGCGGAATGTCTCGAATTGGACCGCCCTCGGGCGGGCAGCGGGTGAAAGTGATCGAGGCCCAAAGCGGACGTCCCCGGCCTACTACTCTTGCCGAGGAGAGGAGTCTCGCTGGATGTGCTCGAGGCCGAGTTCGCTAAGGTTAGTCCGAGGCCGCCAAGGTGGTACTCGAAATGGCTCGTGAGCCGTGACTTTGAGGATGCCCGAAAGTACCCTCCCAGCCCCGAGGAGGCCAATGGCGAAGCGGGACAGATCCCGTGAAGAGGCGAGGAAGCAGCGGAGATGTGCGACGCCCAACACCCGCCAGATCGGGAGTTGGTGTCCGAGGGGGAGACCCTCGAAAGGGGAGAAGGAGGAGCTCCACAAGTCGCCAAGGATGAGCACGCGTGATGCCGGGCCGGGTACCGGGGCGCGCAAGGTACGCTTCTTTCCTTTTGGCGTGTTTTTTTCCGCTTTGATCGCCTTTCCATGTTGCCGACATCACCTTTGGTGCCTCGCCGCTGCAGGTAGGCGGAGAAGGTCCGACCGAGGCCGCGGGAGACCGCGCGTTACGCCGCCAAGGGCCGGGCAGAGCGTAAGTCGTATCGTGAGCTAGAAGAGGCCCTGCTGACTTCATCCGCCGCTGGGCGATAACCCGAGGTCGGGCTCGCTCGCAGCCGCCTCGAGCTGGCGCGGCTTCCTCGCCCGAAATTCAAAATGCCTTCCGGCCCCGGGCGGCGGACGTGTATGGCGGTGTTCTCGCAAGACTTCCCGGCGCAGCCCCTTGGTAACAGCAACGCCGCTGGGGCTTTTCCTCGCTCGCATGACGAGGACGTGGGCCGCCGCCGGAAGCGATGCCGCCGATGCCGCCAAGACCCGTGAGTTGTATAACTGCGGACGATGCCGCGACGCAGCTTGGCCTCCCCGCTTTGAAGACGCAGGTATGCCCTCCCGTGATTCCCCATAGAATCGCTTATGAGGCGACACGGAGATGCGGATGCCGCTCGGGTGATGCGCCGACGTCCGACGCCTTCCTCGGGGATACCATTGCCGGTGATGTCACCCACACCGATGCCTCTTCGCTCTGGCCGTCCAGGATGCGCTAGTGGACGCAGGGCTCGCGATGCCCCTCGATCTCCCCTTGTATAAAAAGTTAAATGGATAAGGAATGTGTTCATAAACAATGGTGCTGCCCGAGGCCTTGTGTCTTGGGGCAGTGTGCGTTATGATTGTGTTGGCGCCCCTCGAATTTCTCGTTTATTGTGTGGCCGGGTCGCTTGCTTTCACCGCCGCGAGATAGTGAGCATGGATGCCACCGGGGCGGTCCGTACAGGGTGTCACTAGGGACGATCCGCTTTGGCTCGCTACCTCACTTAGGATTCGTATGCGCAGCGACCTTCACAACTTAAACGATCGATCCGAAAAGTGTAAGTGGGGGAGAACTTTTTTCTTTGAAGAAAAAGTTTCAAAAAAAGAAAGAGGAGGGGGTCCCCCGTGTAGCCCCCGCAGGAAGTTTTAGTCTTGTGCTTTGGACGAGGCTAAGACTCTTTTTAAGGCATGCACAAGAAGTATTTCTTCATAAAAGATGTAGATCTTTTATTGAGCGAAAAAAAAACATAAGTGTTTGACTTCTAGTGCGAGGTTAAGGGTAGAAGCGGCGTAAAGCCGTTCTATGTTCCGAGCGTTGGAGTAGACTTCACCCTTCTCGTTCTTCAACTTGTAGGTCGGGCCTAAGTATTTTGGCAATGAAATAAGGCCCTTCCCAAGGTGGAGTGAGCTTGTGGCGCCCTTTGTTATCTGCTTCAGCTCGATGCGGGTCGTTGACTTGGAACTCCGAGGCTTGATTAAACGGCATGATACTTGCGTGCGAGAGCTTGTTGGTATCTTTTTGAATTCAGGAGTGCGACATCTTCGGCCTCATCGACTTGGTCGATGGAATCTTGCCTTGCCTGGCCGGGTTGCCCCCGCCGGTGTAGGCTCGCGACATCTTGGGGACCCATATTCAATGTTCAGGGCAAGCGCCTTCGGCCCCATAGACTAGAAAGAATGGGGTGAAGCCATTGGCTCGGCTTTTCGTTGTTCGAAGGCTCCATAGTTAGAGGTGATTTAGAGTCTTAGTTAGAGGGGTGAAGTCTTAGCTAGGCCGATAAGTTTAATTCGCATTTGTTTCAAAGCTAGGTGCGATTAGTTTTAAAAGGGACTATTCCCCCCCTCTAGTCCCCATCTAGACCCTTCAAGTTGCGGCTCGCTCCCAAAGAGTGGGTCTAAGCTCCATAAG
>JADLZK010002960.1:0-211703 GCA_015847255.1 Hyparrhenia diplandra
ACTCCCATCACTGTTCATTCCCCCTCTCCCTACAGGCCCATAGACCTCTTTGTTGGAAAAAAAAAAATACATGCAAGAAAATTGAAAACCCTATAAAAATTGATTTTTTTTAAAAATAGGAAAGAGAGATGGTAGTACTACTAGCAAAGTGATGAATGATGAATGAAAGAAGTAGAGAGAGAAGTGAAAGAGAGAAAGAAGAGAGAGAGGGGGAAGGAGAGAGAAGACCACAGGAGGCCCTCCCCCCCAGCCGCAGCGCAGCTCCCCGGCCCCAAAGCTCCAGCAGCCAGATGCTCTCCCCCCGCGAGGCCTCTACCGCCGCCACCCGCAGCGTGCGCATCCCCGCCGCCGGGTTAGCCTGATCCGACGCCCCCCCGCCGCGCCTTCCATGGGCCGCGGCGGCGGCTCGCGCGCGGCCCCGGCTGCCGCGGCGTTGGTGGCACGTGCTCCCGGACGAGTGTTCGGGAGCACGCCTTCTTTCCTCCCCGCGACCGGACTGGGCGCTGCCGCCGCCTCCTGCCGCCCTCCTGGCTCCGCGCCGAGCGCCGCCGCGCCGCCGCGCCGCCGTCGCCAACTGCTACGCCGCGTCCCCGCACGACGCCGTCGACCGCTTCCCCGTCCGTCCGCGCTGTCGAGGTCGGCGGGCAAGCCCCACTTCGCCGACTTCGGCCCTCGTCCCGCCCGCCTGGGCGCCGCTGCAGCTGCCCTGTCGTCGCCGCCGCCGATGGCTGGCCGCTGCTCGAGGAGATTAGCTTCAAGCGCATGGTCGTCACCGACGACTGCCTCGAGATGATCGCGCATCCTTCAGAAACTTCCAGGTCCCTGCCGCGTCGGTTCCTGCGAGGGTTTCAGTCGCCGGGGGCTCCTGCCATTGCTGCCGGTTGCAGGTGAGGCCGCGCATCCAGGCCCAGATTTGAATGAAACTTTGCGTGCTTCTTCTTGTTTCCTTTTGCTGAAAGATTTGAGCTTCCTGGGAGTTCCTCTAAAGGAATCTTTCCCAAAAAAGCTCTTGTTTCTTGTCTCCTTCCCTCCCATTTTTAGCTAAATGCCCCACAATTTTTGGTGTCATTTTGGGTTTTTGTGATCTAAGAAAGTAAATCTTGGTGAGGATTGATTTGAGCTTTTTGGGGGCGATTCTGAGCTAGCATTTGATCTTTTTCTGTGTGCTTGTTGACTACTTAGTATTTGTGAATAGTAGTCAGCTCCAGTTTAGATTTGATCTAGTCTTTTATGTTAACTGTGCAAATGGTAAACCTTCTAGTGTGATCTGGAGTGTTCGGCCTGTGCGCTGTTTTAGATTCCTACTTGTCTATGTCAAAACTCAAGAGTGATTTTGTACTCCATCTAAAAGGATTGACAAGGGGATTTCAATACAGTTTTGTTGCTCATGTCACCATCAGAAGTTTGACCTTTCTTAGCTTGATTCCTCAGCAAAGCTTTTTTATTTTGTTCTTGGGAAGCTTTGACTTGATTCCACTGTTGTTCAGTGATTGGACTGCGGATGTGTTCTTTTCTTGCACGGATCTGTGAGTTTGGCAGAATAAACATTTCTATTTGCTTGGGTAATGATGAATGCATCTCTTTTATCTTTCCACCAAAATGATAGGGGTTGTTTCAAGATTACAACCAATTGGGCGCACCTTTTACTTAAACAATTGTACTTCACCCACCTCATGAGATTCTAGATCTGACTTGAAGTGTGTTGCTTTTCATTTATGCTTGAGATTCAAGTGAGTTCCCGTTCTCATATAAGGTTATATCTGATTCGAAGAATCAAGCCTTTTATAGCATGCTTTTGACATCTAGATTCCCATCTGTGTGCTTCTTGAGCTTTGCCTCTCCTTTTGACATTTAGTTCTATACCAGCTGCTATCCTGATTTAGGTGTATTTGGTCATATCGAAAATGTTTGGATGGAGAAAAACAATTTCACTTTGCTTTTTGCACACAAGAAAAATCACTTTGAATTTGTTTTTTAAAAAACTTTGGAGGAGCTTGCTGTATCTCCAGAAAGAATTAGGATCTTGCTAAAGGCCTACCTTTTTTAGAAACAAAAACTGAGCTTGGAGAATCTGACACCTAAGATACTGATTTTTTTTATTAGTTTGATCCTTACTATGCCAAAGCGGTATCATTGTATTGTTTTTTGGGTGACAAACAAACACTTCAAATATAAATAACCAGATAATGATCTTTTGCTTGGATTTTGAGACACAGGTGCCTTGTGCATTCAGAAAAGAGAATTTTGACCACACATGTTTTTGGTAAAACACATCGTATTAACAGCATGAGGATGGATTGCTTCTGGATAGTACAGGTTGTTGTGGCTGTTACTGATGCACATATTTGTACTAGAAACAAGGTTATATATATACTTGTCTTGACCTTTTTCTATTACTTGGTGACGTATAAACCTAGTTTTGTGTTATCTTTTAGCCTTAACTTTCGCTCATGTGATGCAAGGGGTTGTTGCAACCTCCAAAAGGTTGGTCCAGGAAATTGGGGCATGCATAAATCTTTGAGACTATGGTTGGATGCAGCTATTCATTGACATCAAATGTTGTAGTTTTGTTAGTTTAGGCTTTTACTTGTCTAATGTGGGTGTGGAACCACCATCCATTTTATGTATAAACCATGGAAACTTAAGCAGGTTATGTTTGGGCCGACTACAAACTGGCTACTAAACATTTTTTTTTTAAAAATCTGAAACCCGAGTGCCTCCTAAAATTCATGCACTAAAGTTAGGTGCTTATTTTACTAATGTTAATGCCACATGGTGAGTAAAACTTTGGTGTCTTGTGTAAACACTACACTGTTTAGCACATTTGCTTTCCCTTGTCATTTGAAACCCATACTCTTGCTATTTGCTGCCCCTGGTTTATATCTGCTGATTGTTCTTTGTGATATTTCTGAACAACTCTGTAACAATGGAAGTGGGTGCTGCTCTGCCTGCAAAACTGGGGCATTTTTATTTGAGAAGCATAAGTTGTGGAATATTGCTTTATACTGCTTATTCCTTGTAAAAGCACCTCAATTTGACACATCTGCTTCTGAATGGTTCTTTTGTTGACAAGTTTCTAACTATTTTCTGCATTTTTACCTAAAAAGGTGGAATTAGCAAGTCCAATGTTTTCTAGCTATTCCCAGGCATTTGCATGATACACCTGGAAAGCAATATGACGTGTATTCGATATCTGCAACTGCAATTATTAGCTGTTGCTTTTCCTTTTTTGGCTTTGAGCAGAAAGGGCTGTCCACGTTAACAGAGTATGTTTCACGTGTTGCGATCGAATATTAGCAGGTCTGAGAGGAAAGCTAGATTTATCTGTGTTGCTTCTGTTGCTCCCTTTATTTCGTCCCAATATGGGATTCTTCATGAACTTGCTTAATTATGTGTGGGACTTGTAAGTTATGGTAACCAGTTATATTTCTGAATTTGCCTGCAGTTATTAAGTATACCTCTAATTCCTTTCAGTGATTTTGTCTCACAAATGCTCATGCTTATTTGAAAGTAATGGCAGCATTGACTATTGGCTGCCTTGTTCCAGTTTTTCATTGTTCTGTCAACATATGACTTACCATCTATTAAACTGTTTTTCCAACTCCTAATTTTGATATGCTCTCTGCAGAAATCTAAGAGAACTGACCTTCAGGAGAATGAAATTGAGGATTGCTCTATTCATTGGCTAAGTCTCTTTCCGAATCCTTCACTTCTTTGGTAACTCTAAATTTTTCATGCCTAGAGGGGGATGTCAATATCACTGTACTTGTGTAACCAGATGTCAAACCTCAAGACCCCTCAAGCTCAACAATGCCATACCTCTTGACAAGCTTGCTAACCTCCTTCGCAAGGCTCCTCAGATTGTAGAACTCGAACAGGAAGATTCTCTGCAGATTACCATCCGGATCTCTTTTCAAAGCTTGAAGCAGCATTTGCTGGTTGTAAAGCTTAAGAAGGCTCTCTGGAGCTTGGGATGCTGTTCCAGAATATCTGCCAGCATTTTATTGTGTATGCGAGGGCCTCACATCACTAAATCTGAGCTTATGCTACTGTAAGGAGCCCTGAACTGATTAAATTCATCAGCAGATGCAAAAATTTGCAACTCTTATGGGTATGCAGTCCTTGTCCACATCTTTTGCTTAGTTGATGAGGTTTTGAAAATGTCCTTTAAAGTTGTACTCTCGCATCATACTGGATCATTGGTGCATGAACACTTAATTTCCAAGGAAGTGAAATTACCTGCATAAATGCTGTTTACTTTAGCAAATATTAGATCCTGTGCATATGCTTTTTTAGTGTGGTTAGCACTTCCATTTGGTTGAGGGTTGCATGGCTCAGAGCACATGTAGTTAGCTAGAGAGTATGACATAGAAGGCTTCTGTTATAGATCAGCATGAATGGCTTCTGTTTTAGATCAGCATACATATTCCAAATGGTTCTTTTATAAAGATCGACGCTCCAATTTTCAGGTGATGGACTTGATTGAAGACCATGGTCTAGCTGTTGTGGCATCATCTTGTAATAAACTGCAGGAGTTGTGGTCTTTCCCATCTGCCTTTCGATGCAGCTGAGCAGGTTTCTTTAACTGAAAGAGGTCTTGTTGATGTCTCTGCCAGTTGCCCAATGTTGGAGTCAGTCCTCTACTTCTGCAGACGGATGACCAATGAGGCCCTTGTTACCATTGCAAAGAACCCACCTAACTTCACTTGCTTCCCGGGCTGTGCATCATTGATCCTCACACACCAGATTACATTACACACCAGTCTCTTTGATGCAGGTTTTAGTGCCATTGTGGAATCATGCAAGGGCCTTAGGCGGCTTTTCTGTTTCAGGGCTTCTCACGGATAATGTATTTAAATCCATTGGGGCACATGCTGATCGCCTTGAGATGATGCTCATTGCCTTTTGCCGGTAACAGTGATCTGGGCCTGCATTACATCCTATCGGGCTGCAAGAGCTTGAAGAAGCCAGAGATCAGGGACTGCCCATTTGGTGATAAGCCCTTGCTGGCAAATGCTGCCAAGCTGGAGACAATGCGATCCCTTTGGATGTCGACGTGCTCACTGACCCTGGGCGCATGCACAGCTTCTGCACGCAAGATGCCCCGCCTTTAGTGTGGAGGTCATGAATGATCCTCGACGGGGATGCCCCTTGGACTCTCTCACAGATGAGAGCCCTGTTGAGACATTGTATGTCTACCGGACAATTGCAGGTCCAAGGTCTGACACACCAGCCTGTGTGCAGATTGTCACAAGCCAGGGCACCTGTGGTTTACAAAGGTACTAAAGGTACTATGGAAGTGCCCATTTTCAATCACTTGTGTATCTTCAACGCCTTGCTAGCATAACTTGATAGACTCTTTGAAGTAGAAAGGCTGGTGATCTTGATAATCCTATCATAATCTCTGCTCAGCTGTACAACTGTTTCTCATGAAGTTTAGGGCGAGACTCAGGGCCCTTTCAGGTGTTAATAACTGTAGGGAGGAGACTGGATGAGTTACAGGAACTACTAGATAGCCTCTTGAGAAAAAACTTTGGTTTGTTTTCTTAGCGTGCTTAGTTCTTTTCATGTATAAAAAAAATATGGGATCATTCCAATGCCGCAATGTACTGTACTATTGGAACAATTGTACCTGGAGCCTCTACTTTTTGACCTCCCTTTATCTAATTATGGGTTGCTGTTGCTCCAGCCTGTGATCTGTGAATGCTAAATAATTCAAGCTCGTATATGGCTCTCTCTGCCTTCATGTGGTGTCTCGTTCTGGAGAATGGTAACTTCATTGGTTATAGTCCACCCTCCACCCTTATTAAGGCTTGAGCATCTGAACTGGAAGTGTATCTTCCTGTGACTGAGAGGCTGTGACGCTGGGTGATTTAGAGGTCTGAGTTCAATTCAGTTAAGTTGTAAAATTCAGTTGAGTTGTAAAAGGTATATCTTCTCCAGCTGAAGTTGAATTTACCACTAGGGATTAGGGAAGAGTTGGTATTGAATTTTGTCACATGTGAATCCATACATATCAGCATGGCTTATCAGCACGTATTCTCAGCATGGCTTATCAGCCATGGTAGAAACCATCAGTAGAACAACATCAGAATCATTTGTCTTCCTAGTCTTGAATTTATCATCTGTCTGGCTGTGACTACTGTGTTTGTGTGCTCTCTAAACCTTCACAACTCTGCATGCATTGCGCTATCTAGATCCTCCATAGTTGGGTTTATGCCAAGCATATGATAGATCCTGATTTTAATGGGATCAGATATCAGATGTGTTGCCTTTTCCATAGTAAAAACAACGTCCTTCACTGTTGTTCTTGAAGTAGGGATCGTCTTACATTCCGTTAAAAAACCAATGTGTACCTCATATTTCACATGGAGTAGGGGATCGTCATATTTTTAAAAACCAATGTGATTCAGAACTCAATGGATTCAGGACAGCAAAGGGGACGGCAGCACGCAGCTGCGTCACTGTCACTGCATTGTATTTCTGGTGATGGACAAAAGATTGCAGAAGGAGAAGCACTTGGATCTCCTCACACAGAAACAGAAAAGCCCTGCAGTATGCAGTCTGCATATCCTTTTGTGCGGCGACCTTAATGAGAGGAAGGAGAAGCAGTCCATTTGTGGGCTGTCGAGCAGGCCTTGTGAGCCCGAATTAGCATATGTTTGTAGCCCAGCCATGAGCCACCAAATCTACTAGTAGTATGTTTGTTTGTAGCCCAATTTAGGATGAAGAAAAACAGTCATATTTGAAGCTCACAAAAGATGGCTAGAGTCCGAATTTCCTCTCTCCAAAAACTGTTAAACCAGACTGAAATTTCGCAAACAAATTATTTTTCTTTCCCGGTCTAAATCAACTTGTACACGATGCCGTTGACACGGCAGTTATTTTGACTACTTCTAAATTACATACATTGCTTTTAAGGAGTTAAATTTCTAAATTTAGCTAACGTTATTTTAGAAAATACGTGTCATTATCAATTTAAGAGATAATATTTATTAACCATCACCCCGTGCAAAACCAACACCCATGCAACCATGCAAATTATCCATCGAGAAACTCATCCGACGGCCATAAGCCGATGAACGCGCATTTGATTTATCCGCCCGCCCGCCCCTTCTTCCCTAGTGTTTTGTGGTAACCCAAGGCGACATCGCTGGTTTATGCTCTCACGGAATTCTTGCAGAAAAAAAATAGGTGGGGGAGGAGGGCGAGGATGCAATGACCGGCGGGGCGATTGGCCTCACGAATCGCAAGATGCGATTGGCCTCATGGATCGTAGGACCGCGAGGATGCGATTGGCCCTCATGAACCCCTGATGGACGGCAGGGCGGGCGAACCGGGCGAGGGATGGTGGGCCAGCGCGCCGACCGGGCGAGTCGCCGAGGGCCGCTTGGCGGTAAAGATCCCCGAGGGCCGAAGAACCTCCCCGAGGGCCGGCAGGCCGGGCGAGCCAATATCCCGAAGAAAAAGGCCAATCTCCAACGGTGGCATTCAAATGTCCTCGCAAACGCCGAGAATGTCCCGGCATCGGGGAGAAGACAAAAGCGATCACTTTGAAAAATATCATTCCTACCCGGGCGCCTTTTTACAAAATGCCGCTCTCCTTCCCCGCCATCGGATGTGAGATCTTGGCCTCGATGCAAAGTTTGCACGGTTACAGTCGGTTTGCACATGATACACTCCCCCTACAAATAGTCCCCACAAATGTTTAGTCAAACTAAATAAACTTTTGAGTATTGAGAAAGCAAGACATATGTTATTTCTAACTAATCAAACGGTTCATTCACTTTTTGTTTGCACCTTGTTGGCGCCGATTTCAATCACATACCAAGAGGGGTTACATGGCCCTGAGGTCGATACGATCAATAAACATAGCCTTGTTTACTTAAAAAGTGAATCCAAAATGTACTACAAGATTCATCACATCAATGTCTTAACGCATGCATTTAAGCATTGGGGATATAGCAGAAACAAAAAAACCAATTGCACATTTGAATGGAAATTATGAGACAAATCTTTTTGAGTCTAATTAGTCTATGGTGGGACAATACTTACCCAAGATAAACAAAAAAGTGTTAAAGTAATTAAACCCAAAAATATTTCACCAACTAAACTCCCTCAATGATCTCAACGGCGAGGTCGATTAGATGGTCATTCTCTTGCTAGAAAACCACCCTAGAAGAGAGATAGAGATGTACAGTGATTTCTTAGAATGAACCAAAATTAGTACGGTGACGATTCTACAACCGGCCCTCGAGGTCAAAACGATAACCGGTCCTACACCCAATTTAAACGTGTAGTGTGGCCAGTTATGGTGAAAAGCCAAAGAGACGACCTCAGTATCAGCTGTTAGCTAACCAAATCCATAGATGTTAAAATTGACGGCTAAAAATCAGTGTCAGAAGCATGCATGATGACACTTGTGGCGTGCTATATATCTTTCTTTTTCTCTTTTTTTCTACATCCACTTTTCAACGATGTGGTGGAGTGGATTTGACTCGATTTTGTTTATTTATATATAATATCATCATCAGGCAGCAGCTGCCTCGTGATGATAATAATCAAAAGCTAATCCCGAGCGAAAATTATGATGCGCACATGGATGGTCGCCCCTCTCGCCGGACGGACGAGAGATGATGATGATTATTACAACAAGGAGTAGTAAGCACGAGTGAGTTTAGGGGAGGAAAGGTTTCAGACAAGAACACCACCACAGCCAAGAAGAGGGAGAGAGGAGAAGAAAGGGCTCGTCTTGTCTTCGTCTTCGTCTCCCGGGCACACGGAGCCGGCCAGAGGCTGCGTGCGTCGGCGTCGCTGGCCTCGCCGGCAACTGGGCAAACCGCCGGTGCCGACCTACGCCAAGTGCCCAGTCCCTTTTGCCAGGTCCTCTTGGGTCCTTCTCCTGACCGGCGGCGACGAGCGCACACCAAGGTACGCGCACCCGGGACGGGACCCCCTTCATTCTCTTCCCTTAACCCTAAGCTTTAGCTATTTGGCTATGGATCTGATCTCACCTAATCCTAAAAGCTTCGATTTTTTTGTTGTTGTTTGCAAAAATTATTGGAAGTATCTTTATTAAAAAAAAAATTGGGTGTATGGTTATGTACATAGTCCTCCTACATGTGTGTGTAGTGTACACGCCCCCATGTCCATTCACTTGGTTGGTCCGTCCCCGTCCCAGGCCGTGCCGGTACAGCTGAGGCGTCAGCAGGGAATCTGCTGCGAGGCTGCATTGATCTCGTTTCGTATTCTTGTTGTTGCAGGCCCAACATTTGGTTTATTGCTCAACTTTAACCCCGGACTTGTTCTTGTGCAGGACAGTGGGTACAGCGCGCTGGTTATTGCTTCATCTTATCTATCTGCTGCAGCAAGTGGAGGCCGAGGCTCTTACAAGGAGCTGGGTAAGTATGGGCACAAGCTGCTGTCCAATCTGAAGCTTTTGCTTGGCACACCGGCGCCGGAGGTATGTGTTTCTTTCACTCATACTAGATGTTTCTGTTCATGTTGTTCATCCTTACTCTTCATCCTTTTATGAAATAATATGTCTTTGCCTCATGAGATGCTTTCTTCATATATCGTTTCACCTTGTGAGCGTGCTATGGTTATGTGTTTAGTAATTATATATGTGTGTTTGTTGCTTAACGTGCAGGGGATGTATAAGAACCAGCTCCAGGAGCTTGCACAGAGGAGCTGCTTCAATCTGCCGCCCTATTCCTGCATCCGGGAGGGACCGATCATGCACCCCGGTTTAAGGCCACGGTTAATTTGCTAATGGGGAGATGTTCGAGAGCCCGGTGTTTTGTTCTACTTTTGCGGCAGGCGGAGCATGCAGCGGCTGAGGTTGCGCTCAATGAGTTATCAAAGAGGGGGCCTTCGTCGACGCTGGCTGCCAAAGTTCTGGTTAGTTCTTTGTCGATACCTCATGAAACTTATGCTCCATGGCAGCCTGCAGTACAATATGGAAATCATTTTATGTTGCTTGTATGGAGAATCTCCTTTTGATCGTCCTTCCTAGAGATTACTTGACTACCAGGGTACAGTGGTCACCTTAGATATCTCAGTAACTTTTATTGTAGCATAATATGCTAAATAATATACTTCCTTGGTTTCTACCACAAGTATAGCACCACGCAGATGATATTATCTTTCATCTTTGCTGGCCATCTATCCATGACTACCACAAGCTTAATAATCTTACAATCATCCTACTATCCCAGAGAATCCCTTTGTTTCCCCTGGAGCTCAAAAAACGAATAACATTTTCACCTCTTGATTTCAGGAAGTCATGTTTCTGCAGGTTACTTATAATCCAGTGCGATAGATATGTTTTGAGAAGTTTAGGCACCTAGGCGTTTTCCCAGTCTGTACCGGTTGACTATGCAGATGCTTCTTCCTGTATTTTTTGAAGGATCTGCTTCTTCCTGTATTACAGGCATGGTTACAGGCATACAGCTGATTTTTTGTGCTTGGTTCTAAGACGGAAGATTGATTTTCTGATGAACATTGTGGTTGTGTAGGATAAGTGTCCATGGTATAAATCATATCAAACTGATTAGTGTTCTTGGTATATGCTGAATATTTAACAACATAGCATTTTAGACTAATTGGTAAATATCATCTCTGTTTCTTCTATGAAGTTGTGTTTTCATCTTTAGTCAACCTTGCTGAAACTTCCTGTTTCAGACTTTATATTTTCTATATACAAGATTTACTTGCATTGCCAATGGACATTATGGTGAAGTGTCACAGATGTTAGTTGCAAGCCATCCTTTTCCCGGAGTCAAAGAACAATCAATTTTGTTATAAAAGAACAATCAATTTCATCTGGTTTGTAGATCTGTGTCAGAAACTGCCTAATCCCAGTGTCAGAGTATATTGATATTTCACTGTTCTTGACAGTTCATACTGCAATAAGTCAAACCAAAGAGGTGTTATTTATTATCGATTGGTTGGGAAGGTGATATTCTTTTTATGATGTCTGATGTTGACTTGCTAATTGTCCCATCCTCATTGCCTGCTTTGACAGTAAGTACAATGCAAGTGGTTGAAATTTCAGTGTGGCATGTTTGTGAACTTTTTCTTCCCTGTACATCAATAGTCAGTACTTATGTCATTGATATCATCTATTCAGTATTTGTATTTTTCTCTAACAATCTATTCAGTATTTGTATCGGTCATTAGAGAGAAATCTGTGCTTAATATGCATGTTTCTTTTCCATTTTAATTACATGAGTGACAATGTAACAACTTGAGGAATGTTGTTGAAGCATAGAGGCTAACTCTGTTTATTCCACAGGATGAAACCGGGATATACAAGAATCTTCTTCAAGAAACTGCTCATCGAGCTGGTCTAAAAACTCCCCATCTATACTACTATTAGATCTGGGCCAGGTCATACACCTGTGTTCACATGCACAGTGGAGTTGGCAGGAAAGATATTTACTGGTAATCCTGGCAAGACCAAGAAGCAGGCTGAAAAAAAAATGCTGCAATGGCTGCCTGGTCTGAATTGAAGCAACGTGAGTACCTTCTATTCGGTACCAACTTGAGTTTCATGATGCATGGTTCTTGATTTTGTTGGCTTGGGTTGTGCCTTCTTTTTGTTTTTTTAGTGCAACACATTTGGTAGGAATAGTTTTTTTTTTTTTTTTTGACAACAGGTAGGAATAGTTGATAAGTGATTCTTGGATACTAGAATATAAGAAAAACTATCATATCCTCAATAAAGTTTATGTGCCTATCTAATATTTAATCAAGAAGTTGTGTGTGTAGTGACATTTTTAATTTATTGTTAATTAATTTGCCCTCTGACTGTTTAATTTGCTGTTCCTAACAGTGCCCAGGGTAGGTGAGCCGTCGCCCTCATCGCGGTCCGTCTGATCAGGATGATGAAGAGCAGGAACAGGTCATAGTTACTCGTACTCTTGCAAGCTTGAACTAGGCAAATAGTGGCAAGGTGCCACATCAAAAGGGAAAACAACAAAGCAATAACCGGTCATTATCACGGAGATCTTATCCTAAACCAAATACATCATTCTACCGACCATATATGCAAAATCAGGCTTATCCTAGTGTTCCACCAGATCAAGCTATGTACCATCTGTGGCATCGGATGCAAGCGACACAACCAACGCCTCGCTTTCCAGTGGTACCATCTATGGGTAATACAAGGTTCCCCCACCAGCAGCTATGCTCCCCATGTACCCTCCACCTCGAGGGCAATTCTCTAATCCGGCTAACCAGGATGCTCTGGGCCTTCTTCCATGTTTTCCCGAAGGTGCTCCTGCTCTGCCACGGTACTTCTCACCTTACCCTGTCTCCTATGTGCCAAGAAGTCCTTTGCCGGTAACTGTTCACAAAATTTATGAGAAAAAGCGGGACCATGCTGAAACAGTTGAGCTTCCTGACACTGTGGTATTCTCGCCATGCACTACCCTAGACTCCTTTAGGACATCAGAATGTGGTGGTCCACCATGCAAGGTTCAAGAATCAACCAAAAATGGGAAAGAAGGCCGTACAGGGAGCAGTACTTCCCCTGAGGAAGAACATGACACAATCACTGTCCCAAGCCCAAGCTCTACCACACAACCGTCATTGCACAACTTGGAACCAAATGAAGATAAGCAAACATTGCAGGCAGGTTTGAAGCAGCCCCATGAACAACAGTTGATGTCATCCTCATCCCGTGTTAGTCTTATATCAATTCCTTCAGTTGCAGCACAGAATTCTGTCCAGCGAAAGCATTATGCTAGCTCCATCCAGCATGATGAGCCTATACACAAAAGGAATGCTCCGCGTATTAATCCGCCTGAATTGCCTGATCTGTGGTCTTCCCGCTCACAAACTCTACCTAGATTTGGATCTGCACTTCCTGTAAACTCACCAACTTCAGTGTTCCAGCAGCGACCTCCTTGGTTGGCTGCACCTGTTACAGTTCGAACCGCTGTTCCTGTCTGCTCAGCCAGACCAAATGTGGTGAGTTCTACCACCGGGACAGCTCCAGCAAGACCTGCTGCCCAGAACCGCTCTGCACCAGCTAGGGCCGAGCCTGAATCTCAAACGCACAATGGAGACAGAGATCGGAACAGCACTGCAGCAGCGAGTTCTGAATTCAGTAAACTCCATATTTGAGCTGCGGTTTTGGTTCTGCTGAGCTTTTTAGTTAGCGCTGCAGTTTTGTTTACTTTACTTCACTTCACTTGAGTCTTTTTTTATTTAGTTATTAGATAGGTTGAGCCCTCCAAAGAGTTGCTTGAGTGTGGGCCAGTGCTTGCAGTTCCCACACACTTAGATGTTCATTTTACATATTTACATATACCAGACTGGCTGAACAGTTCCTTATGATGATAAATGGACGAGAATTGTAATATAGAAAATGCGGAGTACTTTCTCATGTGATCAATATCAAGAAGTTATTACCTTCCTTTGTTGATTGATTGAGCGTGAATGTTTGGTGAACTTTGGCTGAGGCTTCACAGTTTCAGTATGTGTCTCATGTGACTAGCTTCTTGTTGCCTCCATATCTGATGTAGTCTGTAATCAATTATAATTAAATTTAGTGTGGGTTTAGCTACTTCATCCAGCGTGGAGCTCACATTTGTAGCTCCAGCTTCCTCAGAAATGTAACTACTTCCTGCCCAGATATTCGTGGTCTCGATCTTTTTATTTATGGAAAAGATCTAAATTACACCCTGACGATTTGTGTTTTGTCTTGTTAACCCTCGATCTATAAAACCATGTATCGAGCACATTAAACTTTTCATTTCCAGTCAATATACCCCTGGCTTGAGAGTGGAAGCTGATGATGCAGCTACTTCGTCGACCCTGCTAGCAGTTACATAGCTGAATCTCAGCGAGCGTGGAGCCGCATCGTCATGGATCCACTCGTTCCTAAGACTTGCTGCTACCCATGACGCCGCCAGCTTGCCTCATGTGTTGGGATGACCGGCAATAGCTTGCCGGCAGCTAGTTTCTAACAGGCGCACTGAAACAGAGATGGGAATCGATGTTTGGTGCTGAAAAAAAAGAGAGAACGATTGCAGAACGATACTGAATCAAATGCTAGACTGACTAAACTGAAGAGAACCAAAACAAGGGCCTACTGTACAATGTGTGAAAACTATGGACTCTTGATAACTTTACATTCAAATCAGATGAGGTGTTCAACATCAGTTTCTTGCTCCTGAACATGAGGAACCGACGGGCATTGCCAGTGGTGGTAATCTTGCAGAACTTTGCACGCAGCAGCATCTTACGTACGAGGGGCATCAGCAGCGATGGCGTTGAATGTATTACGGAAGGTGTTGCTCATCATCACCATGGACGCTGCTGCTTATCAAACAACAAATTTTGTTCAAGGCATTCAGGTAGGCTATGACACCGGATGCAACAATATCCTTAGATTCGCCGCTCCCACTGAAATCGAATCAACATATACAAAAGGAGAGGTGATGTAGTAGAAAAAGCATGCATGGCACATTGGCATGGAACAAGAATATAATGGAAACCGATTTCAATGGACGACTATAATAACCTGAAAGATTTGCCAGCCAAGGCATGTATGGCGGCACCGTTGCTCTCATCTGCAGTGGCCTTAACGACAACAACAACTTGAGTTCTTACAAATGAGTCAGTGTCACCTTTTTGGGACTACTGAGGTTGTATATTCTTGGACAATGTTTGGAATCTATTTTTCAAAAAAAAAAAGGATGTATTGTTATGTAGCTCATCAATAAGATTAGTTTCTCTTCATTAATAATGTGATTGTCCAATGGTCAACCAAAAAGAATTAAAAAAATACAGCATATATGTTCTTCAATTGTTTTACTGTCACTGTTATTACAAATTAAAAAAATATACCTACCAAGTGCAAGGAATTAAAGTGTGGTGGCAACAAACCTTGACTATTTGGTTAACAGCTTTGTAAGCTGCATCGATCAGACCTGTTCCATTTTGAACATGCTATTTTCTCCCCTGCATCTGCTGACACAATTTTCACCGTTGCCTGAGGTACACCAACTGTACCACCTGTTGCCTGGAAACGACATTTCAAGGTTGTCATACACACCCACATGCAGTATGTTTCTGGTAATTAATTAACCAAATTAAGTTTAGTACTAGCTAGGGTAAAATAAAATGAAGTTTAGTGCTTAGTACTAGCTAGAGGTAAAATAAAATGAATTTTAGTGCAAGCTAGGGGTAATCGATTGAACTGCAGCTCAGGCTAAAAAACATCGGCTATATATACCATTACACTTGTAAGGGACCAAATATCCTTTGTGCTGGAATTGTCGTGGTCTCATTATTTAATGGTGACACCGTCTTGTCGTGCAATGTCCCCAGCAGCGGAGCGCTTGGCCCTAAATTGGTCGGCTCCAACTCATGGTGTATATCGTACTCTGGCTCGCTGCTCGTGCTAGCTGCTCCTCCTCGCGAGAGTCTCCTTATCATTGGGGCTCCACCTACATGACGAAGACCCATGGCAAACGCCCCAATCAAATATGATTGATTGCAAACAATTTAGCAGCGGTTGGTCAGAAAGAAGCATATGTACTAGTACTACACAAGGGCAAGGAGACTTCGTTCTTGGGGGGGCCTTACTTGTTGCCAGTCTGAGTGGCGCTCATGGCCTCCAAGTCATTGACACTAACGGTGACAACACCACCCTGTCATTGAGGGTGCTTGCTGCCCCCCAAGGAAGACACTTCTAGGCTATCGTACAATAAGGCATCCAGAGTGGGGCTTCTAGATGCCGCCAGTGATTGTTGGTGCTCAAAGTTAGACGCTTCTAGCTTTCTATCCAAGAAGTCTTTGTGGCATCTGGACGCATTGGAGGGTGACTGCTCGCGTCCCAATAAGGCAGATGCTATGTACGTGCCATGGACAACCCCGCTCCTCATCTCCTCCCCGTCCTGCTCGGTTGGGTGCTGCTTCCTCTTACTGATGCTTCCGCAGCCTGTAGTGCATAAATTGTTCAGTTAATTATAATAGCATCACAATTTGATCGATTGGGATTGAGGTAGTCGACATCACATCATATTGTTTGGTCGTCTCCTCCCCGTCCTGCTCGGTTGGGTGCTGCTTCCTCTTACCGGATGATTCCGCATCCTGTAGTGCATAAATTGTTCAGTTAATTATAATAGCATCACAATTTGATCGATTGGGATTGAGGTAGTCGACATCATCATATTGTTTGGTCGTCTTTTTTGCAATTACGTTCACATCCATCTTTGACGGCTGAAAAACTGTCTGAATTGGTTGTTTATCCATAATTAAACATCAGCAATGAAATAGAAAAAATATATTAATCTGTACTTATTCAGAACATGCAGATTTGGCATGTAGAAACACAAAACTTGCTGACCAGCTGAATTCTAGTAGACATGCAGATTTCTAGAAAAACAGCTGATTATGGCATACAGAAATACAATCAGCACCTCGACTACTTAGCACAAGTGGCCAAATACCCATTTTCAGATCATTCATGAGGTAGTAACTCTAGTCAACACTACATGTGCATGCCTATATTTCGAGCAAATAATATCATAACAAGACACTCGTTACCAAGGGTAACATACCAGAAGTTGTTGTGTCTCCGTAGATGGCATAGAACCTCCATCATTTTGAGCAATATCTTGTGATTTGAAGCCACATTCCTGTGCACATTTTTGGAATTTAGTGCACCAATGAGCACACAGACTAGGCCACACCTCCTCAGAACACCACTTCAGCCTAGCATCCAAGTAATGTTCATACTGCAGGTATGTCCGGCGAGCTTGTAAATGTGTAACTGAGACGAGTCTTTTTGGTCCTGTAGTACTCCATCACACATTCCGTACGCCACTGATTCGTCATTTGCCTCACCCTCCTCTGCAAATAGGTTTCAAGAAGACGATCGGCCTCTTGTTGGTCTTCTTTGCTGACTTCAAACAAACGCTGCATGTTTACAAGATAAGCAAGATCAACAAAAGCAACTTATCTATGCAAGTTGTAGTCCTTACTTGAAAAAACAAAGTGTTGCTTACCCAAAATTCAGAGAGCACACGATCTGCACTTGACACTCCTGTTTTATTCGCGGAATCTAGAAAAGAATAATCTTTCCAGTAGAGTGCTGGACGCTTAATTAGTGCCCCATTCTCGTCTCTGTCCTCAATCAACACAGCGGGGTATTCTCTCCTAAGAATGACTCCAAGTTGAGTGGAGTATTTGTAAGGGGATCCTTGTTCTCATAGCCGACATGATCGAACGGCGGCTGCCTGCAATCACGAATATTTGTTTTATTGAGGTGTTTCAATGTTTATAATAACATGAATCATCGATTAGTAATATACTCACCTGTCCTTATTTGGTTTAAGAAGCACCTTGGTGCTATGCTTAGCTGGTATGAATTCTGCAAAACTCCCCACCTTCCTTCCTACTCTTTTTTTATTATTTTTTTCTTCTTGTTTTAGGTGGCTCTTCTGGAGCAGGAGCACCTCTGGTCATTTTTTCTGATGCTGCACCTCTATTCATCACAAGGAGAGGTTGTACATCATCACATGGGAGCCACGACTGCTAGTACCACGGTTGGTTTGAACATGACGAAGTCATCCGCACAGAAAGTATAGTAAGTTAGCATATATAGGGAAGAAATAAATAACCAGGACAAAAGTCAAGTCTGCATATGAAATAAATAACTAAGTCTGCACAAAAGGTAAATGCATGAAATGAATAACCAGGCAGCAAGTATGTAAAACAAACTAGAATTAAATAGTCCGCACACACAGGTAATAATAATATACTCCAGTAGATTGAACATTTGCGGTTGTCAGACAAGAAACTGCATTACATCACATTACAACAAACACACTCGGCTGGACTTACTGCTGCGGATGCGGCCATTCCCGTCCCCCCTGATCGAGCGGCGGTGGGATCGTGGTGGAGGAGAAGAGACCGAATGAAAGGATCCTACGTCGACTGATCTGTTGACTGACGACAACGCAGCACAGTTAACGATCGATGCAGCCGGACGGCGGGGCAGATCGACAAGGCAACGGCGGGGCAGATCGACTGCGGCGGCGGCTCGCTGCTCGGGTGGAGCTGGCGGTGGCGCAAGAAGATCGGAAATGGGAGCGAGGGGGCTGGCGGCGGCTTTGGCTTTGGCAGAGAGAAGAGGGCAGACCCGGTCTTTTCTAAATCTGGGAGGACCTGGCTTGGCTCTCCAAATGACAGGTGTAAGTAATCCCATATATCCCATTCTATTTCCTGTTGTGCCGTTACGTACGCACGTTAACTACTGCTTCCATCTCAGTGATTCATTGAGTGGAGACGAAATTCATCTCCTCGTGCTATGATTCATCTGTCCTGTTATTTGTTTTGATCTGACTTTACAAGTTGATGTAAGCAAAGGATCCAGCAAGATATAACCTTTTTCATATTTTAGTGTTTGTGTTTTTTGTATGGAAGAAGGGCTTTTGGGTTGGGGCATGCAGCATGCTTGTCCTGTGTGTGGAATTAAAATTTTGCGCGAATTGAGTTTAGAGCCATCACATTTTTTTTCGACAACAAACACAATTTCATTTTCAACAGAATCTAGCTGTTAGTACCATTTTTTTTACAAGTCAATTTGTTACAGAACACTGAAGTGCAACTGCTAATGTGCACCCGGTTTACATGATCGGCATTTGAACAGAGAAAGCGAAGGAACAAAAAGTAGTTGAATCTATGTCCCTAAGCCGCTGCCTTCCCAGACTATCAGCAGTTTGAATCCTCCTCCTTTTTGATCTTGAAAGTTGTTGTACCTCCATTTGGACTCATCTTAGGAAAATGCAAGCAAAACATGTCTGTCAAACCTTGAAATGGTAAAACATGAAAAAGCCTTTGTGAAGTAGTAATTTGGTAAAACATAAAAAGATGCTAACATAATAACCATTTGTTTCAGTGGTTTCCTCCTCCAAGCCTACGACCAGTTCAATGTTCGGTAGTCCCCTTTTGCAAAAAAGATTAAAAAAAAATGTCCTCAACTCCTTAGAATTTTCTGTTCCTAAAACTTAATAAATGGCTAAATGTGTTTGCGGGGACAAGGTGCAAAACAAGATACTAGGCACGAGTGTCTTCTTGAATCCCACATCCCAACTAAAAACCGACTTTATTTTCCATTGACCAATGACCACAAATTCCAATTTCAGAATCGAATTTTTTAAACCACCAACACTTATTATAGAAGACCCCAAAATGTCGGTAGTAACTACCATGAGTAAGTATTAACCATGCTCTGGAGTTGTTGCCAGAAACTGAAACCATTCCATACCATTTGTATGCATCACACCAATCCCCAAATGATACCTAGAACTAGCTAGTGGCACAGGTTTCCCCAATCTAAAACTAGCCTATCGACCATCTGTCTCCCAGTTTCAGCTTGAGAAACTGATTATTTCGATCTCTACAACCACCAATGCCGCTATGGCACTCAATGCCCAATCCCCCAAATGCGACCTTGAACACATCCCAACAAAGGAATTGGGCAGAGAATCAAAAAAAACTTTGTTTGCTTTGTTTCCCGCCACCTCCTTCTCGCTGCACATTGGAATCTGCACGGCACCATGGGGAAGAAGAAGTCCCCAGTGTGCCCGGCCTCGATGTCGTCCGACCCTTTGCCAGCAGCCTTGGGAACAGGCTTGATTGCCGCTGGGGATCACATACTGCTGGACCAATTGCCGCCGTTGATCGGCCCTGAGCAGTAAAAAAATAGTGTCTGTTAAGTGGTGCTGTAGGATGCTGTGTTACAGAACATTTACTCAGACCTGAGCTTGCAAACATGCACATAAACAGCCCAAGGACTCCAGATCGGCAACTCAGAAATTCCAGCTACTTCATCTGGATTTCCCAGATTTCTGACTCAAGACACACTGGCACTTTGGAACTAACTGAAATAATAAGATGCACTGCTATAGGCTACAAGTGTTCCATTGTAGTAATGCTAAAACACAGAAACAGAATAAGTCTGCAACAGAAGTTGTCATCCATGTAAACAACTAGCAATGATGAAGATGTTAACAGTAATACCTTTGGAAACAAAAAGACTAGGTCCACTTTTTAATTGTTGCTTGTGTATTTCAGAAGGAGATGTTTACAATACAATACAATACAATACCTTTAGAAACAAAAGACCAGGTCCATTTTGGGAATTTATCATGAGGACTTGCACGAGTTGAAGTTACTGATTGAATCATCGATGGTAGTACTATGTTTATTGTTTGAGAGTTGCAAAGAAGGGTGGGGGTGGGGCGGTTATTGGGAGCGGTAAACACTCACTTATAAGCGTGTGGCAATGGGCAGCGAGCTCCGCTTTGCTCTGCTCAGCCAATCCATCGAACGAATGGCGGGCGTGGCGAATCACCCAAGTGCCCCGCAGCTAATAACGGAAGCAGCGCGCAGTCGCGACGCGGTGGTGGGCATTCGGCGGCGGAGCAGCTCACCCGACCAGAAGACTCCACACGACGGGCGGCTCGCGCGGAAGGGGAGGTAGCCTGCGCCGCCGGGCGACTCGACAGAGGGTGGGCGGTCCGCGCAGCTCTAGCACGACGACGACGACTCCGATCAAGCTTCGCCACCCTCGATGCCGCGTACAGACGGCTTCCACCACGGCAATCCCGCCGCCACTTGAGATCTGCCGTTCGCGAGCCCGGGCGCGGCGAAAACGACCTTTCGGTGGCTTCCCATGGAAGACAAGCCATGGGTTTGCTTTTAGATTTTGGATCAAACCAAATCAGCACAAAAATAAATAATATGCAAATAACATGAGTACCCAGGAAATTATTATTTCCATCCATTGATATGTGCACAAAAAATGCATAATATATTCATTTTAGACTGTTTTCATAAATTGCAAATTTCAGGGTGTTACAATTTTATCCCTAACTTAATCGGCCAACAAATCTGATTCATCTCCTAGTCCGCCTCACACTTGAATATCTTGACCAAGTAATTAATGGATGCATTTTTGATGGATAATGGCTGCGAATATAGAAATCCTTTTTCCCACGTTCTAAAAATCTTTCCTTGCTTACCAAATGTGACGACGACCTGACTTGCATTGAACACCCTTGGCCCCAGTGGCGAATCCAGAAAACACCTCGGGGACTAAAAATAGTATAAGGTACTTTTTAGAATTTCGGCCAAGCAAAATCTATATTTTTACGAGCTACATTATACTAAATATAGAAATTATTAAGAAGATTTCCGCCCCTCACCCCCAGCTACAACCCGCAGCCCGGGGGGTGTGGATCCGCCCTGCTTGGCCCCCTGTTGCAACTTAAGCAACATATCAACCAAGTCCGTGTTGCACCGGAATTTTTTTTTGATTTCACACGTCTACGTGAGCTCGGTAGACACGTGAATTCATATACATATATGGTCATTATTATTTTCCTTCATTGATAGGGATTGTTAAGTCTCTGAACGGTGTGCAACAATTTCGATCTGATTTTCATGTAGCACTCTAGTCTTATAAATTAAACATCAGCTTCACGGTGATTACGCAACTTGCTTGATTTGCTCTTGGTTTATACAATAGCTACCACTATTGTTTTCGTGATCTATCAAAGTGTAGCTATCAAGGTCTGAACCCTAGACTATCAATAAAATCAATCTTGATACGTCCCTTTTTTTTTTTTTGAGATTACACAGCATAACGCTAGACGCCAACACGCACGACACCACCCTATGAACACACGTGACAAACCCTACCCCTATGAGCACCTTCGAATGACCGGGTCCGCAAATCTTGAAGTTCGGTCACCACCGCGCCAAGATCGACGGGACGCCGCCACCACTTAATGCACATACGAAAATCCTGAAATAAATCCAGATAAAGTGTCGCACCCGTGATTTGAACCCTAGGTCCCTTTAATTAATTCTCCAAATCATTGCATAGTATAACATGATAAGCTGTGACGTTCACAAGCATATTCGACATATTGTATAGAAAATAAATACGTTAACATCCACAATTCTGTTTTTTATATACATACCGTCAGATCTAGATAGAAAACGTTAAACAGCTCGTATGGATTGTTGCAACAATGTCTTTATAAACCTTAATCCAAATGTAACCATTTTGAACAATATAATGTAGACAATGTGTGTGTATATCACAATGTGAGACAGGCAATCGCTAGTGCAAACACAACACAGGAGGAGCATGCATGCATGCATGAACTTTTGTATATAGTCGCGATTAACAATAATCTCGCTTTTGTGATCCACCGGGCGTGTCCGCCTCTACCGCCAGGTGCTTGACGGACGCCTTCTTCCGCACCGCCATCGCTTCTACAAGCTCAGAAGAACGCCGCGAAGTGGCATATCCTCGCCCAATGGCAAGGGCTGCCATGTGAGGAGGCAACATGGGAGCTCTTGACGGACTCAAGCATCGGTACCTCGACTCTTTTGCTCGAGGACAAGCTATCTCCGCAGCGGAGATGTTATGTCGGCCTCCAGTACTGGGGCCAAGGGCCACGAGTGGCTAGATGGAGGCGCCGCACGAGGGGAGGTGTCGACATTAGATGGGCTAGGCCCAAACACCACTACAGGGTTGATTAACCGTGGGCGTCAAATCCGATTAACGGTGGCGTTTCCACGACTCGCCACGGAGTGAGGGTTTATTTGCCCGCCAACGTTAATAGAAAAAAGAAAAAGCCCAAATCTAGATGGGCCTAGATCCGATCTCGAAAGACCGCCATCGCGGGAACCACGCCGCGGGTCGACACCGCTCCGAGCAACCACGCGCCGGTGGCCGCCCCTCCGAAAGCCCACGCCGGTGGCCGCCATCGCTCCCGGCGCCCACACCGTGGCCGCCTCCGCCCGTTGGGGAAGAAGGACAGAGCCCACCGCCGGCCGCCGAGCTCCTAGGGTTCCATGCCTACGGCTGGGGAAGAAGGGGAAGGAGCTCCACCGCCGCCACCGAGTCCTAGGGTTCCACGCCACCGCTGGGGAAGAAGGGGAAGGGAGCCCACCGCCGCCGCCGGATCCGGCCCAGGTTCCGCCGCCCACTAGATCCGCCGCGGTCCCACGCCGCTGACCGCCGCCGCCATACTCGCCGCCGCCAACCGCTGCCGATAACGCTTTTCCCGGATCCGCCTTCGCCGCCGCCGAGGATGGGGGCCGGCAGATCCGCCACCGCCGAAGCCGGGCTACGCCGCGAGGGCCACCGGATGGGAGGAGAGAGTAGAGGGAGGAGCGCCGTCGCCCGCGCGCCCGAGCCACCGGGATGGGAAGGGAGGTGGTGCTCGGGCCGCGGGAGATGCGTAAGCGGAGGGAGAGAAGTGAGATGAGGGGGGAGACGGGAGGAAGAGGAGTGAGGGATCGGAGACGGGAGGGGACACGGCCGAGTCCGGGAAACCCTAGTGACTCACTTCCCCCTCTCCATATATATACGCAGCCCCGATTTTTGGGCTTTTTCCCCGGCTTTTGTGCGTCGGTGGTTGGGCCACATTAACCGCGGGTAATTTTTTAATCGATTTACTATGGCGCTTTTATAACCGCCACGGTGAAATCTCATGTTTGGTTTTGTAAATTGATGACACTTTATTATGCTAATCCTTTGCTCTAAGTGTGATTAAGAGATAGGATTGCATGGATGACTTGGAGCAACATGATCATGGACATGGATGTTGATGATGGACATGGCGTAATCATCGAGCTCAATGTTGGAAAGGAAAGGAGTCGGAGATCAAGGCAAAGGTATAACTTGATATGGTTTACTTTCGGTGATCAAGACACTATAGAAAGTGTGATCACATTTTGGATAGATAGCCTCGCTATCAAGAGGGAATGCCACGGTTAATCCGATGATGAAGTGCCTCTAGGTTCATATTGACTTGCATATGCATTTAGAACCTAGTGCACCAACTTCACCTTTGAAATGGATTGTGAATTTGCTAACACACTTGCACATGGAGATGTACACGGTGGTGTTGGCACATTTGCAAAGGCGCGGCGGTTGCGTGGTTGAGTTGAGTTCGACGCTTTTGAGAAAATGAGATGCCTATTTTTCTATTGCCGGATGCAATTTGTCGAGAAATCTTGCTAACCTCATGCTCAAGATGGTATACTTGTTGGGTAGCAAGTTGGAACTAAAGACGCCAACGCTGTGATGAAGTGGGCTTCAATCGCCAGCCGCCGACGCTGAATAGCCGACGGACGGCTCCAACGTCCGTGGGCGCGGTGTGAAGATCTCTAGATTGGTTTTGGCTAATTAGTGACATCCTTAGGACTAATCTCTATGCTAAGTGTTTGTTTTAGTTGAGATTGGTCAAGCCAAGGTTTGTGCATGATGGTCATGGTGGATGGATCGAGATGATTCAAATGATGATCAAGTGCATGACTTGAGTGGATCGAGGATCAAAATGGGCTCAAGGCAAAGGTATATCCATAGGGCCATTTTGATTTTACACTCAAGACACCATAGAGGGTGTGAGTGATTATAGGATCGATAAGCCGTACTATAAAGAGGGAAACTATCGTACATATCGATCCTCATGTGCCTCTAGGTTCAAAATCATTTGCATGCATTCTAACCTAGAGAGCTAACTCCGTACTTGATGGAAAATGTTTTCAAAATGCTAACATATGGTGTCGGGTGTTCTTCGACGTGTCGGGCAACAAGAATCAAGTGACGGAAGCCGGTTTGGAGCAAAGGCTAAGGAACGACGGCTAAAACGATGAAATTTCGCAGCTTCCGAGGCGACCGACGCGGTGATAGGACCCGGCACGGAAGATGCGAGATCGACCGACGCACCGTGTGGTTCGGTCAAAGAAACAGAGCATGTTTTCGTGGTTGTTCTCGGGAGGACCTGACGCATGCAACCGGCATGACTGGACGCATGGTTCCCCGACCGACGCATGCTAAGGGGTTCTATTTTTTGGTCGGGGTTGGGTTTGTCGGTTCGGCCGGACTCATCGAATCGGACTCATGCATGAGTCCGTCGGCGCCACGTCCGGGTCGCCCGCCAGAATTGCATGTTCCTCCCCAACGGCTCCATTTTTAGGTGGAGCCTATTTATACCCTTTGGCCGCCATGGGAGGTCTCTTGAACGCTTGAAATCATTCCTAACACCTCTAGAGCCGAAAGCACTCATCCTCCTCCTCACTCCTTGCTTGAGAGCATCCATTCTAGTGAGTTGAGGTGATTCAAGTGCACTTTGCTTTGATCTTTGCATCTAGTGGCGCTTTTGAGGATCGTTGTGAGCCGGGGTGGTTTTCTTGTTGTTTTGAGAGCACCACTCCTAGCCGCTTTTGGTGATTGGTGGAGGCGTTGGCAAGAGAAGGTGTATGTTCTTGGCCACCTCCGGTGATTTGTGAGAGGATCACACACTCGTCGGAAGACAAAGTGTGAATAATCTATTGCTCGTGTCTTGGGTACCTCTCATTTGCATTGGGTGCAAGAAGCCTAAAGGCAATTGGCTTGGAGTGAGCTCCACCTTGACCCACACGTGAGAAGGTCGGACACTTGGAGATTAGCTTGAGGGTGCTCAAGTGAACTTCGGGTTAAATCTCGTGTCTCCATTTGTCTCGGTGATTGGCTTCAATTTGGTAATCATATTGTTTCATCCTTGGTGGTTGGATTGACTAGCCTCGACATTGTGGTATATCACCTCTACACTCTTGCATTACTTTCATATATCTTGTGCTAGTATAGCTTGAGTAGACTTGCTTAGTTGCTAGAGTAATTAGCTTGTTCACCTAGTGGTAAAGTAGTGACTTAGCCCCTTGTGTGTTAATTAGAGACTATAGCAACTAGAATTGTCAATAGAGGCTTACCGACAAGTAGAGCTAGAGCAAAACGATTTACGCTTTGTTATTTACTAACAAGTTGCTCTAGTGTTTTTGTAGAAATTTTATTAGGCTATTCACCCCCGGAACCATTTAGGACCTTTTCAGCGTGGTGGCTTCAAGACGGTGGAAAAACGGCGCTTCGGCGCGCTCGCTTTCGCCGACGGACGCGCCCGGCGGACGACCTTTTCGACAGCCCAAGATCACGGGCGGCGACGCCGGTTCGGGCGCGTTTGGTTTCATACGGACGCAGCCCCGAGGATTGAGTTCTTCGCGCGGACGCTGAACGTGAGCGTCCCGCACGTGTTGGAAATTGTGTTTGAAAGGGAACAATGGGACGCTGCGGAGCCTTGGCCAATGCGGGCGGACGCTTTCAGAAGGCCCGACACCTCTACTCTAGGCGCCCAAATACAAGGCGTCGCGTAGAGAAAGAGGTTTTTTGCCCCAACTTCACCATCTCTTTGGGGGCTTAAATAGAGGTGTGGCCGCTCTTTAGAGTCTCTCTTGCATATTTGAACACTCTAACACTCTTGTGAGCCAAAGAGATTCTCCACTCATCTCTTGTCTAACTCGATCCTTGGTGAGATTGAGTGAGATTCAAGTGCATATATCTAGTTGATTGCATCTAGAGGCACTTGATCCTTGAAGGAGCCGCATGGATTTCGTTTCTCTTGGGAATTTGCTTGGTTCCCTAGCGCTTGGAGTTCATGGTGGTGTTGAGCTCGATTGGTGTTTGTTCAAGGCCACACCAATGAACTTGTGAGGGGTTGATCCTACCCCGCAAGGAGATTCGCGAAAAGGAGTCACTAGTGGATTGCTCGTGGCTTGTGGATCCCCTCTTGTAAGTGATTCATTGAGCTCCTCCAAGGATTTGGCACCGGCTATTAAGCTTGTGGATCATCAAGTGGGTGTATCGCCACAACGAGGGAGTAGCGTGTCGAAAAACACGCTAACCTCGGTAAAAATCATCGCGGTCAAGTGTGCTTTTGCTCGTTGGAGATTTCATTGAGCCGATGATTGGCCACTACATCTACTCGACACCGCCGGTATTGTATCCTACCACTACTTTGCATTACTTCCATAGTTTTGACTTGAGTAGTTTGCTTAGTTATCGATTGACTATCTTGTGTAGCCGATTTACTTAGTATATCTTGATCACCTAGGAGTTCTTAGTGACAAAAGCCTTTATGTGTATCTAGAGATATTACAATCACTAGAATTGCTAGGGTGGCTTGTCTAGTTAGCTTGTAGCACCGCTATTGGTTTGCTTCGCCATCTTATTTACTAACCGATTTGCTTAAGTGTTGTTGTAGAAATTTTAATAGGCTACTCACCCCCTCTAGCCATTAGGACCTTTCACACGGTTAATAAAAAAGCCGCCATGGTTAATTGGAACATTAACCGTAAGTTTTTAAATAACCACAGTAAATCTTTTGTAAGTGTCTCTGAAAAATCAATTCTCAGTAGTAGTGAAATTATCTTTTGAATATTTCCTTATAGAATTATTAGAATTGAGGAGAGATATAAATACCTCTAAATATTGGTTTTGGAAATTAAGCAAGTTGTAACCTAATTGTTGTCGGCTTCCTTTAGGGAGCCGGAATTCCGCACTAGCCGCCACCCCTTCCGCATCACACATCACGGCGCCCGCCGCCTGCTCATCGCAGCTCAAACCTCGCCCTAATCTCCCACTCATACAACCTAATCTCCCACTAAGGAGTTCTCTTGACATGCAAGCATGCCACCAAGCAAATTCACTAAGACCATGACATCCAAAGGCATGGGCCCTCTTTGCTTGAACTAATAAAAATTTTATAACTCACAAAACCGAAAAACCAAATTAAATTTCGATTACACCATTGAATTCCTTTTAATAAATCCTTCAAAACAAGACTCTTATAGATATTTTTCGATGAAATTGTAGGTGGGCCCTACCGATGGTAGTTGGTATAGAGTAAAGAAAAAAAAAAAAAAAAGAGAATAAAAAAAGGAAAAAAAGAATAGAAGGGTGATAGTAATATTCGATCTAACTCATAAATTTATCCTTCATACCAAGCAAAGAACGCGCAGAGAATCCACCTACTTATATGAATATAGATTTGTCTTGAAAATACTTTTATAAAGTATAAATATATCACTTTTTCATGATTTTTATAATAACAAGAGCTCAAAGTTGTCTTTTGGAGACCCATGATGCAATATTAAATGACTTTATGAGTAAATTTTTTTTCTTATATATATATTTGGTCAGTTAAAAAGCTACTTCAAAAAACGAGAGAACAATACTTATTTTGGGACGTAGGGATATTACTGCTATTTTTTTTAAATCAGGCCACAACGTACGAGATTTAAGCTGTAAACTACTCAGAAAAGGTCAGCACAACCGTGATATACTGTAGGTACACTTAGATCGTCCAAAACAAATAAATCTGGCCAGATAGGGAAAACATTTAAGGCAATTAATGAGTACATAAACTGGACCACCTGTTATTAGTATTTAAAGGTAATATTTGGTGTGGAGGAGCTCTACGGTCACCATTCCACGCTAGTTTTTATCACGGGCCGCTTCATTCCCCGCCGTAGGAATCGGACTTACGCTGACTTTGTGCCAGAGCCGTTAGCGTCGAATGTTCTATGCGGGCCCGGTTCCTGCCGTTGTTGTCATCGCTTCATTGGCCGTCGCGACCATACTTCCCTGTCCACACTACGTGCCTCGCCTGAACAGTCAGAGCCGTTGTCGTATGGCCATTGGCTGGATAGCTCGGCCCAGCGACCATACATACCTCCCTCCAAATGTTTGCCTTTCCCCGAGATCATCCCACCAGGTTGTCGCTGACCGCCGGGCCCTGCCCCAACCAAACTGTCGCGGCCCCACGAATCAGTGGAACAATAGCTGCCGTAGTTCCCTTCCTCCCTGTGCGATTACAAAATTCACGCCTACAATTTTCTCCAGCTACCCATCCCCGACGGCCGTCCCCATCTAGGCCACCCGCACACACGCTTCCACCTCCTCTCCTCTTCGGCTGGTAAACTCTTCCTCTCCTCTTACAGGCTTTCTCCTCCGATCTCTATCCTTCCCAGTCGATCCACTCTAATAGATCTGAGCTCAGGTGCAAGTGCTCGCAAGAAGACCCCGTGCGCTGCTGCAGCGTTCCAGCGACGTCCAACGCGAGCTGCTCCCGCATATCCAGCCGCCGAAACAGGTGATGAGTTCTTTTTGTTTCTCTCACCATCTGCTGCGCCGATTTGTGCCCACCCCTTCACTATGTCAGCAGTTCCACTGATTCCTTCTTTCCCTTCCAGCCAACGCGGCGCCTGTCAAGACTCTTCCCTCACCAGATCCGCAGACGCCTTCAAAGGAAGTGGTATGTCTCTGCAACACCACAGTCTATGATTAAGCAACTTAGTTTTTGAACCGTCAAATCAGTAAAAATTCCCTGTTATTTACAAGAAACAAATGGGTCGCTTAGATCGATACTGAAACACCGTGTTGCCTATATAGTTTCAGAGTACATCTTTCCATTGGCTTTTTTCAACTGTGCGTTCTTAACACACAAAGTTTTCATATGTACACCAATTAGAATAGATAACAACTATACATTACTTTTGAAATTGACTATAGAATGAGAACCTAGGGACAATGGACAGTCCTCACGTTCTATCATTCTACGCACCATGAATCTAACACTGAAAACCTAAGACTTCTTTCCAACTAATTTTTGAGGGGATTCATAACAAAAAATATAGCCAACCCTGCCATATGCTCAGATAAAAGTGCATCCATCGCTGCTCGGTTTAAAAGCTGTAAACCAACACTACCTGGATAAACTATTGTCAGCACCGCCATATGCTGGGGATTCAATTTCACCTTGTTTAGCATCACGTTGATTATGTCATAGCGCATATATAACTGTCGTTTATATCTCCAGGCTCCACCTGTACCTACAACAAACAAATGGGTGGGTTCACTCGATACTGAAACACCATGTTGCCTATATGGTTTCAGAACACATCTTTCCATTAGCTTTTTTGCAATTGTGCATTCTGAAGACCTACGTCCATCTGTACACTGCCGTATGCTCAAATATAGCCAACACTGCCGTATGCTCAAATACAAGTGCACTTATCACTGCTCAGCTAAAAAACTGTGACCAACACTACCTAGAAAAACTGTAGTCAGCACTGCCATATGCTAGGAGTTACATTTAACCTTATTTAACATCACGCTTATTATCCAATGGCATATATATAACCACCGTTTCTTTCTCCAGGCTCAAGGTGGACCTCAACCCCCTAGCAGTCATCAAGACCAACAACGATACGCATTACATGATAGAACAACACTTTGCAAACTCTCACATCGCGGACCGATGTCCTACCAAACGATGGCACCATCACAGCCGCCACATCCGCCAAGCTATACACCAGCAATTTGCTTATGAGGCCATCCTCTAACCATAACAAGGTTCAACAGACTTTGTTGTTGAGTTTGGCTCCCCTCGAGAGGGACATGGTCGCAGGAGCTCTATGTACCGCAAACCACCGCCTTGATGCACTCCTAGGGACATGGAACAACCTATACGGTGGTACAACCGCGTAATCGGGACACCATAGTGACCATCGACATTTTCGCTTTCCAAAGACACGCTTTCACCAATGCCGCTACTGAACCATTGCTCACCCATACTGCATAATCCAAGCCTGCCGATCAGTCCTCTCAAAAAGGAATATGCCGTTCATGCCTATGCCCAAAGCAAAACTCTATCCCAACCTATGGAACCATAGCGCCTAGTATGAAAAAGAAAGCGGCATACAAAACATCACCTTCCCAGCTGACGATGAGGGGACTCATCTCTACCTTAAGCACCACCACTTGACGAGGACCCTTCCCTATATGAGCCCCCCATTCTCTCGAAGACGGCGGTTCCACCTCCATAGACACAGTGCACCGCCTTCACTCTTGCCGACAAACAACATTACTCCCTACCCCGGCATTGATCATCGAACTAACATATCCTTCATCTATGACAAAGCCGAATCGTTTGGGTGTATGCGGGAGATGCTCAGTGGAGTCCGAGGAAGAACAGATGAGATGTACTATAACCTACACACATAAATAGACTCAACTTACAATGAACACATCCCCACATTATACCTTTCTTTCCAATTGAACAGGGAGCTCGACGCCTCTATACAAAGCGCACACCCTGACAAATGACTATGATTCCCGAGGGCGTGCTTTGGAGACGGAGTACTCGCCTCGAGATTGAGTCCGACAGAGCGGTCACTACTAACAAATTGTTCCGCGCCCGGCAGCCATCGACCTTTTTACCATCGTAAGCGGGAATTGCTACATACTTCCTGTTGAGGCTTGAAAGACCATTGCCGAGTGCGTCCCTCCTTAGCTTTTCGCTGTAGTTCATCCATTTGTAGGTGCCTACAGCTATGTTGTTTGTACCGATCTATCCGACTCCTCGTAATATTTGGATCATGTTTCGCTTTTTACGTACTATGTAGTTCATATTTGGACACCTCGTGATCTTTGTTCCATCCGTCTTTGTAGTACTTGCTCCATCCCCGGAACATTTGGTATTTACTCTAATATCTATGTGCATTTTATTTACAAATACTCTTCTCCACATTGTTTCAAGCAGCTGGGCCGCCAAGCAAGAAATCACTAGTACATAATTAATATATAATTAATATACAACCAGAGCAGTGGCATCCTCTGCTGGCTTCATATATCATTCAGTGTGATTGACTCGCCACAAAGTCTAAACCCAAGGCCGAAAGCATCTCGTTCGTTGGCGGCAATGGCACCTCTTACAAACATGCCCTGCTTTCTCCATTTCGCTGTTATATTCACCACCGTCACCATGGTCGCCACATCTGTAGCCGGGCTATCGTCCGAGTCCCAGGTTGCCACTGCTGCGGCGCCACCATCTTCCGCGGAGGCGTTGGCGTTCCTCCATGCACAACGCTGCGCCAACACCACATACGCGACTGTTTGCTACAACACCCTCCTGCCATTTGCCGGCTCCCTTCAACGGCAGCCAGGTAAAGATCACTAGCGCAGCCACCGCGGTGGCGTTTGGGCAGTTCAAGATTCTCCTCAAGAAAGTTAAGGGCGTCCAAGCTGCTGGAGGATTGGGCACCGGGCGCCGCGGGATTTTGCGTTGGGGGATTGTGTGCACGATCTAGAAATGACCATCTACGACGAGGCGGAGGCATTCGCGCTGCTCTCCGCGTGCTTGACGGTGGTTCAGGCTGGAGAGGATAAGCGCGCTGATGCACTCTATGATCTGAACATGTATCTTGTCCAGGGAGGTGCGGACTGGTGCATAAACGATTTGACGGATGCAGGAGATGCAGCTCTCTTCTTTGGTTGCCAAGAAGGTGATGGCCATGGCTACATACTGCAATCAGTACCAGCAGATTGCCTCTGACCTTGTGCAGGGCATAACACTGTAAGGGGACCATCGATTGCCTCTTTGATAACACAATAAAGCAGTTTCACATGATATATACGAGACTATTTACTTTCTGCTAGATGGTCTTGGTGCTTGAGAACAAATATGTATCTTCCAATATTTGAATCATGACATAGGATTGCCCGAGATATGCGATCTCTAACTGGTTCACATACATATAGAAGGATGAGTTGTTTGGCATGATTTTTTGGGACCTAAATAGAATGCTTAGGGACACTTCTTTATAGACAAAACCCACATGAACCAATATATGCTAATAACAACAATATTTATAGCATCAGGTACTTCGCCATCACCAAACAAGATTTGAATTGACTTTCTCCAACAGTTTGCATGCCTTCTAGTCCACAAGCACAACACTTGGATACTAGCTGTGTTTGGTTCAGTCTTGGGGGTGGCAACATTAATGGAACTAGGAGAACCAAGGCGTTGCCGGGGAAGTAACAAAGAATGCAATGGCCATAAGAAAGAGTTTCATCGTATCATCTCATCTCGACAGAGACAATCAAGAAGGTTGGAAAGTCAGCTTCAGAAACAACATGTGTATAATTCTTATAATGCTCTAATTTTCTCCTGCATGCTTCTCACTGATTACATAGGCACAATAATTGGAGAAATCACACTTCATAAATAATATGTTTCTAGGTATGACCAACCAAACCTTGCTCAGTACTGTACATTCAACAATCTATATCTTACTGTTTGACTCCAAATGATTGTATAGCCATGTCTTTCACGCTTGACAGGAGGTCACCTATTAAGAACTATAAGAACATTCTTGATGGTGGACAAAAAAGCAGGATCAAGAATACTCCAAACTTACTCTATATGTCTGGTTGCCCACGATTGCTTGCAAAGGCATGGGTGAGTGGGGATCCACAGCGAGTGAATACATGGAATGGGATTTCTTCTGCCTCTTGAGAGGTCCATGGTTGTGATCAACTACACTGTTACGAGGCAAGCTAGATTGCATTCCCACCTCCCTGCCTTGAGTGCCTACAGAAGTTTATGAATACAAAGCACATTTTAATGATCATGGAATCATTATTGAAGTTACCAATTTCTTCATCTCAATGAATGCAAATGTTTTAACCTTTATACAGGCCTACATGGTACCTTATTCTATGGACGGCCTCCTCTTCATTGACCATGTTTAATAGCATTCTGTGTTCCACATCAGAGACTTTCAACTCTTTTCTTAGTTCAGTGATTAGACTTTCTTTTTCCTGCACAAGACCTTTGTTAAAATTTCTTGGTGAGGAATATCATAGGCTAAAGTAGTCACAAATAAGTTTCCATTGATGGAATTACCCATGTTAGGGCATCCGATTACATTTTTGAGAGAAACTTGTAGATGCAACAACTGAATAGATATAGTTCTGCAAAGTAATCTGATTCAAAAGCAAGGCAAAAGACAAAAAAAAGGTAATTGAGGGCGCAGTAGAATATATAGTGCCACGCCACATAATATCATACATGCTTGATACGACAGCTAGGAAAATGAATGATAGCCTCCATACACCAGTGGAAATACCCATGATCCAATTTACGACAAACAATACATGATGAGCCAGCCGACATCAAATAGGGAAAGATGCGCCATGAGCATATCTTGTGGACACATAGTGAACATGTGGTATTTATCTTGTGACAATCATAAGATTGGAATAAATCAGGCAAAGTGTGTTGAACGCCTGAACTCAAACGTATAGATCAATGGTCAAAAAGCAAGAAAGATCAGGGCATGGATCGAGTATATATAGAACTGAATAATGGCGAAGGGGAAGTGAAAAGATCATGGATTCATGGCAGCGCTGCTGAGGCGTCGTGGAAGTGAAGAGCTGCATTACAATTTTAGAAACTGTTGTCCACTCAAGTAACTCATAAACGGCTGCATGGATTAAGTAGACGATGCGTCGATGCCGCTGACGGCCACGAAGCAAGCGGTTTGGAGCAGCATGCAGGAAGCGGCATTTTCTTTTGCATTGACTGTGGATCAGCAGGAGAGGAAGTAACGATGGCCTTTTTATTTTCTTTTTTTTGATTGAAGGTGGGTGGAGGCGTTCGCATTTACGTAGGAGGCAGCCGGGTTGTGAGGAAGACGAAGACGAAGAGGCCACCGGGACGAACAACCGAAGATGCCACGGTGGATGCCTATGTGTCCTATTCAGAGAACTCCCAGTGGGTCTTGTCTTTATAGGGGTTATAGATCAGATTCCGGTGGGACCTGTTTTTGCATTGCAAGGAAAATAAACAATTTGTTTGGTTTGTTTTATTAATGCTTAGAGTTGGCAGTGAAATCAGTTAAATCTGGAACTACGTATACAATAAAAGAACACTGTGATCTACGACAATATGATCAGGTGGCCAAGCCTGCGCTGGTCGGTGCGCTGTTTGGTCCATCCCACTTACCAGGCTGCTTCAGTTGTGCAAAGTTTTTGAGAAGTGCAAAAACTCATGTAAGCTAGAATTGTAAGAAGTACGGATGCTGTGGTGCCATTACTTACCAACCGTGGCGCTGTTCATTGTGCCGTATCGGCTGGCAGAGTGGTCGCCCGGTGATGATCGTGGCATCCATCCCGTCACCCACCAGCGCGATGTTCCACTGGTCGGCGGTGATCTTGATGTACTCCTTGTACACGCCTTTCTTGACGTGGATGACGTGCCTCACTGTGCTTCTCAGCGGTGCTGCGGCGATCGCTGCACTGATGCTCTTGTAGGCAGTGGCGGAGCCAGGGGGCATGCCCGCCCCCGCCCCCCCAAAAAAAAACATTTCCAAGCAAATTTTTATTAGTATAAGTCCATGATTTTTATTTACATTAAGATGGAAAATATAGCAAAATTCTTATCACATATACCTTTTAATATCTTCTAGATAATATATCATATAAAACATGATCAGATAATATTACTAAGCACATTAGAAGGATAGATATCAAAGTTTACTTAAATCATCTCAGATGTCTTCTTGTTAAGAGGTAAAAATAGCATCTTTGGTCCAAGAATATATAAAAATGCGAGTCCTCGTGCCGAGTCAATGAATTAATAGTCACCATGAAAAATCTAAAACTCGTGTGCTCATTCTTTACAAGTTGGATTTGCTTGGCCCCACTTATGAATAATTTATGGCTCCACTGCTTGTAGGTGCCCGTCCCGTCGAGGGACACGACCACAACAGCGTTGCCGGTGCCGGCGGTGGCTGACTCCACAGCAGGACATGTGGTGTTCGAGTTGAGGACAACAGCTAGCAGGAGGAAACAGCAAAGGCGTAGCAGCAGCATGGTTTCCATGCCTGTGATCTATGGCAAATGCAGCAGGAGTGTAAGCTCGTGAGCTCCGCGTGTATGTGGCCAATGCGCGCTAGTGTAATGAGTACGTGTACGGGGATGGGGTATATATAGTGCACGTACGTAGATGGATGAACAGACGGCCGGCCTGATACATTGCTTGCTGGCTTCAAGCATGATGCAAGTAAGACAGACTACAACAGACTGCAGCCTAGCTGCAGTTTTGTATAGGCCAGACAAAGCCATTTCTACAAATTATATGTGTCTGGTCTTTCCAGCAGCTCATGTACCAATCAAGTTTTGGGTTTCATTGGATTTGCAAGCGAGATGACCCAGATGTAGTAATATAAAGACGTCTAGACATGTACCAGATAGATATATGTGGTATACGTTCATCTCCACAAGCAAGCTAGGAAAACATCGTGGTTTATGTGGTAAAGTCGGACGATGTATGTTAAAGTACATATTCAGCGTGCAAGAGAGAAAGACTGGTCTGATCGAGCGAGGTTACGGGCGTGTAGAGGAGGCGAGGTGTCGCCTGGGGTGGAGGGGTCGGTAGTATATATGGCCTTTTTCCTGAGGTGGGCCTCATAGAATGTGTGCCTCTGTAGATGGCCCTGGTTTTACAGTCTCTAAAAATTGGAGCATTAAGGAATGAAAAGCAACACAAAGGTTTCAGGATAAAAGACAAAGATAAAATTATACGTGTTTGTTTCGATTAGGTAATTCAATCGGCCGTCACATTTTATATTTATCGTGTTGCTGGTCTTTTGTAAAACCACATACAAAATGATAGTGACATTGAGTCTATGCGTTAGCCATTTAGCGCATAGGTCTTCTCATGTAGTGCTATTTAAGAATTTTGATGATGAGAGGAGGAAAAGAGATGTGAGAGAAAGATCTGGTCATTGAGTCATTGTTCACGAAACAACCACCTCATTATAAGCTAAAATCTAGCACTATGGAGGCTGGGCCGTGTCGCGCCAGGCCGTGCTTTCACGATGCCGTGCTTGAGCCGGCCCATCGTGCCCGTGTCAAATGGCCAACTTTACAGCTAGCTAAACATAGAATGTAAATGTGATCATGCAACTAAATATGCACCTTCCTATTTACATCATGTTCTGTCTAAGTATGAACAGGGTTCAGAGTTCAACAAAAGGGAGACTGTCACCGCGCGAGGCACATCCTCTCTGTGCGCAGACGAGAGGCAACGGAGATGATGGAGATGTGCACTCCACCGGGCCAGAGGCGAGGCGGGCGGCGCGCATGGAAGGCAGCCGCACTGGAGGTCCCCAAGGAGCGGGCGGCGCGTATGGCATGCGGTGGCGCCCGACGGCCGCACAGGAGCTCCACAAGGGTGGTGTGCATGGCCGGCACGGCCTGGACCCTCTCCCATCCATGGCGAGCTCCCTCTCCCCATCCATGGCAGGCACGATGACGCGCGACCGGATCTAGCAGATGCGGATGGAAACGGTAGACACCACCCCAACGCGTCGCAAGATCGTTTCTTCAACTTCGTAGCGCATGAAGACTCGACGTCCACCCCAACGCGTCGCAAAATCGTTTCTTCGACTTCATAGCGCATGAAGACTCGACGTCTCTAGTTTAGAGTCTTTAGACGTCGTTTCTAGGATTTTTCTCCTCTCTCCTCATTAAATCCGCCGCCACATCGGCAAAATACCTAAGTGACAATGTAATTAATAGATATAGACTTCAAGATGGTTTCTGCAATGTGAGTGCTCTAACTACTAACTACTCAGAAAAGGTTAGCACAACCTTGATACACTGTAATTACACATCTGGAACGTCTAAATAAATAAATTAGCCAGATCTGGACATTTAAGGAAATTAAGGATCGAGTAACATAAAAATGGAGATGTTATTAGTACTCCCTCGATGAGTTACTTATAAATTAAAACGGCTAGAATAGATATTATAGTATAATACAACCAGAGCAGTGTCACCCTCTCCTCACTTTCATATATCATTCGCTGTGACTACTGGCCACAAACTCCAAAACCAAAACCAGAAGCATCTCTCTCGAGCTGATGGCAATGGCGAACTTGTCCTTCCATCTCTTTTTGGCTGTTATATTCATCACCGTCACCATGTCTGGCGCATCTGCAGCCGGGCCATCTGAGTCCCAGGTTGCGACTGCGCCATCTTCCGTGGAGGCGTTGGCGTTCCTCCATGCACGCTGCACCAACACTACATACGCGACTACTTGCTACGACGCCCTCCTCCCATTTGCCAGCTCCTTCAATGGGAGCCAGGTAAAGATTTCTGCCGCAGCCACCGCGGTGGCATTTGGACACTTCAAGAGTTTTCTCAAGGAAGTTAAGCGTGTCCAAGCTGCTGGAGGAATGGGCACTGGGCGCCGCGGGGATGAAGCACTGGGGATTGTGTGGACGAACTAGAATGGGCCCTCGACAAAGAGGGATCTGACATTCTCTTCGCTCCGTTTGCTTGACAGCTCAGGCGGGAGCAAGGATCAACGCGAATTTGCACTCCATAATGTGAAAATGTTTGTTAGCGCCGCAGGTGCTCACGGATGCATAAGCTACATGACGGATGCAGGAGATGTAGCACTCTCTTCTTTGGTTGCCAAGAAGGTGATGGCCATGGCTAGGAATTGCAATCAGTACCAGGAGGTTGCCTTGGACCTTGTGCTGGGCATAAAAGTCTAAATAAGGACGATATGCGCATGTATATAACGCAATAAAGCAGATTTGAATCATTTTATTTCAATCTTTTTTAAGGGTCGTCAAAAGCTTTCCAGCCATTTTTATTAGATGGAGAAAATAAAAATACAAAATGTTTGACCCGGTTTTTAGTGGAAACCAAGCCCAAAAACCACCTACTTGAGAGTGCGCTATTCATCCCGATCAACTTTTGAAACACGATCCGAACAACTAACGACTTTGCCCCTCTACACTTGATGAACCCTGAGCCAACTAGGTCGAAAGAGACCCAAATAGCAACTCAACTGCATCGGCAACTATCTAACCACTAAAGCAACTAAGAACATCTCGGCCCTAGAACCAACAAGCAAAAACAAATATCTCTACCAGTTAGCACAGAGCACAAACAACCCACCAAAACAGAGAAAACTACAAAACAAATATCGGAAGCTACCTTGAGAAAAAAAGCAGAAAAATCATGTCCTATACAAAAATCAGAAAGCACCATGTACGGCAGAGGAAGAAGGAAAAATATATAAAAATATGTATAGAAAATTAAAAGGGGATATACTCTGTATTACATAATTAAGGAAAACATCACGTGAGGGAAACAAATCCATTCAAAAATAAGTGGCATATAGAAAAGTAATAGAAAAAGAAATTTAGTATACAATAATCATAAATATTTTTTTATAGATGTTATAAAAAAAAAAAGATATGACATGATAATTTTGTTAATTCAATAGTTGACATATATAAAATTATTTGCATATTGGAATAGGAAAGGAATTGTATATATAAGTATTCAAGGATTGCCTATTAGAATAGGAAAGGAAGTGTACAGTCCAGAGATAGCATGATGTAATTGGCTATTGAAATAGGAAAGGAATTGTACAATTCAAGAGATATAGCCTGAGATAATTGTTTCCATCCAAAAAATAAGTGGCATGGAAAAAAATAAAAAAGAAACAGAAAAAAGAAAATTTGGAACATCCTATATAATAATGATAAAGATATTTTTTGAGACGATATAACAATACAGATATGACATGATAATTTGTTAATTTAATAGTTGATGAAGTATGTAAAACTATTCGAAGGTGGCATATTGGAATAAGAAAGGAATTGTATATATAAGTATTCAAAGACAAACAGATTGTGAAGGACCTAAACGGGCGACCTTGAGGGGGGAGGGGGTTGAATGGGAGCCTCAATTTTGCTTTTCAATTTTGGGTCATCGGCTCAACCCCCAACCTCAAACTCACAAACTCACAAAGATACGAATGATACACGTGCTAACTGGTAGCAAGATATCAAACGCCTTAAGAGTTAGGCACAATGAGTGAACGCGAAAAATCGGATCTCAAATCGGGCTCGAGCTAACAATCGACGGACAAAGAGATCAAGCGATAAAAATGAGCTAATTAGAAACTAGAGGAGCTGCTTGCTTTGTTTCGAAAAACAAAGAAGACGATCAAAACTTCCACTTGCTAGCTGTTGCTCCTAGTAACTTACTTGAATAAAGAAATCCAAGCATCGTAGCTAGAAAAGATGTCACAAGATTTTGCAAATCAAAACATGGACAAGCTAATAAGCACTTCCTCGACTTCATAAGTGAGCAACGTGAGCAAGAAAGGCAGCCAAGCTACTGCTGCTCGAGCATACGCTGAAAGGTGCTAGTGCAAACGCCGCAAGAGAACGGCTTAACACCGGTGATTATTAGCACCCCCCTGTTGGGCAGTCGGGCCTCCCCTTGTGTGGAGCACGAGACCTGATTGATCAGCTGCACCAGTAACTAGGCGCTGCCCTCATGGATCGAAAAACAAGAAAATCGATTCAAAGAACAAGCAGTCCAAGGCTCACCAAAATCACGTACAAGAGACAATAAGCTTTCATCTTGAGAAAAGCTACTGAAGCATTTCGTCAAACATCTTGTGAGTGCAGAAAAGCAACATGAAGCTGAGATTATCAAAAGCTAGGAATTTCACACAAGTATTCGATCTAGCAGTCCTGCACAAGAAGAAATCGATTGACTCGATGGCCAACTCACAGCACAAGAGAAAATTCAACCTTTTGTTGTCGTAGAGACCAATCTTGGTGCAGGGGTGGTTTGGTGCGGCCGGCTTGGTGGTGCTGCAGCCTGAGTCTTGGTTACCTGCCGCTGGGGCACGCTGTGCAGGGAGCCGGCCGCCCTTGGTCGTGGCTTGCTGCTGCTGGCGTGCACGAGCCCAGGGGAAAAGCCAGCTGCCGAGTGTGGAGGCCAATCTCACGCAGCCGTGCGTGCCCCTGCGCCTGGTGCCGAGCGCCGAGATGGGCACCGCTCGTGCTCCCGTGCTCTGCCTGAAAACGAAGAACAGAAACACAACCGAGATCCAAAATCTTCCAGTAAAAAATCACAGCAAAAAGGAAGAGATTGATCCAAAGCCCTGGAGGCGACAGGGAGATTTGGAGCCCCTCCCTTCCCCAACGAAAACACCATGAAAATGTCACCAATTTGATGTTCTTGGACGTCAAAACAAGAACCCTAAAATTGGGAAAAATAAAAACTAAAAATAAGAGAAAAAGAGGGGGGAGGAGGCTGCCATCCTCCACATATAGTCCTGGAATCCTCTTCCCAAACTACCCCTAGATACATATGAGCCTCAACCGCTAACCCTAAGGCTAATTTAGTCCCATGACGCTCAGGGATAATTTGATCCGATGACCACCGCGCCTCATCTCATCGCGGCCTTGCTCCACGCAATTTTGGTTGGACGACGCGATCGCCGGGCGACTATAGTGTGCAATGCGGCCAATATGACAATGTAGGTAACGTCACAGTCGGTAAGGTCAGTCTTGACTCTTAATAGAAGGTTTCATTTTTCAAGATGTGAACTTTAATATCAAATTAGTCTCGCTCAATGTACAATTTTATTGCATAGTTTCAAACGGAAAAGGAGACGTGACGGAGGGGCTACACTCACGTCGCACGCACGATCACCTCACCGTCACCGGTCATCACCGGTTTACTTTGGTGGCAAACTTGACGTAGGAAAAAAAACACATACAGAGGAGACCCGCATGGTACTTGAAGGGCTTCAATTTCCATTAACCTAAGCTTCCAATTTGGTTTCACTTTTATGGTTCTTGGTTGTTTTGTCCTTGTCCAGATTCTAGGGTTAGGTCGTTTACAGTGTTTTCATTATTTATCATATTTCATAATTTATGAAGGACGTAGATTTTTTCTATACAAGGATTAAGGCATCTATTTTTCCTTTTTCATCAATGAATTATTCTATAGATAGGGGACCTTGTGAGTCCTCTATGTATGTAGGAGCAATCGTGCGGTCCGTTTGCTTCGTCATCTTTGTTGAGGTGGCAACGGCGGCGTGTTTTGTCAAGCGATCTTGCGGCCGCCATGGGCGTGCGGCAAAGGCGGATCGAGCTTGACCTTCTTGCTCCACGAGTCGCCAACGAGCTTTGATCCGGGGTTAGAGGGGCTTGGAGTGTATCCTCGGCCGTCGCGCTTTCAACAACGATTTCATCTCTGGGTCTTGCTACTGTCTTCATGTGGCTCGCCCTAAAGGCTAGCGATGAGGCTCCTCTAGATCTAGGTAAGCACGACGTCTTCTTTGACGGCGGCACGCCGATGTGGATCGGCGGCAATCGTCAATGGAGACCCCTCGACGATTTCGGGAAGCACGGGTCCTAGACTTCAATGTAATTTGTTCTTTTTCTAGCTAGGGGCTTTGTGTAAGATGGCTGGGGCGGTTGTCCACGTATCCTCCAATGGTGTATTTGTACATGTATTTGTATGATCCTTTTTTTTTTTGAGATTTATCTAGTATTACAACCATGTTATAAGCTATATTTGTGAAGGACCTTGCATGGAATAAAATACTGGATCCTTTCCCCTCTTTCTTGTTGCTTCATAAGAGTGAATCCATTTTATGGTTGTTGAGTATTACGTTTTGCCAAAGTGAACAATTAATCTTTTGTTCTATTGTGACATTCTCTAAGACCCCGCTTAGACGTTTGGAATTGAATTCAATTGTATAAGCTATATTTGTGAAGGAAGAATTCATTAGAGCGTCCACAATGTTCGGTTCGAAGTCGGTCCGATCCTTGATAGACCCGACTCGATACACTGTGGCCTCAGTCCGATGGAGAATCCGCCCCTATAGATAGCACCTGATCATTCGTATTAAGAGCATCAGTAGTGTATCGAACCCAGGTTGGTTCGAAGTTGGGCCCCACGATTGATTAGACAGCAGCTGATGCACACCCCCACAATGTATCGAATCGGGGTTGGTTCTATAGTGGGCTCCACGTTCCAACCGATCCCAGCATGCAAACAGCGGCGGGAGTAGTAACGGCAGGAGAGAGAATACTAGTTGTGCTGCGAAGGAACGGGTTCGATGCAAAGGACCCGGGTCTCCATCAAACCATGGCCATAGTGTGACGACCCCGGTTCTATCTCAGCATTCATTGCATCGAACCGACGAAGAACCGAGCACTGCGGACGCTCTAAAGAAATCTTCTTGCTCTCCCACCGCTCTCTCCTTTGCATGTTCCTCCATGCGTCGGCCTTGTACACCGGATAGTTGTTCATGGGGTCCACTGTAGATCCGATGTTGGTTCTATACATTGCCACAATTTTAACAGGTGCCATCAAATCATGGGATAGAACCTAGGCCGGTTCTATACACTGTTGTTGCTCTTAAGGCACCCATGATAGGGTGACTCATAAGTTACCTATTAGCGTTCTTTTCATATAAAGTTAGTTCTTGCTCAAGAGATAAACTCATACACATATTCTAAGAACCTCGTTCTCGTTCATGCTAGGAGTTACTATATGCTAAGAGTCCGCACCGTTGAACAAATTGGCTAAGACCCAGTAACTAGCTCATGTCTTTGCAAGTGTCCTAAAATCTGTTAATTAAAGTGTGCTTAAGTTGGGAAAAGGGAATTCGTAGAATCTATTTTTCGTTTCACATACCATGAATTTAATACAGGCTTATATTGCCTTCATGTCACAATTAAATGATATTTAGGACAACGATATGATCTTTAAAGCACAACTTGACTTCTTTAGACAGGGTTATACTCCTTTTGTGTCACAATTTGATGATATTTAGGACAACGATATGATCTTCAAAGCACGAATTTGACTTTTTCCTATAAATATTTATTGAAAAGTTATATATATATATGTATGTATATTTTTGTCAAAGAAAATTTAAGATAAATCTATTTAACTTTATGAAAGCGCCCTCCGCCGCTCCAGCCTCTGCGCGGCGCCGCTCCAGCAACCCTTTTGCGCTGATTGCTCCCGGCGCCGTACGGAAGCCGCACCTCCGACGCTCCAGCCTCTCTGCAGGGCGCCGCCGCCGCCGTCACCTCCACCTGTGCCTCCGCTACAGGTTCGTTTCTACGATTTGGGTCTCCACGGCCAAGAAACCTGTCACGAACAGGATGTGGCCAACAGTAAGGAAGGGGATTAGTGACTGAGTCACATCTCGTTTTCTCCAGCTCCGCTCCTCCGCCCCTGCTCACGGCGGCGGTGGCGTCGTCGGCGGAGGCGGAGATGGCGTCCGTGGCCGCGGCGGAGGTCGCGGCGGCGGCGCTCCGCTCGGTTCTGTCGCGCGCGCAGCAGGCGGCGGCGCGGGCGGGGCGCGCGCCGGGGTCCGTGCGCGTGGTGGCGGTGAGCAAGACCAAGCCGGTGCCCGTCATCCGGGCCGTCTACGACGCGGGCCACCGCTGCTTCGGCGAGAACTACGTCCAGGAGCTCATCGATAAGGCGCCTCAGGTTGGCTTGGGTTGAATTGGTCACCCGTTTCTCACTCCAAGAAAATCCTGCGTTTGGTCCCATATCATGCAAATTGATAACCTGATGGATGGAACATTAAAATTAGAAACAGCATCATTAGTATCTGTATTCGTGTGAATTGTGATCAATATCTTGAGACTGACGAGCTTCGAAATTTTTGTTCCTAGGTTTAAAAGGAAGAACTAGATACCAATGGGGGCCATATTGATTTTTTTGGCAGCCAAATTCGATTCACTAAAAATATTTTTTACATGAAAACTCATCAAAGTACTAAAGAGTGAATTTAATCGAGCATTTCAAGTTAAGCGGAATAGTAGCAAGGATGCTAGTGACTTCCCTTAGTCCTTACAGTCAATTGTAGGTTAAGTGGAATAATTGGTAAGCTAGAAAGGGCCACAACTTTGGTTGCTAGAGGCACCACATCAGAATACACTAATGAAATGGACATATTATCTGTACTATTCAAACTGCTATATATGTTTGATCCTGGAAAATGTATAGTAGCTTTGTTCATATTTTTAAATGTATGTTCAGTAATTGATAATGTTGTGGCAATGTTAACGATCCATCTTAACTTCTCTCTGCATTTAACATGAGAAGTAGGACATCAGTTGGTCAATCATCTTCGTTTTTGCCTTTTAAATTCTGTAGGACAATCTAGGACCTAAGGTTGGACCATGGTTAATTGGTTATCCAGTAACTGTTGAAAGTTGGCAAGTTTTCGATTTTTGTCACCTTTGGGGATATTTTCTCAAGTTTTGATAGATCTGATGTCTAAGTTTGCATAGCTCAGTCCCCGCACCTTACTGGGCACACTTTCTAGTCCTTGTTGTCATTTACCTAATCTTTTTCAATCATGTACCTGTCTAAGCAAGTGTTTTTCTCATTGTAGCTTCCTGAGGATATTGAGTGGCACTTCATTGGGAATCTGCAAAGCAACAAAGCCAAAGCCCTACTTGGTTTGTACTACTTCTGTTATTTTTTTACGTATATACATTGGCGTGCTCTGCTACTAATTTTTTTACCATCGTTTTTCTAGTTATATGTGAGAACTTTTTCAAAATACAAAGGTATTGACTTCATTAAAAATACAACACTTTTTAAGTATGGAAAATCCACTAGTATTCGTGCCATGTGGAAAAATTGTACTCTTTTCATGTATTTTTTATATGTTAATATTTTTAAATATCGCGGCAGTTGCACCATCAAATGACAGTAAAAAGAATGGAGGGGGGCATCTATTTTCTTGTTTTGCAGAGTTCCCTGTCTTAACTTCCAGTTCCTTAGGTTTTGCTATTACCTTAGATATTTGTTTGTTGTGTCATATACCCTATTAAATATTTCTATTAGTGCTTTGATTGATGTATCCTATTACTTTATTTTGATATTTTGATTCTGTACAGATTTTGGCACTTGTGCCTGATGCCCTTGTCTAGTTCATAGTTTGAGCTAATGTTTCTTTTCTCGTTCCTTTAACTTTTTAGCTGGTGTGCCAAACCTTGATATGGTTGAGAGTGTAGATGATGAGAAGGTATGTGATCAATTTAATATTTTATTGTGATTCCATAAATTGCTTTGCTTTGTTCTGGAAAACACTTACATTTGAGGCACTCGTACATCACTAGCTCGCTCTGTCACTCACTTGGTTGCCTTCTAGTAAAAAGGTCTCCTTTGCTGAGTCAAAAAGGAGGTAAATATTATTACTGTCAGACTCACTATCAGCATCTAGTATAACTTGTTATTTTCTGTCTATATAAGATAGAGCTATTCATTAAGTATATTCAACTTGGGTTTATATAGGCTTCAATTTAGCATTCTTCTGTACAGCAAGATATTGTTGCATTAATTAGGTCCTAATTAACAATAGCTGTGGCATAGACCTTTGGGTTACTCATCATGATGTCTTCTCAGTTTTTCAATCTTGAATCAGATTAGATGTAACAATCATTCTTTCAGATTGCTAACCGTCTTGATCGAGTGGTATCTGACTTGGGAGAAAACCTCTTAAGATTTTGGTCCAAGTCAACACTAGTGGAGAAGAATGTAAGTACTCTTGTTTCCTTTCTCATCACTAGTGTGAACTTGGTCTTCAGTTTCCTTTCAATACGATACTGAAAGGATGAAAGTTCTCACTTTGGGCTTGGTTATAGTGGTTTCGAATGTGGAAACTGTGTTCCATTTAGTTTTGAGCATTGATAGTTGATATGCAGCACATATGTATTTTTCTATTGCAGCGAAATTTGGAGTAGATCCGTCAGGATGTGTCGAACTAGCAAAGCATGTCAAATTGAACTGCCCAAACCTAGTGTTCTCTGGTTTGATGACAATTGGAATGCTTGATTACTCTTCAACTCCTGAGAATTTCAAGGTAAACATATATTTTGGGTTACAGATTTTGAGCATGTATATGTGTGCTAATGTTTATTACGGCGTTAAATTCATAGACACTGGCTAACTGCCGGGAAGAGGTGTGCAAGGAGCTTGGAATACCAGAAGAGCAGTGTGAATTGTCTATGGGCATGTCAGCTGATTTTGAACAAGCGGTAAGGGAAATACTGTGATCTCTGAGTGGATAAGAGATATGGTAGTCTGATAGCTGCATTGGTAACGATATACTATGTTTCTATGTGCCTGCAGATTGAAATGGGAAGCACAAATGTAAGAGTTGGATCAACCATATTTGGTGCAAGAGAATACCCAAAGAAGAACTAGGGTGCTTATATATTCCTATCGCAATGGCACAGACCACGTGGGAGTCTGCAACAGTTCCAAATTTGATGATGCATGCAGTTGTGTGCCCATTCTACCCAGCTGAGAACATTTTGAAACTTTGTTTGCAAAAGTATCAATAAGGATGTTGTTTTGCCATTGCTGCCCTTTTGTTAATAAAAAGCATACAAACCAGAGCATCGATTGTATTTTGACATCGATTGACTGGTTCTTCATTAGCCATTCATTACTTGCAGATTTAGTCGTGCGTACTTGCAGTGTACACTGTCTACAGATTTTGTTCACAGTTCAGTCATCCCTGTTAGTATTCAAAATTATACAAGCAGGTTCATTCGAACTTCAGTGAGGGCTTCTGCAGACTATGTGTATTCATACATTCTAGACTTTACTGAAAGGAAATAGCATACATCACAGGGAAATTTTGGTAAGTTAAATTATACTGTTTCGGTCAGTATTTTACGAGCTCATGGACATATTTGCCCCCAACAAAAACCTGGATTCTGAGCACAGCAACGCTAGTACACCTGCTATCAAGTTACATGAGTAACACAACCATTGCTACCAACGCTATACAAAGATGGTTGTGATCAATCAGCGTCAATCAGCGCCAGCCTCCAGCAAGTATAAGAGGCCTGTAATGAAACCAGGTAAGAGGCGGAATATATGCAGCATCTTCTAGCTTCAAATAAACTCATCTCGATCGTCGATATCATCATCCTCATTCTCTTCATCCTCTTCCGGAGCATCTGGGTCCACTCCCTGCAAACAAGTAAATGAGGAAGGTTTGGGAAAACGAAAGAAGTATATAAGGTAGACCGAAACAAAACATGGAAACAAGAACTATCAGTATGATACACCGATGAGGACATCATCGACTCAGATATGACATTGTTAACCACTCCAAAACTAAAGGCCGAGCTTGAGTCAAGGGTGACTCAAATGCAAGAACGGGGTGATGATGTCCTCATCATATACTGTCCCAAATTATATATGATATACTGCCTCCATCCAAAATTATATTCTTTCTATGTATCTAGATATAACATATAACTAGATACATATAGGAAGGTTGCGTGCTTAGAAAGAATGACTTATAATTTGGAATTAAAGGAGTAGCTATGAACTGCACAAACCTTCATTTGTTTTTCCAAGCGCTCCAATCCAATCTTTGCAGCTTCATTTTGTGGATTTATTCTGAAACACAATTTAGTTCCTTTTCATGAACTAGAAAGGTAATACCAAGAAACAGGAAAGCACAAGGCAGAATACTAAGCACAGAGTCAGTAACCACAGGGACAATATCAGCCAGTTGATTTGTACCACAAAGTAGGATTAAAAAAATAAACAGGAATAAAGCTTATCAGAACACAGAAAGTAGCTATTTACTCGTATACATCAATTACAAAACTGTGATGCTTCTTGGGTAGCTTTTGAGCTGTAAACATGTGGTTTGGGCCATGTGGTTTGGGCCTTGCAGGATAAGGATGGAAGGGAACTATCTTGTCAATTCAGAATAGTTCAATTCTTCCAAAATCAGCAGAATAACCAAAATATTAGTTGAAAATACAAATTATTCAACTAACCCACTCAATCCTGTCATAGCAATCTCAAGGTGTGGTTGGAAGTTGAAGGAGAGACATGATTAGTACAAAACTTTCCACAATTTAGTAATTTATTTACAATTCGTAGATGGTACATAAACCCAACTCCAGGAACTATCATCAAAACCTTACCTCAATAATCAGATTTACTCCTACATATTCATATACTAAACTTTATTTATGTACCACGTCTTCAGGATTCAAACCAACAGCAAAGAAAAGGTTAATAGATGATGAATGCTATTGCAGAATTGCTACTTAAATACCTAAGAAAATGCGCACCTTAGTGCAGATTGATAATGGGAAAGTGCATCAGAAAGCATATTTGTTGCCGCATGTACTTGAGCCAACTTGATGTGTAGAGAATCATCTGCCCATTGTCTTAGATACTTTTCCAGTAGCATAACAGCCTCCTTATTCCGTCCTTCCGCAACATGCAGATCAGCCAGGGCCAGTGCAGCTCCAAGAAATCCAGGTTCAAGACGAATGGCTGATTCATAGAACTTTCTTGCCTGTAAGTGACGCAATAATATCTATATCAGCACAATCGACCAACAGGAAGTATCATTCAATAAGTGTACAAAGTTGAATCACAAGATGTCCATTTGAAAGAAGGGGGAATTCCCTGTGAGCCACTATAAAAGTTTGCAATTCCATTTGTGCCACTAAAAAAGTTTGGCGGCCTTCAGCGCCACTGCTTCAAACTTTTGTTGCCCTCCATACCACAGCCGTCAGATTGGGCTGTAATGGTACTGTAGGTGTGAAAAGTCAAAAATACCCTTAGGTCTAAATATACCATTAATTTTTTTTAGCGTCTTAACTACTTCAAATGAAAAAACTCAGAACTAGAAAGTGGTAGATCTCGGTGAGATCTACAATTTTCATATAAAAATATTTTTGTTTAATTTCACAAAAAAGATATGATTTGATATGATTAATGTCTTAAAAATCATATCTTTTTGTTTTGTGACAATCATGAACATAAATTTTATATGTTTCTAGTTTTAAGTTTTTTCATTTGAAGTCGTTAAGATGCTAAAAAAATTAATGAGACATTTACACCTAAGGGTATTTTTGACTTTTCATGCCTACAGTTTGACACCGTTAGAGTCCAATCGGACGGTAGTGGCATGGAGAGCAAAAAAAAGTTTGAAGCAGTGGCACTGAAGTCCACCAAACTTTTTCAGTGGCACACAACAAATTGCAAACTTTTATAGTGGCTCACAGGTAATTCTCTCTTGAAAGATATATATAAGTCAATTTCAATAAAGTCACAGTAACTTAATTGAGAAAAGAAAGGTTACAAAGCACATATACTTTTCTTAAGAGGATCCTTTGTTCAATAGTCTGCTGCTGGTCTTGCGCAGAAGTCTGCAAATGCAGACCAATCTTCAGTCAAGGCTGCAGCTCGGTGAGAACACTAGACTAAAAGTCTGCAACTGCAGACAACTTTCAAAGGTTGAATAGCACTCAAGCTATAGTGAGAACATTAGACTAGAAGGGTGTGTTTGGTTCGTTTCTTATACGAGTCTGTCTAGCAAAACTAAGCCAGGCTAGCCTAAGCCTGTCTCTAGCAAAGCCAAGACCCAGGCTAGCCTAAGCCTGTCTCTAGCAAAGCCAAGACCCAGGCTAGCCTAAGCCTGTCTCTAGCAAGCCAAGACCCGTATGTTTGGTTGTCTGCGCTGCTGAGCCTGGTTAGGATGAGTTCGTGTTTGGTTGGTTGGCTTCGCTTGCATACAGTCACCTCTTCCTTGAGTTGGTGAGTTCACCACCTTTGACACAATTCATCGAGCATCTGGCGTGCCTCACTTAATAGCAGCAGCAAGTGTGCTTCTTTGCTTCTCGTCAGTAACGAAGTCACCTGCAGGAACAATCGAGAAAGAAACTAGCATCCATCGGTGATCTTTGTCGTCAATCCATCTCGCATTGTTTATTAGATTGGACGGTGGTGTACCTTAGTAGAGAAGCCAAACACGGATTGGGTGCTCCTCGAAGAGGATGGAGCAGTCAGCCATGAAGCTGATGTCTGAGGCCCCGCCGGGAACAAGCCACTGCACTTCACCTCCATGATTTTTTGTTGACTGGTCGAACTTGGTCGACCAGGGACCAACCAGGCGATTAATCATGATTAATCGTCGACCAGGTCTATTAATCGGCCCTGGTCGAGCCTGGTCATCCAGGGTGTTTTAGGGTATATACTCTAAATATACTATATATATAGCTCTCTATACATACTATATTGTAATCCCTCTATAGTTGAAAAGAAAGATGTTTTGGAAAAGGTTTGGGTCAAACACTGGGAACATAAATCATGAATAACCCCTGTTCCGCTAGGCGCTCGCCTAGGCGGGATTCCTAGCGTCTAGGTGCTAGGCGGCCGCACCGTGGAGCCTAGGGAGTCGGAGTTCTAGGCGGGCGCTGGGCGCCGTAGGCGCGTTGAGCGGCGATTCGCGGCGCTTTCCGCAGCGCGCAGCGCCCAAAGCGCCGAGTAGGCGGGGGAGAAGTGGAATCGCGGGAAAATTTCACTCAACGCGGGCGCGCGGGGGCGGTAATGGCGTCGGGCGCGGGAAAATTAGGTGGGGGCGGGAGGATTACACGGCGGTGGAGGGAAAAGACCCGCCCGCTCCCAGACGGCAGCTCGTGCTCGTCCTCCTCGTCTCTACCAGCGACACCGCGGTCGCCCAACTCCCGCCGATGAGGGCGCGCCGGTCGCCCTGCTCGGCTGCTCCCGCCGGTAAGGGCGCGCTGCTCGTAGGGCTCGTCCCGATTGCCCAGCCTGGAAGCTCCATCCCGTCGGCTGCCGGTCTCATCCCCGGCTGGAAGCTGGTTGTCCCCGCCTGGAAGCTGCTCGCCCTGCACTGCTTGGCTGCTTCCAAGTCCAAGGTCAGTCTGCTGCTCCCATCTCTCTTCTCCCCTGCTCGGCTGCTGCCTTCTCCCCTGCTCCCATCTCTCTGCTCTGAAACTGCAAGTCTGAAATTGAATGCTCTGAATTGCCTGTGAAATATGTTGGAATGTGAATGCCTGATCTGAAATATGTTGTTTCTCTGAACCTGATTGCCCGACCTGAATGCCTGTGACTGAATGTGAGTGCTTGTGCTTGATCTGAAATCATGTTGTTACTATGATTTGTATTAATTGCTGATATATATTCAGCTATATATGCTAAATTGGCAAAATGCCAAAACGCCTAGAAAAACGCCTAGCGCCGCCTAGTCACGGTTACTCCCGACTAGATGCTAGGCAGAGGGTCGCCGAGAAAAATCCGCCTAGCGCCTAGCTAAACAGGTGAATAACTTTTAAGTCGTTGAGTTCAGAAATGTGAAAATCATATCAATAGATTAGTCTTGAAAAATACTTTTATAAAAGTATACATATAAAATTTTTAATAAATATTTTTATAAAAAGAGAAGTCAAAGTTGCGCTTTGGAGACCGTGTCGTTGTCCTAAACGCGTCTTTCTTTTCAACTATGGAGGGAGTACACAATAAAGGAAGCATCAAGACTGCATTAGCGTTTTAGGTATATACTCTAAAGATACTATATATATAGCTCTCTATATATACTATATATTATACACAATAAAGGAAGGAGCAAGCCCAGCAGCCCACATGCCAATCCAGCAAAACAGGCCCAAAAAAGTCGTCCAAATGACCTGGTCGTGATTAGTCGTTGACTAATCGGACGACTAGGTTACCGGGTTGAGCTGGTCGGGTCGGACCACCTAATTGAACCCCCCGATCGACGGGGACGACTAATCGCGATTAATTGGACGACCAAAAATCAGACGATGACGCCTCTCCAGTCCACCGTGCCGCTGCTCCACTCCGCGAGCACGAGGCGTGAATGCATTCTGCTCATGTTGGGGCCATGTCCGGGAAGCCTCCTCGCCATGGCTGGGGACGCTGGCGTGCCGTCGCCTCCTCGCCTCCTCCGACGAGGACCTCCGCTGATCTCGGAAGAGTACACCAGGGAGGTGGCCCGATGGAGATGCATAGAGGACGCCAGGGAGGAGATGCGGACGGTCGCCGCAGGCAGTGGAGATGCAGTTTGACACAGCAGCAGCGCCGGCTGTTGCAGCCACGGCGAAGAAGAACGGCGGTGAGGGAGGAGCACGGACAGAGAGGTGACCATGGAGGCCATGAAGGGAAAGGTGGACGGGGCTGTCTCTGGCCTGCCAGGATCGAACAACCGATGCGGTTGTTCTACTGGAGCCAGGCCACGAGCATACGGCTGGCCCATTCTAGCCTGGCTACAACCCATAGACAAGCAACCAAACATCCAATTTTTGGCCCAATGTAGCCTGGTTGAGAAAAAGTGATGCAACCAAACACACCCGAAGTGTAGTGGGGACAGACTTTTGGTGGGCTAGTAGTGTCCCTTAGCTAATAAGTTTTGCAGGCTGATCCTGCAGCTATAGGACAGTAGTTTTTGACTGCAGTACAGCAGCGCACCTTCAGCTGGTTAAACATACTAGCTATCGAGCTGCATGCTTGCTTCCAGAACCCCAAAAAATATAAAATCCTTGAATCAATGAGTCAGTGACCCATGGAAAAATAAGATTACCTTCTCCCTCCCATTGGAACTAATTGCATGAACATCGCCAACTAGCTTGAGAGCTTTTGCAGACTGATGCATAACCTTCATTGCCTCACGTGCAGTGAATAATGCATCTTTGCATTTAGAAAGTGCTAGATAAGCACGCACCAAACCTGGAGAATACCTCTATTTAGACTAACAATATGACAATAGATTTTGAATACCAGATGCACTAAGCCTACCAACCTTGATAAGAACGAAGATCAGCTCTCAATTCTTGAGCCCCCCTGAAGTCTGTCACTGCCAAATCTGGTCGATTCAATGAAAGATGCAGATTGCCCTTGAAAGAACAGTAGGCAAACAATGACAAACCAATGAGGGGAAATCATGATATGCCCTAGCAATGGAAGATGGCGATCCTAAAAAAGCAAAGATGGTAGCAGACGCAAAATCTAAACATGAACTTCCGAGAGAAAATAAGCAGCAACCATCCATGTGCTTCGCAAATTGTAATGCAAGAGGAATCACCATAAATAATGTAAATCCAGTTGCATAGACAATATCTTGCGGTATTACCTTCATAATATAGCCAGTTATATGCCTGTCATCAACTCGGAGGCTCTGAAAAGAAAGACATCGTAAGAAGCATTAGATTTTTTTAGATAAAGAAAGAAGCATTAGATGAAAGGTGAGTTTCGATCAAACCCACAAGGTGTGTACCTTTTCTGCATATGTCAAAGCTTTTCTTTCATCCTTTCTTTCCCACATTGCTGCTAGAGCAACACATGTCTCTGGTCTTGCAGGATCAATATGCAGCATATCATGTACCAACTTATTCAGTTTGATGTAGTCAGATTTTGACTTTAGAAGAATTGCATACTCATCCATATATGTCATATTGTTTGGATCAATCAACCGAACCTGCAAAAAAAAAAAGGGAAAGAAAAAAAAAAAAAAACAGTGAATATAGCAAATGTTTATATAACCATGTTACTTGTTCACACGATTTCCAAATCAGGGGATTTAGCTCTGTACATTTTCAATTTACCTTCTCAAAGTTCATTATTGCTTCATCATTCCTGCCCATGATGGCTTCAACCTTCAAACAAGAAGCTCAAACATCAGGATCAACACATGAAGGTCATAAAAACCACCAAGATAAAGCTGGAAACGAACAATTAACTTCAAATGTTCTCTATACACTGACATCAAAGTTGAAGGAATATATGATCTAAGAAAAATCTGAGAGAACTTGACAGCTCTTAATTTCCAGGTTAACAAATCTTCCACATAGTGAGGACAATAATACAGATTAGAGAAGTGAAGAAAGACAAACCTTAGCAATTTCCAGCAAGATATGCACATTATTGGGGAACCGTTGCATTAGTTCTAGATATATGTCAAGGCCACCTATAAAAACAAGCAACAGTAAGCCTAGTTATATGTGATCGCAAGAAATGAATACATGTCAATATTACTGATTTAAAATCTGCAACTTTATGTTCAACATATACAGGTGGAGTCTACAAAAAGTAATATTATCTAATAATCTACATCAAATAAAAAGAATACACATTATGAAAGTATTTTTGTGGTGAATCTAATAACATCAAACATTTTCAGTGAACAAGATTTTTATCTCTTGATGGTCAAAGAGACAGAAGTTTGACCAAAATGAATACTAAAATGACTTCACATTTTGGATCAGATGGAGTATCCATTACTGATAAATATAAAGAAATGACATCCCTGTAAAAATACTTTCAAAGCTACGAGTTTATGCTTAACAGATACAAGTAAAAGTTAGGAAGTGTCTACTACAAAGTTACATTCAGTGGCCAAGAGTCAGTGCTGATCCTAGATCACTTATCATCTAACAATAATAACAATGGAAGCTCTCAATGAGAACGTAAATTATTACTTCACAAGTTCAACGAAATTCAACTATATGTTGGAATCCTCAGATAAAATGTTTCATAAGGACACTTATGTTACCTTTATAATCATGTGAAGCAATGCAACACTGCGCCTCAACATACCGCTGTCAAGAAAATTATAATTGAAGTGAATAATCAATCTGAACCAATTTATAAAAAAAAAAAATGCAGTATGATCATCTCTGGATGAGTAGACATAGTTTCTTGAAAACCACAACTAAATTCAAAATTGCAATAACAAGTACTGTTCTGAAAGAAACATATCTATCAGACTTCATCAATGACGGTGCAATGAGGCAGACATAAACATGCATATAAATTGCATAATTGGTGGCAAAATTATGCAATTCACATAATCAGAAGGAGGCCAGATGCATTCCCCACCCCAACACACAAAAATAAGCATCAGACACGTGATCAAAACATGGAGCTAAGAAGGTGATGACGTCACTGGGATACAATTTCAATTTAACAGAGTTTAGCATTTATATATGCAAATGTGGTATTGGAGTCCAATGGTTTATGCCCTGTTTTAAGAAACATTTTTAAACGTCGTTTAATCGCTGAACTGTGGCCTAGCATTGCGTTTAATCACAGTGTCGTTTAACCACAACACACGTTTAATCATGTTTAATCTACGTTTAATCACAAAAACTCTAAACCATAGGCAAGCGTTCACATAGCGTCTAGTGTTTTTTTAAAACATGGGGTTTATGAGAGTTAATAGCAAATCAAACATAAGATGGCAACCACAAATCTAGTTACTTGATGGAATAGGCTGTTTAAGATTAAAAATTGGGTGGCATTTATGCCTCAACATGTTCACTTACACTCCACCAATGTTGTGAATCTAGTTACTTGATAGAGAAGGATATTTAAGATTATTAAGCATCGAGTGCTCTGCACGTTTATGCCTCAACATTGTTCACTTACACTCCACCAACGTTGTGCATCTACAAAGTCACCCGGCACCTTGCCTCCTCTATTTGGTGCCTGCAAGGAAGTTTAACTGACAAATGACTAAAATTTACAGATAAAAGGTTGTTGAATAAGCTGATGTATGCGTATTATTGTTTCTGTAAAGCTTTACATGTGTCGCATGTGGTATTCAAACAAAAATGAAACCCAACAGTCCATGTGGATTATATGTACAGAAACAGAATAAATGTAAAACTATAAAAGGTTTGACAGGATATGATTCTGAGTTTGTCAGATCGTGCTAAGGTACTGTGTACAAAATGAGAAGAAAATTTCAGTGTTCAGCAATGGAAAAAGTAAGAACTTCCTCACAGGATTGACAATATCAACATCTTTTGGTATAAAATGCAAAGTGATGGTTTTTTTTGTCACAGTACATTAGAGGAAACAATAGCCTATCAATTGTTGTTGCAAATCTGGCAAGCATGTAAAGCATGAATAGACTCTGATAGATCAAATGTTGTACAATAGATTAGAGGAAACAATAGCCTATCAAGTTTTTGTTGCAAATCTGGCAGGCATGTAGAGCATGAATAGATTCTGATAGCTCAAACAAACAATAAAGTTGATGACCAGGACATCTGACAATGAAGCACAGAGAAGTCCTGAATTCTACCATGCGAAGTTAAAACTTATCCGCCCTCAGAACTTCCTATTTACAGCTTATATAAGCAAACAAAACATACACTTACTTGTGGAAATAATAAAGAAAATTCCTTTGCTGAAAGCCCCATTTCTGCCAAAGCTGTGATAGCCGAAAACATAAGGACATTGCCTGAAAAAGAAGTATGGAGATGTAGACAGTCTTGTGAGCATAGAAAAGTTGAGTAGTTTCTGTAACCAAGTTTAGAAAGAATTTTCTACAGAAGAACAAAACGGGCAACTTATGTCGATGAGGTTGGAGAACACAATCTCCAAGGAAGCAATTTCTTTGATATGTTATACCTCAAGCACTCCTTATAACAGACAGCAGCTGTACGACTATTTCTTGATATTCGATAAAGCTTCCCTAACATCAAATTCATTTTCAGTGTTCTCACTTTCGAAGGAATGCCTTCCATCTGCAGAAATCATATACATCACATCATTTGCATTTGTAAAACAGGATAATCAGGTTGAAAATGAAGATAAAACATAAGTAAACGAAAAATAAGTAACCTCATGAAGTGCTTCACGATGCTCACATAGAGCAGAATGGCAGAGAGCAATCTTGAACTTCACCTGCAACAGCACAGCAAGACTGAATGAGATACTTGCTACCTGTGACATACAACATGAGAACACAAGAGTGCCATGTTCAGCCATTCACACCTCATTTTCATTGAAGGATAAGAGATTTGAAGAATTTGGAGAAGGTGACCGGCCTGTGGCGGATACTGAACTTCTGGTGTTACTTGTTGCTTGCCTCGGTATACTTTTACTATATTGCAGAGCTTGCTTGTACGCACTCTGCCATGGAAGAAAGGGAAATTAGAAACAAAGATATCAATCTATCAATGTGTTTACTTCTGCAACTTGTTGTAAGCAAATCATGAGTATTTTTGGAAATATTACCAGCGCCCTGCGGAATTCTTTCTCTCCATAGAAAGCATCAGCATGCTGGACCTGCACGATAGGCCAACAAGCATATATCAGCTCAAAAAAGAAAAAAGGGCCCTGCAAGCAACAGAACTGTCATCGAGAAATGTACTTGTGTAGGGCAATCCGTGCATTGACTATCAAGAAACTAGTAATCAACAACCACAGTTTGGCATCAGAATTGAGACAGGAAGTGGAGTAGACAGAATCATAGCAATAAGTTAGACCAAACTAGCACACCACTTGCAGAGCTGCTGCTAAGGGAATCTCCACCTTACCAGGCTCTCCACCTTGATGGACATGCCAGCATCGTTGCCCGCACCCGCCGACGACACAAGGAAACACCCCTGCAAGTGAAGGAGAAGAGCGATGATAAATGATAATGACTGTTCTGCAGCGACGGAAACCTCGCTCCATCACCCAATGCAGCAACCCAGCCCCGCTCGCACACGTCGCAGGCGAGAGGCCCTAGGCCTGCCCCCAGACGCGCCCGGCGAACCCCGAAACAGGTTTTGCTCCGCCCGAAACCCTAGAGATTCGAGCGCAGGGAGGATGGGAGGCAAAGAGGAGGGAAGGGGAGGCAGGGATCGCGGCACGCGTACCAGAGTTTGGGCGGGGCCGAAGAGGCCCGCGTCGAGGAGCGCCGCCATGGACTCCCGCGCCGCATCCATCCCCGGCGGCGAGCTCTGCCGAGGGAATTTGAAATCGGAGCCTGCGGGTGTTCGATTGGTTTGATTTGCTGACAACAGTCGCAGTGTAGAGACAGGAGGAGTAGACAGAAGAGTTTTTTTTTTTTTTTTTTTTTTTTTGAAATGAGAAGACATGGAACAGTATCTGGGCTTGTTTGTTTTTTCTTTTTTTGAGTCGAAGCTGGGCTTGTGCTATTTTGGGGCTAATTTAGGCCCAACAGAATTTAAACTTAGATTTATTCAACTAGAGGGACAAAATGGCAAGTTTTGGCTTAGTAACAAACCGGCAATGGTGATTTGCTACAATATTATCGGTTTTTGCTAGACTCGTAGTTTCGTTTTTTCTCTTTTCTTATTTATTTAGAAACGAATCTTTCAAAAATCATAGTAAATCAGAAAATTCATAAAATAGAAAATCAAATTTTGTTGGACTCCACATGAATAGCAAAGACAATGAATATATAATATGATATACTTTAGTATAAAGTTTTTTGCTAGAAGGTTTTGCCTTTTTTTTTTTTTTATTTGAGCTCAATCTTTAAAAATTTTAGTAAACTATAAAAAATCATAAAATTGAAAAACCAATTTTGCTAGACTCCACATGAGCATATTTACACAATAAAGATATATAGGTGTACTATTTAATTTTTGGGTAGGGATCCATCGGGGGTTCGCGGCTGTGGACGTGCGAAAGGCAAACCTAGCTAACCTAACCCTGACTAAAGAGCCCAAGGAAATACGTAGTTATTCCCTCATGTGAGTCCAACAAAATTGAATTTTTTATTTTATAATTTTTCCTGTAATTTACTTAGATTTTTTAAAGATTGAAAATAAATAAAAAGAAAAAGGCAAAACCTTCTAGCAAAAACTTTGTACTAAAGTATACCATATTATATATTCATTGCATAGCTCTACTCATGAGTCCAACAAAATTGATTTTCTATTTTATGAATTTTTTTGTGATTTACTATGATTTTTGAAAGATTTAGGAAATAAATAAGAAAAAGAAAAAAATGAAACCAAAGTCACTGTTCAAGGCGTTGAGAGAAAACCACCATCCAAATGGAGGGACGAAATCTGTTTGAAAAGTGCTGTAAACAATTTTTTTTTTTTTTTTTGAATTTTGGGTCTATTGGCCATGGTTAATAGACGGGGGCTATGCCTTTTTAAGTCAAAGCTGGGCTTGTGCTAAAAAATTTTGGCCCAACAGTTTTCTTTTTCGGTTTCCCTCCCTGTCGCCCAGAACAACGGAAAAAATAAAATCCTGTCAGACCGAGAAGCGTATCAATTTTAAATTTAAAATAATATCTACTTGGAAACATCAACGAAACAACAAAACCAAGCACAGAATTGGACAATGGATTGAAGTTGAGCTTTGAATATCACAAACGGTTAACAGGCTAGAGCTTCAGCACTGATAGAGCAGAAGCTTCAGCTATGTAGCAAAAAAATGGCCAAAAAAAAAAAAAAAAAAATCGGGCGCAATCAAATAACAATCCACAGCCATGTACGAACTGAAGACAACGTATTACATATTACATAAAGGCGTAAAGCCGTAGTCAGGATTGAACTACATGTACATACATCCTGCCGAGGCAGTGAGCATTCAATCAGGCCCTCCTGGTAGTGTTGAGACATCAGCATGGCCAAACCACGAGCCTCAACAAGTTCAAAAGACCACTATGGCACTTACAACAAGCTTCAGGAAACAGGCGGCGATGGATCTAATACACTAGCTAAGTTACAGTGACTGATTGATGCAATTCCGAGGATGTTGCGACGGTTACTTGGCAGTCCGAAACTCATGCCTCTTCCACTTGCTCTTCCTCTTCCTGGAGAAGGTTCTCCCTGTTGTCGTGAGCCCAGAAGCCACGCACATCTATAAGCATGCTGGCGATAGTCCCACCTTGCTTGCAAGAAAGAAGATCTGATAGCGAGATCCTGAGAGGATCTGCGGGCTTCACCATGTCCCAGATTTCATCCCTCACATCTTCGATGCAAAGCTCATAGTTCCCACCCTCAATCCATTTCTGGTGTACGTCTCTGAAAACATGAAAAAGGGTTGCATGAGACATGAATGATCAAATTAAACAGAAAGCAGTCCACTGATGTCATGGCGCACATCATAGAACAAGTTCAATACATAAAGACTCCACTAGCATGTTGTTGAGCACTACTTGTAACCATATTTTGAAGACTATTGATAAATGAGAAAGTATCTATCAAAAAATGAGATCAACTATCTGAGTTGACTAACTTATTGTATTAAGCATTTTCTAGGATTAGTTATAATTATCATTAAATGCATAAAGCAAAACAGCAACTGAACAGCCCTGTTAAAGCCGTCTGGGACTATATTTGTCAATCACATCCCACGTGTTGCCTAACAACATTGGAACTGGTGACTAAAATTAAATTACAAAGAAAAATAAATAGAGGATGCCTTGTAGCTGTGGGTGCAAAAGGAGAAATAAATAATAGCATCTGGTGGCTAGAGATTAACTATTGAAGCAGCTGATATACTGCCTGTTAAGGCCAGCAGAACAGACTAAAAGTTCAGGCTGTTCAGCAAGCACAAAAATGACAGATTCAATCTAGGAAGATGGTATCAGGTAGGAATGTTAACTCTAACAGCCTCCTTTCTTTTCTTCCAGAGTACAGGTGCTTCCCAAAATAAGAATTGAACAGAACCCAATCTTTGTACTTCGCAGTACTATTGAACACAAATTTCAATTTTTTTTGTTTGATATATATGTATACCCATAATGATGACAGGCTGACCCTAGGCAGCTTGAAATAAAAGAAATAGGTAATGTAACTGAGTTGACGAAAGTAAGTTTCAAGCCAACCCCATGTAGTTTAATAGTCAGTCCTTTTTCCCCTCTTTTACTATTAGGCAGGTAGATTTCCACAAAAATACAAATAACAAAGTAGAGCGCAATGGAGCAAGTCAAACCAAAGTTCGTTTCATTACTGCTTTTAAGCCAAATAGATTGATCACAAGGGTATCACTTTTCAAATTTAAGTTTGAAATGGTACGCTAAAACACTTTAATTCGGCCATCAGAAAAAAGGAGACCTGCATCAACATGTCCATGACTATGACTATGAACAAGTAGATTTATCATAAGACTAGAAGCATCCATAAGAATTCAATAACAATACAGTGTACATTAGTCCATACATAATTACATACCTAAATAGAGAATGGATATCTGCAGTTGTAAGGAATCCCCTTCCATTAAGATCAAGACATCTAAATAAATATGTCAAGCCTTCAGGGGTATCTTTGTTTTCTAGAGCCAAAACAAAATCAAGAAAGCTTTCAAAGTCCATCTCACGACTGTTTCCACCTCCAACTTTGCTCCGACGGACATGCTCATCAAAAACTGAAAAACACAACCACATTGTTGTTATGTATTCATGAACAAACTCTCAAAAATAATTCACGATCTATGCCTAAAGACACTTGTATTGGGACAACAACAAAAATATAAAAAATAACAGTAGCAGAGTTTAACCTCTTTCAATGAAAATCTCAGTCAATGTGCCATCTGCATATTCCTTGAGCTCTTGTTTGCTCAGTGTACCATTCGTATCCTTATCTAGTGCAAGAAACATGTCTGCACAGGCATGAGGTAAAAATCAAACACGGACCATACACCACAATAGAATGGTAGGTATAGAAAATACATTTCAAATCCATCAGGCAAAACAACTATTTACTAGAATTCCAGCTGCCATACCACATATGCGCTGAGCTGAAGTTAAGGAAAACCAATTTTCTGCCTGCTCGGTATCAGTTACCTCTTCCTCGCTCTCCTGAAAATACAAGTGCTGACAATCATCAAAATGCACAAATCCCCAAACCATGTGCAATTGGAGTGTGCAGCAACATTGCACTGTAAAAATACCAAGATTCTCAAGTTCACCACATTGAACAGTGCAAAAATATATTAAAAAAGGTACCTGATGTAGTTCCATTAGCTCCTGAAGACAATTGCTCAGTAACACTTTCTTTATGCATGCTTTCCCTGAAAGCATAAACAGTATAATACAGCATAGACAATTAATCTCATAATGTTGTTTTCGATATAAATCCACTGTATAAGTGTAGGTCTTTTTTTTATACCCGTCTGTGTGGATCACAGAAGAAAAAGAACTTCTTGGCGCAGCTATGCGGCAGTACATCTGAACAAATGCAGTGGGCATGTCACGCAATTGTGCCAAATTGGGGATGAGTCCTCTAATATATGCTTCCATTTCCTATGAAAAAAAATGAGTGAGTCCTCTTATACATGCTTCCATTTCCTACGAGAACAATTAAGGCATAAAAAACACTTCTAAGGTGCAAAGTATCATCAACATGTCCTGGGGTGTCCTTACATGAGGCTGAAGGAAACCATCAGAATCCTCATCAAGCTCACTCATATCAATTCTTGCTTGAGTAAGAGAAACCTGCACAAGCACCAGTAAGCAAATGATCAGTATATAGCACCATAATTTGCACAATTCGATTCTAAGGTGCAGCCTAACATTTATTTAGCAAACCTGGTATAAACAATGAAATGGGATAATTAATGAAGCAAAAATTAATAAAGAATGGAATTGCTAACGATGTGGGTTTTAATCAACCCACAATATATCAGATAAAAAAAGTGAAACATGTGGTACAAAAGTAGCTAGCAATTTTAACTCCTCTTCATTGCAGAAAATAACTCACCGTTCGCATGACGTAAAGATAAAATGGTAGGATCGCAATCCTGCCAGAATCATCCTTCTCAAACTTCATGAAGTTTGAAGGGCTGAAGAAACGTTTGCATTTCTGACCAATCTGCTCCGTGCAGACTGTAGCAATATGGCAGAAATCTTCATAATTCATCTGCAGTATTCCAGGAAGAAATAAAAAAGGGAGATATAATAATGAAAACAGTGCTACATGAACAGCTAAAGAAACATAACGGACATCACTCATGTAGCTGTTAGCAGTGAGCGGTGTGCACATAACGAAACCAGTATGCCAATATTCAGACATGCAACAAGAACAAAGACTTTACAAGTGGATGTGATGTAAAATGTATCAAAAAAGAATCTTACCTTTTCAGCACCAGTAGAATCATCAATAACACAATTTTCTCTGAGACAAACCCACATGGCATCAAGATCATCAGCATTCAGCAGAAGCTCTGATTGTTTCTGTAATTGGTAATGAAAAGCTCCCATAAGGCACAAGTCATGGACAGGACAATGCCAACAAAATAAAGCTTAGTGTGTCACCAAATCAAAAGAAAAAGCCTGATGTTACCTTTAGAAACCTGTATTTGGCCAACCTCTGAACTCTAGAGCTAATGGATCCTTCTTCAGGTTTCTGGACACAAGATGGAGATTAGTTTAGTATCCCATAACTATAAGGTGTTAAATTCTACAAAATAGAACTAAGTGTAATTACTGAGGGAACCGAAAAGAAATTTCCACCCTCTACCTATGCAGGCAGCTAGAGCTGCAACTGTTGTATTTTAGTTAAGCTGTAAGTTTAATCTTAAGGGTACAAAAAAAAAAAGAACAAGGAACAGTCAACAAACTGAATCATGCACCTTCTTGTAAAAACTTGGGATGGAACCAGCTTCAGCACTCCTCCGCTGCCGCTCCTTGAAAATCTCAAGCAATATCCTTTTAGTCTCCAGTTCTGCGACCAGCGTTTAGAACAAATAATGAGTCTGGTGCGAAATGTATGTGTTGATTAACAAAGCAACCATGAGATTCTAGCATTTTTTATTTAAATAAAGCTTGTTTCCAAAGAGAACTGGCTAGTTTTTTTTGTATCACTTTCCTGCACCCATGAGTGAGGAACTAGTACCAAACTACTTTATAATTCAATAATAATTGTAATAAATTACAAAAGATAAAAAGGGTCCTAGTTCTCCGTGCAGGTGCAGTGACAGAGAATTCCTAGCACTCAGCCCACTGTCCTGAGTATCCCCCTGTCATCAAATTATGAGTATGGATGTATAGTGCAAACTCAAACAGCACACATCCAAAACCTATAGCCTTCCTAAACACCATCACTACCTCTTCAGAAAGCCCATCCCCCACCACCCCCCAAATGAATCAACACCAAATCAACAACTGCAAATCATCAGTACCCAACTTTTTCAGACACCCGTGGAGTTGCATTACGTCACCATAAATCCTATGGTGCGCAGATCCCATCCTCCTAGCACCTACATTTCAAACTGGGGCGGATGTAAACCCTAGTCCTAGTTAGCACCTAACCACCACTTCGAAATCCAAAGCGACCGAGCCTAGCCTAGAGCGGAGGAGGCCGGGGGAGGGAGGACTAAGGGAGGAGCAGAGGCGAGAGGCACTGAACTAACCCATGAGGGCCTCGGATCCGAGGCCGGCGCCCGTGCCGACGAAGCGGCGGAGGTTGCGGACCCACGGCATGGACGAGGCCGGCGGGATCCGCCTCCCGGCGGGCCCCGACGCGGCCGCAGCCGCGGAGGAGGCTCCGTCGCCGCCGGCTTCCGCGCCGTCGCCGGAGGCCGTGCTCATCGCGGTGGTGGATCGGGAGCTCGGGGGCGAGCGCGTGGGGGAGCAATGAGTGAGACGGGCTCTGTGGGCGGACGGCACGAAACCCCCCTGAGAAAACCGGAAAAATAAGAAGGACAAAGATGTTTTTTTTTTTTTTTTACTTATTACATAAGATGGTTTTGACCGCAAGAACGACACGTGTTGATAGATTGAGATTCAAAAAACGCGACGATTTTTATAGCATTTTTGCCTGTTGGACAAAATGTTGAAAGGCTACTATACAAGAGCGGCGCGATAATTTTCATCAACATTTTATTTTAGAGAGAAAAAAAAAACGGAAAAAAAAAGATAGAAGGTACTAACCGAAAAGTCAGTTTATCAATTTGCATCCTGATAGACTTAATTGTCCTTTATTAGTGATCGATTATACTTATTATTAGTTGCATGGGAATTAAAAATATGCCATTTCGAGCTTGTTTGGATGACCAAACCAGTGATTAGCTAACTAGCAAAATCACTGGTTTTGTTAATGAGTTCTATGGACTAGTTATAGACTTCAGGGTCATGTGTGGTCATTTGATCCATATTACCACACCTTTGTTCTCAATATTTCACAAATAGCTAGTTTAGTAAAAGTTCAATTGTTTTTTATAACAAAAGTTTAATTGTTTATCGAGGAGAGAGATCAAATAGCTAGTCTAGCATAATCTCTCATAAACAACTCTCTTACAGACTCACATAACTTAGATCTTCTTGTAGTGTTCATTTTTTTAATTATTTATAAACCTAGTGCATATAGAAAGAGATAAATAGGTTCAAAAAAAAAAAAAAAAAAAAAAGATAAATGACATAACATAAATAGAAGAAAAAAAAAAAAAAAGATAGAACAAAACATAAGGAAAGAGACCACACAATAACAAAAAAAAAGAACATCACATGAAGATTAATTAAATACATAAAATATATCATAGAATATCACAGACCAAGTGAGCAACACATATATATTATATGAGTATCACAAAATATGTCACATAGCATCACATGTATACTATCATAAAAAATATCAAACATCACATGCATAATATAAGAGCATCACATATATCACATGGAATTTAGAACAAAGTAAAACAAATTATTAAACTAACGAACTAAACTTAAATAACAAAGAAGTAAATTAAAATAAAAATAAAAAACATGAATATTTTTTTAGTATATAAAAATGAGTAACTGAAATAAGGAAGATAACTTTTGTGACTGGAGAGAAAAAATAATATTAAAAAAATACACAAACATAAAGTGAAAACAATTACAAATTATTTGAAGATAATAAGGATTGCACATAATAAGGACCGAAGATAATTTTTTGGGACTGAAGAGAAAAATAACATTTAAAAATCCACATACATAATACACAATTATACATGTATCACATATCTATACATATACTAATAAAGAGAAAAATTTCAGTACCACATCTTTTTTTCACCTTTTTCTGCCTTTCTTTTCTGCCTTTCTTTTCTGCCGTATATATATTGATCTTGTCCGAATTTTTTTGGTCTGGTTGGCAACGTAGATTTTCGTTCGGCCTAAGCTATATGCATTAGAGAAGTGTTGTATCCACATCTTTCTTTTCTTTTCCTTTCCGTTCTCTGCCTTTTCTTTTCCTACTCCCGCTCGCACACGTATGTGTTCCAGATCGGCCGACGGGGTCTTAGGGTGTTTATTTTTGTTTTATGTTTCTATTTTCTAACAAAGGAAACACGATTTTTCATATATAATGACGATAATGGTAAATAATAAATGCAATATTATCTTTGAAATGTTGGGCCTTAATTAATAAATAAATAAATAGTTTTGTTTTCTTTTCTAAGTTCTTAGATTTAATAAATAAATCCTTATTGTAGCATTAATCAGCCAATCTATATCTATATATACCGTTAATAAAGCGAAGAAATTTCCGTCGTTCACCCTTTTTGATTTGCCCTCTTTCAGGCGTCCAGCCTTACGTCTTGGCCACAGCCCCAAGCAGAAAGGAAAGAAATAAAAAAACTCCCGAGCAGGAAAGTAAATCGGAAAAGAATTGTTGACCAACGAATTATTCTGACGTGCTTGATCGTGTCATAGTTGAACGGGGAAGGAAATTTATTTCTAGAGTCCTGGTCGGTTCAAAGTATGAATTTAACCAACATAAATAGCTAGACACGTCCCGTACACATACATCTGCACAACCTGAACATCAATCTCATCAAAATATTTATCCATGGATTTTTCTCTCTCATGCAACAACGATGGAACTAGGGGCTGCAGCTGAATGAGATCAAACCATGGGTTCAATAACGCTGGCAGGGGCACACGCCTCACGCCGCTCGACACCCCACATCATCGTCGTCCACCACCGCGACAACGATGAGGCAGCTAAGGTCTGCACCGTCGACATGCACGATAGTGTCATCAAGTCCATGCAGATCCAACAATCTATCGGCCCTATGATCATGCACGGGACTGGTCGACACGGTCATCAGCGTCGTCGCAGAAATGGGCGTTGATCAGCGGAAGAAAGACAACTCGGCGATGTATGCCCTGTTGTGCTTGGGCACGTCCTAGCCACCAGAGAGTATAAGGTGATCCGCATCCAAGCAGACTATTGTAACAAGCACTGGCGACAAATGTGCGAGGTCGTTACACTAGGCGTCGATGACGATGCCGGGACGTGGAGACGACGAACCGACACTGGCTCCTAGAACGTGGTGGTTGTCGCCTGGCTTGCCTACTTCCTATATTGCTAGGGCCTAGAAGAAGAACACCCCTTGAAGGTGGATAGCATAGCGGTGTTCGACTTGGTGGACGGAGGAGTGGAAGCCGAAGACCCTCCAAGAAACTCTAACCAATAGCATTCTAGCAACTCGACTGTCGTTGGACGAGGGGATGCCGACCAGCTCGGCATATGCGCTAAAATTCCTAATACTATTAGGTGTTATGCTGCCATTAAAATTTAAGAAAAAAAAAGTAAAAAATACAAATAGATAGATAGTATTTTTTCCCCCTTATTTTCTATTAAGATTTGATATTTTTTTTTTCCGTAGCAAACGTCTACGCATATCTACTAGTAACATACTAAATATTTAAAAACTTAAAAACTTGAAAATGACTAAACAAAATTAGAGTAAAATTTAAAAATAAAGTGAAAAAAGTAAATAAAACAAGAATAAAGTAAAAAATAAATTAATAATAAATATCAAACAAAAATAAAACAATAAGAAAAGGAAAATAAAAGATTAAGAAAATAAAAAGAAAAGTAAAAATAATAAAGTACTCATCTTTTTTTTTTATGACACATGACAACCGCCGACAACTCTGACAACACAACACGCACGCACACTCACTCCTATGAACATTTTGTCCAACAAACCCCTACCCCTAAGCAACGAAGGATGGATGACCCATATCCGGAGAAGTCACCAAGTCGGCGGGAACGTCGCTACCACTTAATGCATAACGCCGAAAATCCCAGGGAAAATCAAAGCTACATAGGGATATGAACGGTGGGTAGCGCCCCACATTGGGCCGTCCCCTACCATATAAAAATCGCAATAAAGTACTCATCTGGACCTGCCAATACAAGCAAGGCCTGAAGTAATCGAGCTAACAGTTACTGGCCCACGAGAATACAGGCCAGCCCAACATCCTAGGTTACTCCCCAACCTACCCCAGCCAAGCCGGCGGCAGGTCACTCAAGCCGGAAGACACGCCATGGCGGAGAAGTCGCCGGCGGCCGACGTGGAGGCCGGTCTCCTCGCTCACCTCAACTCGGCGGGCGAGGTCCCCGACTCCCGCTCCTTCGCTTCCTCCCTGGGCGTCTCCCACCTCGAGCTCGAGGGCGTCATCAAGAGCCTCTCAGCTTTCCGCATCGTCGACAGCACCGTACGCTCCTCCCGCTCTTTCCACTGTCCAACTCCAGGCTTTGTAGCCATTGACGGCGGGGCTCTTACTTGTTTTCCCGCAGGACATCATCAAGGAGACATGGGTGCTCACCGAAGAGGCCAACGGCTACGCCGCCAGGGGATCCCCCGAGGCACAGCTCGTCGCCGCAATCCCGCCGGAGGGCGCCTCCAAGGACGCTCTCAAGGTGAGGCTTTTGTTTACACTACAGGGATTTATTGTTAGACTTCACTGGAGGGTTTTGCTTTTGCCGTGTACCGATTTGTAGATTTCGTATTGCTTAGGCAAAATTGGGAGATGCTTTCGATGTTGGCATGAAGGCAGCTGCGAGGAACAAGTGGATAGGGTTTGAGAAGGGGAACAAGGACTTGGTCCTTAGGAAGGTATGGATTTGGATTTCTTGTGACTGCAATGTGGGTATGTAGACAGCTGCAGCAAGCAACTTTATAAGATATACTGTTTGCCATAGGTTTTTCCTCGAATTTCTATCCATATCCATGGCTAGTTACTAGTTGGGGCTAAACATTAGCCCAGATTTAGATATGGTTGGCTATCTAGTTGGCTAACAACAATTGAAGACTTGGCTAAAGAATTATGCCACCTATTAGCTCTCCTGTTTGGATGCATTAGAGCTAACTTTTAGCTAGCTAGCAATTAGCTCATGTATCCAAACATACCCTTAATTTTACTGCACATAATAAGGGCCTGCTTTATACACGTGCTAATTGCTAGCCAGCTAAAATTATTACCTCTAAGGCTCTAATGCATCTAAACAGGAGGGCTAATAGGTGGGCTATTTTTTAAGCTACTCCTTTGACTAATTGTTAGCCGCACCTTAGCTAATTGAGCTAATTTTTAGCCCAACTAGTAACTAGCCCGAGCTCATTGAAACAGGGCCCTAAGTATATTGGCTCAAGTTGGCAGGGTTGGCTTGTTCCTGTGTGTTGTGCTTTTATCTGTGGTTCAGCCTCTATCTTAAGTAAGATTTCACATGTGGCACTTGTGCTTCATTTTTTTAATTCAGGTTGAGAGCGTAAAGGATGAGTTACAAGAGCAGCTTAGAAGACTAGAGAATGGGGAGGTTTGTGTACTCTTGGCTCATCATTTGACCCCCACCCCCTCTCAGCTCATTGTCAATAGGAATCATTTCCTGAACTGTTTGGCCGCCGCACAAATATTTTGTTATACAGCTCACTGTGTGATCCTTTTTAGCACATTGGAGCATCAGCATTTACTTCCAAGTATTGCATGCAAATGCAGTCTATATTATACTAAAAAGTATTCCTCAAAAAATAGATATTATACTAAAAAATACTGTTTGCTATTTGCCCCTTCATTTTGCTCTGCGCTCTTCCCCTTGTAAAAAGGAAAAGCATTTTGATGTAGGTTGTTCCTGATAAAGTGATCGATGATTTGAAGAGAAGGAAACTTATTACGAAAAAGAGTAAGTACATTGGATATGAGGAGATTGGTTCCTTTTTGTACTATGACTTCTACTATGTACTATTGTGGTAGTACAGATTGGTTCATATATCTTGATGCTTAACAGGAAATCGATTTGGTACTCTCTAAAGAAGGGAGCTGAGTTTGTTGTAAAGAGAAAAACTTTGGCTACTGATGTGACAACAGAACACCTTAGGAGGTAATTTTATATCATTTCTCCCAAGTTAGTTTGGTGACTATTTGATCGAATTACTAGTTTGATTTATCTACATATAAAATTAAACATTTCAGGCTGCATTTTAGTTTGTCCGCCTGGTGTTCTCATGTTAATTTATTATTTTCAATGTGCATTTCACATGATCTGTTTCTGAATGTTTTTATTTGGATCTAGAATGTGTGCTTCATTATCTGTGTGAACTGTGATATTTTTATTGGAATAATTTTCTGCCATTTTAGTGGTGACTGGAAGGATCTTGAATTCAAAGATTATAATTATGGAGCTCAAGGACAACCTATAGCTAAAGGTTATGTGCAGCCTTTGATGGAGGTATCTCCTACAGTTCTGCAATTTTCGATATCACTTTTCTGATAATTTGAGAAAATCCATAACGTGATATTTACTTCAGGTTCGGGAGGCGATCGAGAACATCTTTATTATGATGGGGTAAATAAAAAACAATTTATTGTCATATTAGTATTCAACGAAGTTTCTGAAAAAAATTAATTCATGTATTGTTGGTGCAGATTCACTGAGATGCCAACAAACAATTTCGTTGAAAGCAGGTGTGTTCTTCTAACATTCAAAGAAAACAACAATATACATATTGCAAACCATATGGTGATGATATGCTTTAAGATAAGATGATGTGTGCTGCTTTAAGATAAGACACGAAATGCAGCTTTGTTATTTTTTTCAACAAACTTCTATTGGACATCTCTGTGTGAATTTCTGGGGCAATGTAACATATAGAATATATTATGGCTAGATAGTTTAAGGGTCCCTATATTCCTAATTTTGCATGTTTTTTTCTGCTGCTTTGCCAGCTTTTGGAATTTTGATGCACTGTTCCAGCCTCAACAGCATCCTGCTCGTGATTCACATGATACATTTTTCCTGAAAGGTATGTTTGATATGCTCTTTGATATTTATATGCAATCTCATAATCAAAGTTGAATGTATACCTTAGTACACATCACAAATTTTGCAGCGCCAGCAAGTACAAGACAGTTGCCTGAAGACTATCTTGAGAAAGTAAAGCAAGTTCATCAGTCTGGTGGTTATGGCTCCAAAGGGTATGACAGATATTATTTGGCACACTAGCTTTTTTTTTTTGGTTATATTAGATTGTTGTCTGCAGATATGGTTATGACTGGAAAGCGGGATGAAGCAGAGAAGAATCTTCTCCGTACTCATACAACTGCTGTTTCCACGAGAATGTTATACAAGCTTGCTCAAGAGGTAATTCAGTCAATGTTGTTTACTGTACTTGGAACTTTGGTGATCTTAGTTTGTCCAACTTATTGGCAGTGCCATTACTTTTTTTTTTTCATTTCCTGTTGAATGGTTCACGACATTATTTTTATGGTTGCCATTGATCAGAAACCTTTTGCCCCAAAGAGATATTACTCGATTGATGGGTTTTTCGGAATGAAGCCGTGGACCGGACTCATCTTGCTGAATTCCACCAGATAGAAGGTACTTTTTCGTTCATTGAATGTAGCTAACGTTGCATTTCTCATGAATATCTTGTAGGTGCACAAAATTATATTTGTGAACATATGCACAAACTCAACCACCTCTCCTGAATCCAATCGTGGCCCTGTGGGAGGTGGGAATTAACTCATCCCTCCTAAGCTGACATAAGCACAATTTGGTTTATTCCAATTAAAAGGTGCACGAAGGGGATGGGGTGATTCCACCTTTTTACGTGTACTTGGGCCATTCAGATTGGATGGGAAATTGAGTTCGTGCATCTGATATTTCCTTCCCATATCCTTTTTTTGAGCTTTAGGACCAATTCGCCCCAGCCTTTCAACTATATTAAAATACGGTTTCAACCGTTACAGCATATGGACGACATCCCATCCAAAATCATTCCAGAACCCAGTTCACAGAATCCAGAAACACAAAGCTCAACAGCCAGACCTACTTCATATTTCCCATAACTTGTATTATTTAACCATTTTGCCTTGCAATGTTTCTTTTTCAGGACTTATCTGTGATTATGGTTTGACGCTTGGTGATCTGATTGGTGTATTGGAGGATTTCTTCTCGAGTCTAGGTGATAATCAGTTTGTTTTATCACAATTCATGATATAATAATATATCATGCAAAGATTGTTATTATACCCTAATTATTGTCATCCCTTTTCTTGTTCTTAGGCATGTCCAAGCTGCGTTTCAAGCCTGCCTACAATCCATATACTGAACCAAGCATGGAAATTTTCAGGTCAGATACAACTCTTGTTTTGCTGTTAGTTTCATTTTCTGATCAAACTAGACTCATTTTTGCACTTTTTTTTTTTTTTTCAGTTACCATGATGGTTTGAAGAAATGGGTGGAAGTTGGTAATTCAGGCATGTTCAGGCCAGAGATGTTGCTTCCCATGGGACTGCCAGAAGGTGTCAATGTTATTGCATGGGGTCTTTCACTTGAAAGGTAGAACAGTGCTTTCTCAATTTGAGGTTGCGATTTGTCAAATTAAATTGATTTGCAATATTGTTGGACTAAGTAGAAACTATAGTTTGATATATTTTGTGAAACTGTCATGCTTCTTTTGAGTCTTCGATATAATATGTTCTTTTTGGCCCTTTTCTCCTGAGATTGTAAATTATATAATTATATTGCAAAGAGTCATGTATGGACCGTCTCGTCCTGAGGTATCATACAGGTCCTGGACTCTCACTGCACTTTTAGGTCGCCATACTTGTCCCAGGACAAGTTGAACCACTCATTTATTGTACTCTATTGCAAATATGTTCACATGTTCTGTTTCTGAATCCAGGCCAACGATGATCCTTTATGGTATCGACAACATAAGGGACCTGTTTGGACCAAAGGTACTTTGTGCTATACTGTTGTGACGAAATATTTCTCTGTTAATGAGTCTAAATGTCTAATTCATGTTTTATTCTTTCCAGGTTGATTTCAACCTCATCAAGAGTAACCCACTATGTCGGTTGGGACTATAATGACTAGTGAGGTAGAGGGGCTTAAGCCTGATCACAATGGGCCAAAGATTTTGTTTCTTGTTGTACTCCCTTGAAGCTTAAACATGGATTCATGTACTTTTAACAGAGTCCAAAATGCATGTAGTATTTTATAAGATCATAGGGAAGCATGTTTATATCAAACTTTTTGTTTTGTATATTTCAGTTTATTATTGTTAGCAAAAACACAATGCTAAATGGTTTTCTAGTTGTTATTTCCATGGATCTCTGATTATTATTGTCCACTTACACCCGCAGGTTTCAAATCGTGCTTCCTATTTCATTACAATTCCTGTGAACCGCCCAAGAGACACAAAAATGCCATCTTGTAATGGTCAATAATCTATTTTAGACTTGCCCACTGCCATAAAAAATGGAAATGTTGTCTTATGTGTCTCTGAAAGCATTGGCGGTTTTAGGGATTAAAACAAACTAAGGATTAAAGATGGCGTCAAAATTGTAGCCAAATAATTTCTTTGGTTCACGGCTGCAGACTAAAGCAGATAAAACAATGACTACAAGAAAATCCACGACTATCAAATCTATACTATACTATACTATGATTCCTCTGCATCTCCAAAATTCGTGCACAAGACTCGAAACACTGTTGCGGTAACAGTACCACGTCTCATCCGTTCGATTCGAGGCCCTCAAAAATCACAGCCGTCGACTCCTGCAATTGATCCTGCAGAGTTATATAGGTCAAACCTTGCAACAAAAACAAATCCCAAATAGCTGTAATCATGGCAAGCCAGAAGCTTGCAAAGTCAACTTCTCAAGCAGCATCTACGAGATGGTTTTGGAGATCCAAATGCTCGGTGATCAGAGCTAAATGGCAAAACCGAGCAGGTATTGATTTGCTGTTACTCATGTCAGTGTGTAACTATTATCTCTGAAATAAATTTCTTAACAGTGATAATGCCCTCTGTAGGCTAACTGGTGGGATTCTTTTGAAAGACACAACATGGTAGCCCAGTTTATGCCGAGTCAAGAAACACCAAGAAGGTTTAATCTTCTGTCTAAAGTGGCCGACCTCATTGACCCTGTAACAGAAACATGGGATGAAGATCTAGTGCAATCCACTTTTTGGCCTGAAGATGTGTCAAAAATCCTTGCAATACCGGTACATACTGACATGGATGATGCTGTAGCTTGGCACTTTGATTCAAAAAGGAATTTTCTCAGTCAAATCAGCATATAGAGTCTTTTGTGATGACCAAGATCGAAGTAGGGGAATGATCCAACAGCCTCATCGTCTTTAAGTAATAATGGTGTAAACCAAAGAGTTTGGAGTATGATTTGGAACATGCAAGCTCCCAGCAGACTGAAGCACTTTCTCTGGCGACTTGCCCATAATTCTTTTTTTTTTTTTTGGGAAAACGCAGGAGATCTGCGCATCATTATATTAAGAAGGAAGTGGGTGTAAGAACCCAACACTCTTACAACACTCACCCCAACTCGACGCACTCACACATACAGCACATCACAACACACATAATGCTCTCCTATGCTGGCTATTAAAGCGACCCAAACCGACCCACGCGAACTAATCTCCTCGGAGGCGAACAGATAAAAGGGATAGTCCTCGAGCCCGGCCAAGGTCCACAACCGGCGTTCTCTCCAGCCATGACTAAGGCCCGGCAATACTTTGGAGCCGCTCCATCGAAAACACAACGATTGCGATGGTTCCAAAGAATCAAGCTCCCAAAGATGATTAGGGAGTTGACCCCTTGCCTTAGAAGCTCAAAAGTAGCACCATTAGCTCTGTCCCCACCAGTCGAGAAAGGAGTTTTCACCGGTTTGGAGATAAGGCACGGAGACCGACCGCCTTAGCAGATGGAACGTAACTCCCTAGCAAAGACACAAGCGACCGAGAAGATGATTGATAGTTTCCTCCTCGTTGATCACACAGTGGCGACAACTTTGCCGGGCGGGGCAGCCCCCCGTGCAAAGCCGGTCGGTGTCCAACACTTATTGTGAGCTACTAACCACATGAAGAACCGACATTTCGGTGGCGCCCCAAGTCTTCCAAATCAGTTCCCATGGTGCAAATGTGGTAGCTCCCAAAAAAAAGCCCTCATACGCCCGACTTGGCCGAGTACCGACCGTTAGATGAAAGCCTCCAAATATGTTTATCCTCCCTTTTCTCGGCGTGTAGAACGAAGAGCGAGAAACTATATCCCATAGATGCAAATAATCAACTATTACGCCAACATTTAGAGCCCCTTTATATATGCGCAATCCAAGCACGGTTAGTGAGTGCTTCCTTGACATGCACGTTGCTTAGTTCGTCTTTTGGGGATGGCAGCAAATAATCGAGGAGCCGACTCTTCTATACTCCGACCATTCAACCATCGTCGGTCGAGAAAAGGGTATGCGCACCATCTCCGACTTAGAACTTACGACCACCGCAAAGAAGGCTTTTTACTGTTCAGAACCTGAATTTGGAGATGAGCCCATGGACGGTGCCGGCTCATTTTTTTGCAGCCATAACCATCTCATTCTTAACGCCCAGGCAAGAGTTTTTAAGTCCGAGATCCCCTAGTCCACCGAAGTTCGGTCGGCACGCAAACCTTTTACCCAAGCAACTAGGCGGTGTCCACCCCTTGCTTCCTTGCGGCAACGCGCGGAGAAAGCCCCTCCGAATTTTGTCAATTGCTTTGATAGCCCATGTTGGGAGGTCGGGTTGCCATTACCATATAAATAAGCATCCCGGTGAGCACAAACCGGACGTAATTTTCCTTCCCGCCCGTGACATCAACTCGCCTTCACCGGGAGTTGATCAGCAATACGATCAACAATGGGTTGCACTTGGCTCTTATGAAGCTTTTTTTTAAAGAAAGAGGCAAGCCTAAGTATTTGCAAGGGAATTCAGCAAGGGCACATGGCAGCGGTGTTCTCGAATATTTGTCAACTCGAGCCCCCACACCTAATTGGCAACACTTTGCTCTTCAGAAGTTTGTTTTCAGTCCCGAGGCTTCTCCAAAGGTGTTAAGGATATCCATTGTTATAGATATGTCACTAACTCTCGGGTCAAGAAAGAGCACCACATCATCCGCATAAAGGGAGATTCGGTGTTGTAGGTTCCTTGTTGAGAGGGGCTGCGTGAAGCCTGTCCCCTAGCAGCTTGGGCAATCAAGTATCCCAAAACATCCATAACCAAGATGAAAAGCATGGGAGAGAGGGGGGTCGCCTTGCCTTAGACCCCCGCCGATGAGATATCGATCCCCGGGGATACCGTTCAAGAGCACTTGGGTGGTTGAGGAAGATAACAAGGCCACAAATAATATCTCTCCAAATTTGTCCGAAAACCCAAATGTTGCAAGACCTCTAGGAGGAAGGGCCGGAGACCGAATCAAATGCTTTTGAAATATCCAACTTGAGTAATATGCTTGGGGTTGTTTTCGTTGATGAAGAAATCTAGCCGTTTGTTGCACCAACATAAAATTATCCTGAATGAACCGCCCCTTTATGAAAGCACTTTGATTAGGGGATACCATTTGTTGGAGACGGCAAACAAGCCGATTAGCCATTAACTTGGTGATTAGTTTAGCGAAACTATGCACTAAGGCGATAGGCGAAAATCCTTAGGCTGGTCCGCACCCTCCTTCTTAGGGATCAAAACGATATAGGCTGAATTAAGAGAGCTGAAATTCCTAAATTTCTGCTCCAAAGTCTTTGAGGCTGGCCGCCATGATGTCGGCCCTTTATGATTGGCCAACAAGATTTATAGAAGCGACACGTAAATCCATCGGGCCCGGGAGCTTTATCGAGAAGGCATTTGCGAGAATCGTCTTCCAAACTTCTTCTTCACCAAAGGGAAGTTCAAGCTCGATCAAATCATGCGAATCAATCGATTTCGGCCAAATTGATCGTTCGCGTGCATCGGTGCAACTTCAATCGGGTTTTTCATAAAAGTTATCAATAACTTCAGCTTTGTCTTTGTGGCTTGTACAAATCGTTCCCCGAAGCCAGTAGGCTAATAAAATTCTTCCTCTTTCTATGCCGGGCATGCGGGTGGAAGAGCTTGGTGTTAGCGTCACCCTCACGAACCCGGCCAATACGTGCCCTCAACGTCAATAGTTCTCTTGAGGGAAGCAAGAGCAAGACTGTGTTTCTTCAAATTATTTTTCAGCCATAGTTCACGGAGATAGGAGGCGGTTATCCCGAGCGATCTCAAGGCGATGCAATTTCGCGTGCCAAGGCAATTTGAAACTTCACGTTACCAATTCTTTTGTTTGCCTCCACCTTTGTAATGCCCTCGCATTTGCTTTGAACTGTTCCGAGTTAAAAGGACAAGAGCCGGTAGGAACCGACGCCAGGCTGCAGCCACCTCTTCCCGAAAAACCATCAAGTTTGGTCCGAAAGACTCAAAATGGAATCTACGCCACGGCTTGATGTCACGAAGACCCGAAGAGCGGACAATGGCCGGAGTCCTCTCGAAGACAAACTTTGAAGCAAGCAATTAGGAAATCTATCCTCCCAATCAACGAGCATAGAACTCTATCCAATCGACGGAGTAGGGGAGTCTTGATGATTAGACCAAGTATACTTTACGACCATGAAGGGAATATCTTTGAGGGCCGTGTCGTTTATGAAACGCCTGAATCGGCCCATCATAGCTCGTTGTAGTTGGTGTTGTTCTTATCCTCATCCTTGTAAATCAAATTGAAATCCCTAGCTATCATCCAAGGTCACGGACAAAAAGCCCGAATGTCACGCGAAGCTCTTGTAGGAACTGAATTTTATCATTATTCCCTTGTGGGCCATAAACACGGTCACCCACCATGCTTGTCCATTTTACGTGGAGAATTGAATAGATGTACTGAAGTTATCGACCCTCCGAGCTCTGTAACTCCAATATGGCGTCTCCACACAACTAAGATACCCCCCACTGGCCCCAATTGAGGGCAACAGAATCTGAAACTTGTGAAGTCGGACCGAAAAGTAGATAGCATGACCCTTGGTGATATGTACGTAATCTTTGTTTCTGAATACAAATAAATACCGCACTTTTGGCGAAGATACCGAGAGAGCACACCCGAATCTTGTCTAGCAAGTAGAATTTAGTCCCCTAACGTTCCAAATCAATATTTTTGTTGGATCCATTAGATACTTGTATAAATACGACCAAAAGCAAACTTAAACCACCATTACATCTCAAGGTGGCAACGGGCCCCCGATCCCCGATCCCCGATGGGGATTTCATCCATTAGGGATGAAAACGGGTGTTTTTTGATCCCCACGGGGACTTAACAGCCAAGACTCATCCCCCCGTCGGGGGCGGGGAGGGAACGCCCCGCCTCCCCGTCCCCGTCACCCGTTGGGGGCCCCGCTGTGCATAGAGGGAAAGTGGCGTAGTGGGCCTATACATGCATGCATGCTTTTTGACTTTGAGAGAGAGGTGATGTTCTCGGCCACCGAAATTGCTGCTAGGCGTAGTCGCCTTTGTGGTCGCCGCCGCGCACGCCAAGGGCCGCGTCGCCGGCCCAGCCGCATGTCTTTGCTTGCTCTTGCTTTGCCATGTTGGCCCACCGCTCGCCCGCTTCTTTTCGCCTCCGGGCCGCCGCCGCCTGCCGCCTTTGCAAGAATCGCCCATGTTGCCGGCGGTGCCGCTGTCGGCCCAAGACAAGTGCAAGTCGGGTGCGTGAGACCCGGCACGGGGCCCCGAGACCTCTATCTAGGGACGGGGACGGGGAGAAAAAAAATGCCCCGAGGGCCGAACAGGGCCGGGAGCGGTGAATTTGGACGACCGGGGACGGGGACGGGCTGTTGATCCAGCGGGGGGATGTCCCGTTGCCATTTTGAATTACATCCCGTTGCCATGAGCTCCAACTCCCTCGGAAGACGCCAATTAAACAAGTGCTGTCAGAGCCTCTAGATGGGAGGCTGAGAGCGGCTGCTGAAATAATTTTGCATACTCATCCTGGGCCTGTTGAGTTATACCTTCGTGCTCATCAATGATGTCGAGGGATCTCATCGCTTTCTTCTTCGCTCTCCCGATCTCCGGGGAACCACCTCGCCTCAACACCGGCCGCACGGGACGGCCGCGAGGCGGAGGCGGTATTGGGCGGCAAAGACTTGCTTCCACGCCATCGAGATTGAGGGGCGGCGGCCAGCCCCGGGCGGTTTGCGAGAGTTATCTTGTTGAAGAATGCCGTTCGAGCCTCGGGTGGGAGCGGGGACCGCCCGCCAGCCGCCGGAGGGCAGACCGTTGCGGCCGGGTAGGGCCCGCACTTGAGGCCACCAGTATCCGAGCCGGAGGCCGATGCGCCAGAGAGCTCGTGAGAACCACTCCCGCATCCGCCGGGATGGGACCGTTGCGTCTCGCGGAGGGAGGGCCTGTCCTTGAAGCCACCGGGTCAATCAATGGGGAGGCCTGGGGCGGCGCAGCAACGATAGTCGCTGCGGCCACGAAGATGTAGTGGCGACCTCCACAAAGCAGACCTCATCCCTCGACCGCGAAGTCCTAGAATGACGGAAGCGACGCCGGAATAGACCAGAGCGCTTCACGGGAGTTATGAGGTTGCAAGGGCAGGGTGACGGGACGTTGAACGCCCATCACCCAAGGCCGTGGAAGCATGTGCCCTTGAAGCCACCGGCCTCCACGAACACGAGTGCTTCGTGGCATCGAGAACCTCTCGTGTGGTCCGGACCTCTCAGCTCGTCGGCCGGCAGCCGGCCGCCTCCCCTCCCCGCACGCCAACGACCGGAGGAAGGGCCTCCCAGCAACTCAAGATCAACCGCGGGAGCGCGGGCCGCGAGCGGCGAATCGGTGCCGATGTTGGGACCGGGCCCAAGGGTCCGCGAGCTCAAAGTCGAGGCCCAACGTCGATCCGACCGCGACCGATTGGCCGCAACTTCTTGGTCAAGGCAGGCGTAAGACGTTGCGCGCCATCCTCGAGGATCGAGGCGATTGAATGGCCTCGATTAATGGCCGCGTCGGCGCGCGACGCCGCGACTGTCCCATGCAGTTAAGTCTTGGTCTCGTCTTAACGGCAGAGCGCGGTCGCTGGCGAGAAACTTCCTCGTTGGCGCCGCATGAAGCCGTGGGACCGCACCAAGACGGGCCGACGGGCCGACCCGAGCCGGGCCAGGAAACTCCAGCGCCACTTTGCCGACCGCGAAGATCAGGAGCGAACACGGGCGCGCCACGCCCCTTGTCGTGGGAGAACAAGCGTAACGCTTGGTCGGGAGGTGCGGCGGAGGGCCGGACGGTCGTCGTGAACGCCCGGCGCCGGAGACGATCGCCCGCCCTTCACGTCCTCGACCGCCGCCCAGCGCCGACGGAGATGAAGACGGCCTTTGAATCCTCGGCTGGAACTATCCTCGCCGGAAGCCATGAACCCGTGGCGAACTCTGAGCGGGGCGTATCCGATGCGGCAATCTTCGCGTGGTCGACGACGCCGCCGACTACACGAAACATGGCGCCGGCCAGCCTCATGACGCAGCAGCCGGACAGTCCGCGGCCGTAGAGGACCGGCCGCCAAACCGAGCGTTAGGGCCGAGGTGCGCCGGGCGAGAACCAATGGGTTGCCGCGGACAGTTCGGAGAGCGATGTCCTAAGTCCCAAAGGCCGAAGCTTGTGAACCTTCGACCCGGCAAGTCGCCGCGGTGGTTGGGAGAGAAGCAGTTGAAGCACTTTCGAGGTCCGGGACCGGACGGCGGGGAGGACGTTGCACATGGCGCCCGGCGCTCTTACGCGCACCTGCGGCTCTCCACCCTTGACCACCGCCATCGGCATCGGGGGCCCTTATCGCCCTCCTTCGTCACAAGACCTCCTCCCTTGAGAACAATGCGGACCGGCGCCGAGGAGGAGCATGGCGGGCCGCAGCCGAGGCCGCCCCGATGAGCAACACCGTAAGTTCCGCGAGGCCGCCGCCGGTTATGTTCAAATCTGCAACGCCGTGGAGTCAAGATGGACATAAACCGATGTTACTTTTGTAGTAGCATGGGGAAGATGGGGGCATGTTTTTCTTCGTTGTAAATTTGCTAAAGCAATTATGGAGAGGGGCTGGAATGGAGGAGCTCGCATGAACCCGTGAGTGTTCCCCCCGTAACGAGTTGTAGAAACATTGCCGACAATGGGTGACGAGCTACTGCCAGCCTTCTTTTTAAATAATGCGGGCATGAGCGGAATCGGGTTAGGCAAGGTGAACGACGAAGAGTAGCTGATGATATTGCAATGTTAAGTGGAAGACAATCGTATGAAATACATGACCCTAGTAAGAAAATGATGGGGAATACAGTAATCAAAACCACGCAAGAAATGGCGAAGCCACCTACGGTGTACCGAAAGTGAACGCCGATGGCGCCGAGAGAGATGCCGATAAGAATGGTGGGTGGGGATTTGTTATTCGCAATGATAGGGGTGAGGCCATTCAGTCGGGATCAGGCAAAATCCCGCCGGGCTCAACCCATTTCAGATGGAGCTTGTTGCCCGCATCGGCGAGTGAAGGCAATGACTTTATTTGGAGCCAAAGAACGCCATACTCGAAACCGATGCCCAACGGGTGGTTTGGGCGGTGCAGGGTAATGATTTCAGACTTGCTACCGTGGGAGGTTTAATCCATGAACTGAAAAGAGCTTTTTGTCGATAGCTTCGTGTCTTGCTATGTTAATTATATCCCCGTGAGTGTAATCTAGTAGCTCACGAATTAGCTGCTTTGGGGTAGAAGCTCTGAAAATGAGCCCTCTCGATGGCGGAGTGCCCTGATTCTGTCAGAACGTCTTGGTGTCTGGCGATTTAGCCAGCTCGGTTGAGTAATGGAATGAATGTTCCCTCAAAAAAAAAAAAAAAAAAAAAAAAGACTACCTACGTCGTATAAAATGTCAGATAGCCTTTTCATATATTTCCTCATACCAGCATTGCCAGTGTGACTTCATTTCACTATTAGGTCTTTTCAATTCGGTTTGCTAATGAATGAATTTGTCGATTCTTCCAAGATTACCTGTTTATTTTGTGTTTAGCACCCGCGGCATCTGCCGCGGGTTCCTGCTATAGTTCATTACAGTTTTGATGCAAAATAGCAGTAGAGATCAAACTCAAAAGTTCCCATGTTGCCCTTGTAGACTCGATGTATTCCTCTCTGAACGTTTGGTGCGTTTCCTACCATCACTATCAGCTCCAGCACCTGCTTTGATCATTCCAATGCCTAGTTTCGGCAAGCCTCGATTCAATCCATCCAGCAAGACGCATGCGTTGCATGATTTCTGACATAGCAGAGGTTCATCAAATTCAGTTATCTCCACAGAAAATGTAGGATTTATAAGATATACAACGACGGAAAAATCAAGCAGTTCGAATTATTTGGGTAAAATGGTTAGCGCATACAAAGCAAAGGACCCATGGCACATTCTTGTTTCGAACAGGTTAGGGAGTAAACAAGGCTGCCTGAAGCACTAATGAATGGGTAAGCTATTTCAATGGAATTAGTCTTTCACCGTGTGGACTGTTCTTCAGATATACTAGCTAATTGCTAATAAAGTACCTTAGCATAAAAAGGTGAATTAATTTACTAATTCAAAGCACAAAAACTAACCAAACAAATGAACTTTGATCTAACAGAAAGCTACCAAACAAACTAGAGAGAGCCCAGCTGATGCTCCAAGATTAAAAAAAAAAAAAAAAAGGAATAAGCCCTGATGGATAGGATAAGATGATGAATAGTTTGAAGCTGTTCGGGTGATTTTGGCTGATGACTGATTTTGGCTGATTGAATAGTATTATGTAGAGAGAATAACTGAAATAAGATAAGCCAACATAAGTGAACACGGTTTTGTATGCTATGAGCGGTGAAACTAGAAGCCCTGATGCTCCAAGAGTAAAAAAAAATAAGGAATAAGCCCACATAAAGTAAAGTAAGAAGGGAGAGTATGAGAGAGCTTCTAATGAGGCACAGTGATTGGGTCAGCTTTTTTATTGACCGATAGAGTCCAACAAAAGTTGAATGGGTGATGCTCCACATTGCAGCCTACCAAGAGTGATGCCAACTTCTTGTCCATACGATCCAAATATTTTTAGGCACCGCTGCACACTGCGGAAGGCCTGAGTCAGCCAAAGAAATCGACGGTTGTTGGGGACACCCTAATAGCCGATTGGACTATTGTCGGCTGATGGAGCTTGGATATGAATAGGCTGGTAGCCTAACGGCACCCTGATTGTGATTGCCGATAGAAATGACTTGAGGCAGTTGTTCTTTTGTTCTTGTTTTTTGCTTTTTATTTTTTACTTTTTGCAAGAAATTGTTCTTTTGTCAGGTTAGATTGGTTTAATCATGTTAACGAATGCTAGCAATGTGCACTAGGATTCATATAGTTGCTGTCTGGCCTTGACACTATCGTGTCTCAGCATATAAAAGCGATAAATCAGTTACGGATCCTGGTATAGGTCTTTGGATAGTTTTCGAATGTTACTAACTATCTGCTGATGTTATGAAGATATGAGTTTCCACGAAAGTAGTGTCTCTGCTGACCGATGTGAGAAACAACACGTTTTTCATTTCGGTGACCAAATGCCAACTCTCACTTCTTCCCCCAAGCGCCATCGTCGTCATCTCTGATGTGTCCTCTCCTCTCGCCCAGCAGCCTGCAGCAGGCAGAAGCTGCATCCATCCATCCTCCATTTATAGCTGTTCATCTTTGATCCTTGCATCCTCGGATCCTCGCGAGAGTAGAGCAGAGAGCTAGAGCTAGTTGCTGATCTCTCGCGCACTCAGGGAACTAGAGCTAGGAAGCCATGGCTACGTCGTCGGTCGTGAAGGTGTACGGGTGGGCTATCTCGCCGTTCGTGTGCCGGGCTCTGCTGGCACTCGAGGAGGCCGGCGTCGAATACGAGCTCGTCCCCATGAATATGGAGGACGCCGACCACCTCCGCCCGGAGCACCTCGCCAGGAACGTACGTAGTACCTTGCTCTCTCGATCCACCATGAACTTGTTTGTTGGTTTTACTCCACCCATCACCATGACATACATGTTCGATGCTGTTGTTGCTGCAGCCTTTCGGAAAGGTGCCGGTGCTCGAGGACGGCGACCTCACGCTCTTCGGTAAGTGCATCCATCGCCCCTTGTCATATAGGGCCTGCTTGGTTGCAGTATCCATTCTCGCCAAAACCAAAATGGCGGCGACGCCAAACTTAGTGGCCATCAATTGGTTCATCGCAGCCGAGTTGGCATCCCCAATTTTCATGCCAAAGTTTTGGTAAATCTCTAAAATGTTCTTAAACTACATATAAAAGTGAAATTTGACAAGCCTTTATTTTTAAGAATCAACCAAATACACACCCATATTTTTTTTGCCCTAACTTTGCAAAGATCGATTTAAGCAAGCTAACTTTTTTGGCTTACTATGATTTTGGTTGAAGCTAAAAGTTTGTGAATAAACCAAGTTGCACCCATATATATACTCCTTATTCTTTTTCCAAAATATAATATAACCCAGAACAGTTTAGTGATATTTATTGTGCATAATAAATATTAGTATTATTTTGCTATATATATTTAGTCAAAAGATTATTTAACTTTTAAGAAACATGACTTTTTATTCTTCGACTTATAAAGTGTGTGATATGTATATTTTTCAGAATCTCGTGCGATTGCGAGACACGTTCTCCGCAAGCACAAGCCAGAGCTCCTAGGTGCTGGCAGCGTGGAGGAGGCAGCCATGGTAGACGTATGGCTAGAGGTGGAGGGCCATCAGCTTCATCCGGCGGCGATCGCCATCGTGATGGAGTACTTCGTCGCGCCGTCCATTGGTCGCGAGCCCAACCAAGTGGTCCTTGATGAGAAGAGGAAAGCTAAACGATACTCGGGTGGCATCGGGTTCTTTTCCACCTAAGTTTTGCAGCGTCCGATTGTTCTGCTTTGTCGATCTGCGCCGTTGGTTGTTTTTGCCCACGCGCTATTTGGTGTGTCTGTCTGCACGTTGGTCCCACTTGTCATTATTTTTTGTTTATCGCGCGCCTTGTCTTTTTCGAACCCGTCATTTCTTCTCCGCCTCCGTTCCTCTTCCCCTGTCGTCTCTTGTGCTTCTCGGTGGCTGATTTTGCTCGTCGGCGGCGGCTGCGGCGGCCGCGCCCTCTCCGCTTCTGTCCTCTCCCATTGTCCATCCGCCCTCGTCGCGATCTTCTTCGTCTGTGTGCCGGTGAGTTCTTCCGTCCCTCGCTGCTCTCTGTTGATTCTCTCTCCCCAATCGTCGTCTTCATCCGTTTATCCTCAATGTCCGACCATGGCCGACCAAATCTCGGTCCTCCCATGCACCGCGCTTGTTCTCTGGCATTGGGCCCGCCCCAGCGTTGATTTGCCATAGACGCTTTGCGCCTGAGCGAAATGAACCCGCACGGGCACGTCAGTTGCCCAGCCGGGCGGCCACCTCTTAGGCTTCCAGCCATGGATCTGCTTCAGCTATTGCACTGTGAATCCATGGAGGCATGACGCCCCATGTTGTTTTGATTTTTGGTTTGCTTTTTGTTTGATCCATGGAAATGACGCCACTACGGCTGCTTCCCCTCCCATTTTTTGGTTTGTTTTTTTGTTCGATCCCTCACCGCCGCCGGGAATCTCGTGGTCAGCTGCACGGGCGTCGTCTCGCCGGACCTGTACGCATCGTCGAAGTCCTGGACCGTCCATCGCCTGAGCCCGGCGTTTCGGCGGACAGCGTGTATTCCAGCTGCGCCGGGAGCAGCGGCAGGCAGCCGACGGCCTCCTGCACCCGATCCGCCGCCGTCAGGTCCGGCTTAGTCAGCCGTACGTTCTGCTCCGGGATGTCTGTGAAAACAACAACCACAGTGACAGATCGACAGTGCGTTTGGTCAGTTCAGAGTTCAGAGTTTTGCAGACACATGGACGGACAGACAGAATGGCAACACAAGCCACAGGCGATGGACGGTCCGTCTCTTGTAGTCTGCTTGCACGCATGGTCTGTGATGGCTCCGTCTCTTGTAGTCTAGAGTCGATCTGCATTTTGGTGGTTCCCTCAATGTCTGATGCTTGTTTTTTAATCCACTTGCTGTAGATTTTTTGCAAATTTCATTTGCCCCTCCCCTTCCTGTTGCCTGCCTTTGATTGATTCATTTATCCATGCCGTAAGACTAGAACTACAATTTGTTTTGCACATTCTGTATTAGCTAATCTACAGTATCCTACTCAAGTGGCACTAATTGTTTAGACAAATTATTCTATCTGTACTGTACAATATAGTTTGTGTGCCAATTGTCGGAAATCAGTGATTGCAGGATCTTTTTTTCATTTCCTTTGTGCCAAGTGTGCAGCCCATCAGTTTTTGCTTGTTGCTTCATCTGAGCTAATGCTTGTGAGGGCTTGTTTATTTATCTCTAACTCAATCATAGACTTCTGCTTTTCTTATGCTTGGGGGTGGGGGTGGGGTTGTATTGGTTTGGATTGTGTTTTGGTTTGGGAGGGTGGTTTGGGGGTTTGGGAGGGTGGTTTGGTGCTTTGGGAGGGTGTTTTGGGCTTTGAGAGGGTGGTTTGGGTGTTTTTGGAGGGTGGTTTGGGGGTTTTGGAGGGTGGTTTGGTGCTTCGGAAGGTGGTTTGGGTGTTTTGGGCTTTGGGAGGGTGGTTTGGGGGTTTTGGGCTTTGAGAGGGTGGTTTGGGGCTTTTGGAGGGTGGTTTGGGGGTTTTGGAAGGTGGTTTGGTGATTCAGGAAGGTGGTTTGGGTGTTTTTTGGGCTTTGGGAGGGTGGTTTGGGTGTTTTGGGCTTTGGGAGGGTGGTTTTGGCTGTTTTGGGCTTTGGGAGGGTGGTTTGGATGTTTGAGAGTGGTTTGGGCTTTGGGCTTTGGGGAGGGTGGTTTAGGGCTTTGGGAGGGTGGTTTGGTGCTTTGGGAGGGTGGTTTGGGTGTTTTGGCTTTGGGAGGGTGGTTTGGGTGTTTTGGGCTTTGAGAGGGTGGTTTGGGGCTTTGGGAGGGTGGTTTGGGGGTTTGGGAGGGTGGTTTTGGTGCTTCGGAAGGTGGTTTGGGTGTTTTGGGCTTTGGGAGGGTGGTTTGGGGGTTTGGGTGTTTAGGTTTGAGAGGTTTGTTTGGGAGGGTTGTGGGATGTTGGTTTGAGAGGTTGTTCATTTGATCTGTTTTTCAGCAGGAAAATGTATATTGAGATAGTAAGAATAACCTAACTTAAAGTTTACACTAGTCTCAGTTTTTGTTTAGAGGGAGGTGCGAGATGGTGAAAAGGCTGGCGGTGTTTTGCCTAGTAGGCACCAAAAACCTTTTTTGTTTTTTTAAAAGCATGGCCCCCTAGAAGGTTATTTGTTTTGCGGCAATTATATATATATATATATTTAAAAGCATGCCGCCTACTAGGCAAAGGTTTTTGGTGTTTTTTGTTTGAGAATTAAAAGCATGCCCCCCTACTAGGCTAAGGGTTTTGAGGATTTTCTTTTGTTAAAATTAAAATCATGCCCCTACTAGGCAATGTTTTTTGGGGCAATTCTCTTTTGAAGAAAAAAATAGCATGCCCCCTACTAGGCAATATGTTTTGTGGCTTTTTGTCCTGTTCAATAAAGAAGCATGCCTTCCTAGTAGGGGATTCATTTTGGATATTTTAGTTTTTGTTAAAAGCATGCCCCCCTATAAGGCAATTTGTTTTTGGGCAATTTCTTTTTTTTAAAAAAAAAAAATCTTGCCCCCTACTAGTCATTGGTTTTTGGTTTTTTTTTTGTTTTAAATTTAAAAGCATGCCCCCTACTAGGCAATGGGTTTTGGGGTAATTCTTATTTTTTTTTTAAAAAAGCATGGCCCCTAGAAGGCAATTTGTTTTGGGTCAATTCTCTGTCTTTTAAAAAAATCTTGCCCCCTACTAGACAATGGGGTTTTGGTTTATTTTGTTTTTAAAATTTAAAAGCATGCCTCCCCTACTAGTCAATGGTTTTTATGGTAATTCTCTTTTTGAAATAATTAGAATGCCCCTATTAGGCTTTAGGTTTTTGGTCTTTTAGTTTTTTAAAAAAACCATGACTTCCTAGTTGTGGATTTGTTTTGCGCCTTCTTTTTTTTTTGAAAAACATAAAGTCCCCCTAGAGAATTACGATAACAGCAGTCTAATAGTTTTTGCGTGTGCATTCTTTTTTAGGTATAAGAGGATTGGACTCACTAGTTTTTTCTTATGGTGTTTAATGGTCTCAGTACTGTATCAGCAATTAGTTTTTTAGGTATAAGAGGTTTGGGCTCACTAGTTGTTTGCCATTAAGTTTCTTGAACTGGTTGTTGATGATTATCTTCTACTCTATGTCCATTGGCGATAGCAGCATCAGGCAATGTTTCTGAAATGAGCCTAGAAATGCTAATTCTTGTTTTTGAGATATGCTATACTGTATCAGCAATTTGTTTGCTTTTTTTCTTGGATAAATGTGATTGTTAAGTCTTTCAAGATTTAGAACATTTTAGGGTCTTCGGGAAGGTGGGTTTAGGTGTCTATGATGTATTTTTTGCAAAAGGAATATCTCAAGACCCTGCTCTTTTGTATCTGTGAGAAGGATTATGCCTGTAAGTGTCCCCTGTTGAATTGCATATCAGGTTGAATTTTGTTCCATGATCATGCAGTTTTTATGTGTCTGTTGGTTGTTAAAATTACAATTTTAATATATGATGATCAGCTCCCCTGAAATGTTTTTCTTTTTTGGAGCTCTGCTTGTAAGATGATCAGAATGCTGGTTTTCACTTATGAGGGGTCCTTGGACCCAATGCCAAAGGAGGTATTTTTCAGACATCCTGTAATTTATTCTTTTAATTTGCAATATATTTGTGCTGTTCTGAAATTAGGATATGTTCTTCAGCGAATCATTCTAATGAAGCTGCTGTAATATGATGATGTCATGGTGAGTAATTTTGTCGATGTCGATACTTGGGCTTCCACATCAGATAAACCTTTTGTTCTTTTGATATCAATAAATGAGGAGATAAATTCTCTTGTTCTTCAATTTATTGGTAGTAGTGAAAACCTGCCTAGCTCATGGTGAAATATATGGCAAATGACTGATATCTTGTCTCTTGCATTTGAGCACATACATGATTCTGTTTTGTCAGCTACAGGAGTCCAGAGCCCTGTGGTTTCATGATCTGAATTCTGAACTTCTTTTTTCTTTTTTTTTGGGCAGTGTTCTCCATGTTTGGGATTTGTTCTTCAGCTTAATCATTGTAATGAAGCTTTTGTTCTATGATGATGCCACGGTGAGTTTATTTTGTCGATGTCGATGGTTGGGCTTCCCTATCTTTTGGTGTATTTAAAATGTCTGGTAGGGCATTTTCCTGTCATGGTGAGATACAATACTCAGATAAACTGTCTGCTAAGGTTTAGAATGTTTTTTTTTAATCCAAAACAGTTATTTTGATGGCTCCCGGTTGTTTCATTTGCTAAAAACAGCCGGCTGTTTTCAGCCTCTGAAACAATCGTTGGTTCAGTAGGTGCTACCTGTTTGCCAATATAATTTTTTTTTCTGCAGTAGTACTCTGTGCAAAATCTGTGTGTTGTTATGTCAGTTGTCACAAAATCATTGGTTTGCTTAAATTTGTGTTAGTTTGTTGGCTGTCAAAAATTCGGGTGGAAGTTGCCTCCCTTGCCACCCGAATTTTGTTTTGGTAAAATTTGTGTGGTTTGACTTAATATTCTGCATGTGTGGAGTTAAGGGTCCAACCACCTAAGTTTAGTATAGACAGCCTCGATGAGAACGTAGAGAAGCTCAAGAAGGTGCTCGAGGTGTACGAGGCACGACTAAGCCAAAACAAGTACCTCGCCGGTGACTTCCTTAGCCTTGCCGACCTCAGCAACTTCACCATCATGCACTATATCATGGCCACCGAATACTTCACGCTGGTCGAGGAGCTCCCACATCTCAACGCCTGGTGGGAGGGTCTCGCCGCCCGCCAAGGAAAAAAAAAAAGGTTGCAGAGTTCATGCCGCTCAGCTCCTTCATGCCCAGCATGGCCACCGAATACTCCACGCTGGTCGAGGCGCTCCCACATATCAAAAACCTGGTGGGAGGGTCTGCCGCCCGCCCAGCGGCGAAAATGGTTGCAGTGCCCAGGAAACATGAGTAATATAGTGATACATGTTGTGTGCTTAATATCTACTTTTAATTTCTATGTGTACTTTGTGTAACTTTATTCCCTTCGGTCCAAAAATAAATGTCATTTGGTTAATAGTAAATAATACTATACATAATTAGTATCGTTACTAGATAGATCGTTAAATATATTTTCATAATAAATTTATTTAGAGACCTAAATTGTACAAACATTTCTCTACAAACCCGGACAAGGTTAAGAAAGCTTGATATATCCGACCACCACGCCACCGTGGGTTTGTCCACGAAGCAGGACCTGCTCCTGATGTGCTTGATTCGACGCTGCATCTACGCCAACCTGCTCTTGATGTACTCGATTCGGGTGCTATGGAGGCCCTGCCGGATTGAGGAGTTGGTGTTGTGGCCGCCGTGGCCATTGTAGCACGAATCCTCTCCTCGTGTAGCAAGATCCGCCTGGCTGTTGTAGCACGCAACGGAGGAGCCGCCTGGGAAGTCACTGTGGTCAGCCATGGCGAAGCTTCCTCAGCTCTCTCTAGTCTCTACTCGCATGGAAGGTGTTCAGGGAATTGCTTCAAATGGGGTGAACTTACCTATACATGGAAGTGGTGACTCTATCCAAGCCAAACCAACTAACCAAAAAAACTAGTTGCTAGCCAGGCTTAGGGAGTGTAGACAACCAAACAAGTGTGCCTTGGTTCGCCGGAGACAGGCTCAGGAGACAGGCACAGGTTAGCCTGGCTTATTTTCTAGCCAGGCTAGGATGAAGCCAGGTAACCAAACACGCCCGCTAAGACCAACCACAGCCAGGCTGAGTGGGGGCAAGTCCATTTGTTTGGTTGCATGTACCAATCCGACCTGGTCCAGTAGAGATTGTGCTTGGTAGAGGGCACAAAGTTATATGGTCACCCTAAATCTGGAATAGGGTGGAGTTACCTCCCCTGTCTCTCTTGTTGGTGTATCGTCGAATACCTCACAGGCTATGTCTTCACGCACACCATGGCGTTGCACACACACTCCGGCGAGCAGCTCCACCATCCCTGCCATGGCCACCGCTCGTTCCACACTCTCCGCCAGTCACCCGTCGCCACCACTCCCCGCCGCTGCAAGCCCCTTGCCACGATCGCAACCAGGCACACGGCGCCCAGCCCTCCGGCAGCGGCGCTCCTCATGGGCGCGGCGTGCGCCCGCGACCTCGCCGGGCCGCGCGCTCTCCACGCCGCGACCTCCCCGGGCTCTTCCATGGCCGGGGCCGCCGCCACCGATTGAGAGGTTGGTCGCCGCCACCACCGATTGAGAGGTTGGCCGCGGCGCCACCGAGCGCGTCCGCCCGCATCCGCACCATCGGGGCGAGGCCGGCGCCCACAGCGGTCTTGGGGATCTTGACTTCGGTGGTGAGGCAGGTGGAGACGGGAGGCTTATGTTGGCATGGCAACGGTGCGGCCAAGCTTCGGGCGCCCAGCCATGGCGGCGAGGGACGCAGTAGCGGTGGCATGAAGGTGATAGGCAGGAGGTTACCTCGCCAGGTTACCTCGCCATCGGGCCACCTCGCTGCTCCATCCGGCCAGGCGCTCAAAAAAGGGTGGGGGAGCGTTTCCTGGGAGCCAGGCCCAAGCTGCTTTGAGTTCTGTGCGCACGATCTTTGATGTCTAGGCCAAGTTCATCAAACACACGACGCTGCAGCCCGGAAGCTCGGGCCAGGCCATGGCCCCTGTAGCAAACACGCCCTCGGTGTCTGCACGCAACGCAAGCAAGGACGTCACACATTTACCCGGCCGTTGACCACATACCAATCCACTCTTGTACATCTTCTTCTAGCAGCACCAAATCGAGAGCGTCACCTCTGATCTCTTGCTCGCTAGCTCGTGTATAAGTAGTAGCAGCTGCCAGCAGGCAGAAGCTGCACATCCATCAATTCCTAGCAAGCTGTTATTGATCTTGATCTGCATATATAGTTGGGCCAGCAGCACTCGCTGAGCATGGCGGTGAACAGGGGCGGATGCGGGGGGGGCTGCCCGGGCTGTAGCCCCCCGGCAGGCACAATTCCCCATGGTAATTGATGTAGTTAGCCATTAAAACCACCATTAAGATTCTTGATTTCCATTGAATCTCCACTAAATAGCACTCCCCGAAGTCCCATCCTGCCTCCGCCCCTGGCGGTGAAGGTGTATGGGTGGGCTATCTCGCCGTTCGTGTCGCGGGCGCTGCTGGCACTCGAGGAGGCCGGCGTTGAATACGAGCTCGTCCCCATGAACCGCCAGGCCGGGACCACCGCCTCCCGGAGCACCTCGCCAGGAACGTTCGTACCTCAGCTCAGAGCTGAGATCATCCCTCCCTCGACCCGCCATGAATTCGTTTGTTTCACTTTCAATTTCACTTCGCCGATGCCGGCTGACACACCCGCCATGAATTTGCTGCAGCCTTTCGGGAAGGTGCCGGTGCTCCAGGACGGCGACCTCACCCTCTTCGGTAAGCTCATCATCATCCATCGCCCCTGTCATATATACTCCTTATTCTCTCCAAAATATATAATCCAGAACAATTTAGTGATAATTTTTTTGCTATATATATTTAGTTAAAATGTTATTTAACTCTTTAAGAAACGTGATTTTTATTATAGACAAATGAAGCTAGTAATTCACAGCTAATAGTGCACTTATCTTTAAATGGAGCAGATTTTTAACTTCAGTGAATTATAACTTAGAATGCAGGGGAAAAGTATTTTGCTTTGAATCTTCAACTTATAAAGCGTGTGATATGTATATTTTTCAGAATCTCGTGCGATTGCTAGACACATTCTCCGGAAGCACAAGCCAGAGCTCCTTGGTGCTGGCAGCCTGGAGCAGGCAGCCATGGTAGACGTATGGCTAGAGGTGGAGGGCCACCAGCTACACCCGGCAGCGATCGCCATCATGCTGGAGTACATCGTCGCGCCGTACTATGGTCGCGAACCCAACCAAATGGTCATCGACGAGAACGTAGAGAAGCTCAAGAAGGTGTTGGAGGGGTATGAGGCGCGGCTAAGCCAGAACAAATACCTCGCTGGCGACTTCCTTAGCCTTGCCGACCTCAGCAACTTCACCATCATGCACTACATCATGGCCACCGAATACGCTACGCTAATCGAGGCGCTCCCCACATGTCAACGCCTGGTGGGAGGATCTCGTCGCCCGCCCAGCGGCGAAAAAGGTTGCAGAGTTCATGCCGCTCGCCTCCTTCGTGCCCAAGAAACATGAGTAATATAGTGATATATGTTGTGTGCTTAATATCTACTTTTAATTTGTATGTGTACTTTGTGTAAATTTTTTTCCCATCGTCTGAAATATAAATTCCATTCTTGTTTTTCCAAGAAGTCAACTTTTTCGAATTTGGACCGGTTATATATACAGTAAATAATATTACATAATTAGTATTATTATTAGATAGATCGTTGAATACACTTTCATAATAAATTTATTTAGAGACATAAATTTCACGCACATTCGTCTACAAACCTAGAAAAAGTTAAGAAAGTTTGATCTCCAATGTGTATCCCATAAAGACTTTTTGTTTTGGGACGGATGGAGTATATTTGTTTTTTTGGATCTTTATAAATCCAATTTTGTTACACCCATTTGTGCTGGTTTGAAATAGAAAGTCCAATGGCGTCAACCATTTATGTTGACCCTTGCCAACGGACAACCGTGCGTTGACCTTACCAACCTCATCAGCCATCACAGTGCTTCGTTTCGTTTTGGTAGTACTTCTACAGGGGTGTTTAGTTGCTGAAAATATTTTTAGTTGGGCTGCAGAAGACTTTTCGTTTGTATTTGGTAATTAATATCCAACCATGGACTAACTAGGCTTAAAAATTTGTCTCGCACTTTTTCAGCCAAACTGTAATTAGTTTTTTATTTATCTACATTTAATGCTTTAAAAATACGTTGAGAGATTCGATGTGACAGAAATCGTAGCACTTTTTTAGGTTATTGTAGCAAGTGAACACCCCTACCTTGATTTTCTGCCTTGGTCCCAAAATGTCTATCGCTTTCGGTTTTCGTGCCACAACTTTGACTCGATTTGTATAAAATACGTGCAACATTTATATCTTCAAATAAATTTGTTAAAAACTAGGTTCAAATATCTTTCTAATGATACTAATTATGTACGATAAATATTAATATTTTTTAATCTATAATTTTTTTAAGTTGTTTCTCGGGAAGCGCAAGTGACAAACATTTTGGGACAGAGGGAGTACTTCCGTCGACTTTGGTAGATAGGCGTCGGTGATTAGATGAAAATTATTTTTAAAATAATATTTTTAATGATTAATTATAGAAATTTTAGTTGTCAGGACTGCCACTATCTGGTGTTGCCAAGCACACCATAGATGGGCCCTAGCCGACTGGACCGTTGTCAGGTCGATGGAGCTTCAATATGCATCATGCATGTCAGTAGGTCGTGGGCCTGTCGGCACCCTTGATTGCTGATTGAAATATGGGAGAATTGGCCGTAGGACATGCAAAATGGTGTTCCTTGGCTGTTGGACACCGTCTTTCTCAACTTTGGCCGGAGGACACCGCCGCTTTGTGTATTTTGGCTTGTGGACACCGCTGGCCGGTTTAGCCGGTTGGAGCCGGTTAGACTAGGCAAAATGACACTCGGTGCCCCTAAAACACTTAGACCCACCAGTCGGTTCCCTCTTCTTCCTCTCTCTCTCTCTCTCTCTCTCTCTCTCTCTTTCCTTATCCGGACACCACCCAATAGCTCACGGAGGAGCCACGCCCCTCCCGATCCAGCCCCACTCCGACCAACGCCAAGAACGCGAGAGCCCCACTCCGGCGCCTCTACTTCACTCGCCATGGCGCCGCCATGGCCGAGCCGGCAGCTCTAGGTATGGCGGAGAAGGGGAGAAGAAGCAGAGGAAGGGCGACATCAAGTCGGCGTCGGGGGGGCGCCGGCGGCGGACCAGCGCTGGGCCATCTCGTTAGGGGATGAGCGGCGCCGGCAGAGCCGGCAGCCGCGCCCTCCGAAAGGTCCCTTGTGGTTTTTGGTAATTGAGTGTCAACATTAGGTGAACTAATATGTGTGATTGAGATAATACACAGGAGATTAGTTCACATGTGATGATGCAATGGAGGAGCGTATTGCATATGAGACATGACATGGAGTCATGTGACCAAGGTGGTGAAGATCAAGACAAGGCTTGGCTGGATGGACCGGTTGCAAGTGTGAAGGGCAAGTCGAGGCAAAGTGAAGTGATGGACCGCGAGGCGGTGAAGCTTGGGCAAGACTTGGCGCCGGACGGACCGACGCAACGGTGAAGAGCAAGTGAGGTCAAGATCGATGGACCAATAGTGTCACGTGATGATATGAAGTGGATCATATCATTTGGTGATCGTGTTGGTGCATGTGTTGCATCGGCACTTGGAGATGGAGCGAAATGGAAATGCGCAAGGCAAAGGTATAACCTATAGGGCATTTTATTTTGCCCGGTCATGAGGAGCTTAGAGAAGTTTATGACCGGGTTTAGGATAGATGGCCGTACTATCAAGAGGGCAAACTTGTTTGCATATCGGTCATCTAGTGCCACTTGTGCGATCTAACTTTGCGATGTGTTAGGATCGAAAGTGGCGTGGTGAGATCAAGAGAAAATTCCTTTGAAAATGATTGTGAAAATGCTAACACACATGCATATGGTGATGTACACTTGGTGGTGTTGGCACATTTGCAAAGGAGAAGTTGTTTCGGTGTTTTCGGACACTTGGACTGCTCTTAGAGTGGAATACTGCTTTGATCCATTGTGAGTTGGATAAAGTAACCATGTGGGTTGTGTAGCCCTCTGAGTAAGCTTTCCATAGAGTCCAAGATCATCGAACACGGAGTTCGGATGAAGGAGATATCGCCGTTTTTACCGAAAGTGGTCTGGTCCGGACCGACGCTGTGACCGGACGCATGATGGCGCGGCCGACGCGACCGACCGGAGGCTCCGGTCCGCGGCGTCCGGCAGAGAGCTCTGCAGCCTAAATTTTGCCGGACGCTGCCGGGCGGGATTATGATCGACTTCGCGACGGGACCGCCGGTGAGTCCGGCCGTCGGCGGCCCGATCGGCCAGAAAGCCGGTGGTTTGGACCCCAACGGCTCTATTTGGCTTGGGGCTATAAATAGAGGATGTGGTCGGCCATGGCAGGTGCTTAGCACCTTGGGGACTTTGTGTCCATGCTTGAGAGTGCTTTGAGAGCCTCCCACTCACTTGTGATTGATAGAGTTCATCCAAATCAAAGTGAGGAGTGATTCTAGTGCATTCGCGTTGAGAGATCGTGATTCGTGGCACTAGGTGATCGTGTTGCAAGCCGGTGTGCTTGTTTCTTCTTGGAGGTTGCCACCTCCTAGACGCTTGGTGGCAAGAGACTTCATGAAGCACGCAAAGGAAGCTTGTGCGGTGCTCGAAGGAGGATTTGTGAGAGGTTCGTGCTCACCCGCGCGGGGATCGCGAAGAGCGACACTACTAGAGCATGTCGGTGAGTACCTCCCCTTGTGCGTGTGGTGTCTTGCGGTGCCTTGAGAGGCTCACTTGAGAGTGGTGTCTTGCGGTGCCTTGCGGGACGTGCCTTGAGAGGCAAGTGATCGGAGAATCACACCGAAGAACCATCTAGGTGAAACACCAAAGGAACCACCCAAGGTGTTGGTCAACACAACGAGGAGTAGGGGGAAGTTGGCAAGCTTCCCGATACCTCGGTAAAAAAATCACCCGTGTCAACTTGTCTACTCTTCTCGGTGGTTTGCATTCTCCAAATCAGAAGCTTTGTATTTACATTCATATATACCTTGTGCTTGTGCTTGTGGAGTGGCTCTTGCATTTACTAGCTTGTGTAGCTTGTTAGTTGCTTTGCTTAGTTTGTGTAGCTAAGTAATTTGAGCCTTTGGGTTAGACGTGTGTTGCCTTGTCCTTAGTGCATCTAGTGAGCTTAGGTTTGGCTTTGTGCTTTTGCTCATTAGAATTGTGTAGGAGCTCACCTTTGTTTGAAGTATTAATGCATAGGTTTGTGTGACCTTGCAATAGAATCGGTTAGGAGCTCAAGCTAGGCTTATCACCTCATTTGCTTTGTGTAGGATCTTTTGTGAGGTGATTTAGAGTCATAGCTAGAGGGGTGAAGTCTTGGCTAAACGAATAGTTTCATTTCCGCATCATATTTGTTTAGCCGGCACAATTAGTTTTAGAAAGGACTATTCACCCCCCCTCTAGTCCCCATCTCGACCCTACAAGTGGTATCGGAGCTAGGTCTCTCATTTAGTGGTCTTAACCGACCCGAGAGGATGGTGACTAGTGGGCTAGATGTTGAGTGTCCACACATTTTTGATGGCACACACTTTGCATGTTGGAGAGATTGGCATGCATGCAATTTTAAGAATATTTCTCCTAACTTGTGGTGGATCGTAGATGTGGGCTTTTCTTGTGCTATTGACCGCAAGGATGCATCTCAAGCACAATCAAATTGCCTACATCTAGATTGCCAAGCTACTAATATTTTCTATCGATCTTTGGATAGTAGCATTCTTAGCGAGATCATGGACTTTGAAAGCTCTCATGAGATATGGGTTTATCTCAATGAGAAATATGGAATGATCTCCAATGACAATCTTGATGAGCACAAGATGGAGGCGCATGAGGTTGTTGAGCATGATCACACCTCGGTGGTTGTGAAGGATTGCTCCACCTCATGGTCAAGTGGAGATGATGATGATCAATTCACTCCAAGTCCACTTGACAAGGTTGATGAGGACGCCACAAGTGATGCAATCGATGATGCTATTCCATGCACACACTTGATGGTGAGGATGATGGCTATGAGGGTGATGATTCTACATGTTCATCTACATTGGGATTGCTCTATGTCACATGGTGACACCAAGGTACCTTGTGGTGACATAGTTGTCGATTGTGATGATCCAAATTTTGAGCTCATATATAGTCTCATCCATGGTTTAAACAAAGAGTATGCTAAAAACAAGAAATTGAAAAATGAAAATTCTTTGCTTAAGACCACATGTGAACAACAAGAGCACCTACTTTATGTTACTACTTGTTCACATGAGGAGCTAAAATTGACTCATGAGGAACTTAGTGTTACTCATGATAACTTGGTACAAGACCATGCTTTACTCACTAAGATGTTTTCAAATGAAAAATCTAAAACTAGTGAGAGCTCATCATTTGGGTCAAATGATCAATCAAATATTTGTGCTAACCCTTGTGATGTAGGCAAGAAGAATGTATCCACCTCTTGTGATGATTTACTTGCTATGCCATGTTCTTCATATTTAGATGCTTGCTCTTCTTCTATGTCTTGTGAGACTAACATTTTGAAGGAGAACAATGAGCTCAAAAATGAAGTGAAGAATTTGAGCAATAAGTTAGAGAGGTGCTACAACTCTCAAGTCACCTTTGAGCATATGTTGAAGAACAAAAGAAGCTTCGGTGACAAGAGTGGCATTGGCTTCAACAAGAGCAAGATAAAAGGCAAAAGATGGGGCAAGAGAAGATATGAAAGAGAATTGAAGAAGCAAGAACAAGAGAAGCTATCTCATTTCATGTGCTATCGGTGCCATGAAGCGGGTCATCTTGCTAAGGCTTGCCCAAATAAAGAAAAGTTCAAGTTGAAGAAGGAAGAAGAGAGGCTCAAGCATGCCAAGTGCTTCAAGTGCCGCACATGGGGTCATCTCACCTCAAAGTGCCCAACCAAGCAATTGGTGAAGCAACTAGAAGAGCCTCAACCAAAGCAACAAATTGAGCAAGAAAACAAGCCCCAAGATCAAGTCAAGATCCATCTTGATGATAAAGTTGATGACTTGAAGATGACGAAGAAGAAGACAAGAAGGGGTGGCAAGGCAAGAGCAAGGCATCCAACTCATTTCCAAGATGCCAAGATGATGAGCAAGATTCAAGCTAAGGAAATAAAGTTTGCTCACATCAAGTGCCGTGAATGTGGAGACATGGGACACTTTGCCTCGGAGTGTCCTAACAAGCTTGAGAAGAAGGATCAAGCAACTCATGAGAGGCAAGGCAAGAAGAAGCATCAAATGAGCAAGAAAGAATGGGCTCAACAAAAGAGAAGATGCTACTTATGCCGGGAAAAGGGACACATGGCTCATTCATGTCCCCTAGGTGAAAATTCTAAGCCTATTTCAATTGATGATGATAATATTGTGCTTAGAAAGGATGACAATGGTACCTCATTGGTTGCTATTGCAAAACATCCCGCTACTCATACTAAGGCTTTGCCTAAGTATGTTATGTTGCACCTAACTTGAGAGGACCCAAACAAGTTTGGGTACCATCAAAAAAAGTGGATGATTATTTGTAGATACCATGGCATTGGAGGCTTGATTCAATTGAGTTCACATTGTTCATCATTTCATTGAGTCAAGTATTGAAGTTTATTGTTATTCTTATCCCAATGCCAAGTCATGACAAGTGAAGTCCAAATGCTACAACATACAAGTGCTATATTTCAAGTTGTGGTGATTCATTGGAATTATTTGATGGCTTGCAAAATAATTTGAGTTGAAGCTTGCTATTGGATGATCATGAGCTATAAAGGTATACTCCTAGTTGATCACATATATTTGGGTGCATATGAGTTGATTGAATTGGATATATATGCATATGTTGCTTGCTATGACATGCTTGAATGGATTAAATGCTTAGTAGTCAAATTTGAGTTGATTTGAATGGATATGATCATGAGATGACATTTAGTAAGTGATTTGAATGGACATATGTCTTGTGAGAGTATTCAAACAAGTTAGCATCAAGTTTGATTCAAATTGGTGAAGCATAGCTCAATTGCTCAAATCTGTCCACTTTTACAAAATCTGTGTGAGCTGTGATGATAGCCATGTTTGGATGATCAAATCTTATTGGAATGACTTGAAATTTGGTATGCATGCTCAATACTTATGGTAGAAGTTGCTGTAAAAATTTCATGGTGAGAAGATAAGGGATACTTCGGTTTTGGAGTGGAACTTGTCAACTATGATGCAGCAGTTTTCAGTATGTAGTAGTGTGGGAAGATGTAAAATCTGGTAGCAATCTAGAAGGAGTATGAAGCTCAAATTTTTATGGCTGCTAGATGACTTAGTGTTACACATCTCCACCAAATTTTGTGGCATTTCAACATGTACATTGTGAGTTATGGACTATTCTTTGAGATGCACAAAATCTGCCAGAAAAGTGAAAAATATTGGTTTGATCTAGAGTCACTTTGATTGAAAGGTCCTCAAGTTGGAATCATGTTTATAAGTGTTTTGAGGCACCTAAGTTTGGTTTTGAATTGAGTTAGAAGCATGACAAGCAATGAGTACAAAAGCCAATGATTTGGGGAGTGTACTTTGTACACCTTTGGTACTCAAATTGGAGATCAAGACCAAGCTCAAGATGGAGAGCAAGTTTGAGTTCAATTGATCATTGGATATCTTTAGAAGAAAGAAAATGACTTAAAGAAGAATCAAGGTTACTCATCATATCAAGTCCTTCACTTGAATCAATCAATCAAATTCAATTCAAGTGAGTGTCAAGGATAGTTCTTGGTGAGATCACTTCTCCCTAGAGAGGGGCGTGCCGCCCATGAGTGGGATTGACAAGTTGGGATATTTGGAGGGGCCAACATGGAAGTGATGATCTAGGGATATTCAAGATGCTTAGTTGAAGAAATCAAAAGGATTGATCAAGAAGAAGGAAGCAACACCCAAGTAGAGAGATAATCTATGCAAGTTCAAGTTTACACTCTTTGATGTCTCTCATGCAAGCAAAGATGAATAGAAGAAGCAAGCCAACCACAACATGAAGATAGAGCACTTGATCATTAGTGGTTCTCATTTCATATGGGTGAAGCATGGAATTCATATTGATATATTTGGTCTTCACCAAGTTATACAAATGGACTTCACATTGCTATTCTTGAGCAAAATTGGAACCATATTGACTATCCTCTACTCCAAGATAGCAAAGGTATCATTGTAATGTGCATGATCATTTCATCCCTTACTAGTATGCGGTTAGTGCATATAGTACATGCTTAATAGGGTCATGCATAACAAATGAAAGTTTTAATTCATTGCTACCACTATTGCTTGAATGATTATATGATCTAGTGGTGTGTATATGAATTTGTTCATGAGCTAGTGATCCCAAGTACTTGATCTATTTTGGATTGTTCACAAGTGACAAGTACAACATTGACAAGATAACCCTTATACTTTATGAGGTGTGAAGAAGCTTATCATTGGATCAAACAGGACTTGGAAGCTAAGGCCATTCATTTTAGTTCAAGCCATCAAGAAAGAAGCTCATGGAAACAATCTAGTTCAAAAGTGGTTACCACATTGCAAGATATATCATATCCCTACAAGTGGTATTTTTCATTCATGTGGTATTCTTTCTCACACACAAGTGGTACTTAGCGTATCAATGGTGGTTCCACAAGTGATCCTCAACTTTAAGTGATCAATTCAACTCAAGGAAGCTACCCTAAAAAATTCAAGTGGATTGACATATGCTTTGACATAGGAGGAGGTGCCCCACCTCAAGTTATCAAGGTCAAAGATCCTACAAGTGACCTACATGTGGCATTTCAAGGTGGTTTTCATGCTTCCACATGTGAGAGTTACAAGTGGTGTCATTCCAACATATGGTGGTGTCCATCAAAAATGAAGATTCAACAATCAACCATCTATCCCTAGTCGCACCCTTTGTATCAAAAGAGGCATACCTTTTATGGAAATTGATGACAAAGGGGGAGAGATTGGAACAAAGATATGAATATGGGGAGTGAATGGAACATGGACATGGACCATGAGGGAGCAAAGATTGAAGATTAGAGGAGGATCAAAATTCTTGGACAAAAAGAGAAGCACACAAGTTGGGGAGCAAGCTCATGAACTTGATTGATTGCATTTGATATGTGCATATTCATATGCTTGCTTGCAATTGCATAAGTTTTTAAATTTTATATGCAATGCTTGTGTGGTGTATGCTAGTCATAGAACTTGATTGATGATATGGTAACTAGCATGCATAGGTTGTAGCTAGACATATATATGTTTTCACATGAATCAAGTGCCATTACATATAATGTTGATCTTACATGGTATCTTGAGTTTTGATGTATGTCTAGTTACATGGGTGATGCTAAGGATGAACTTCAATTTGCAACTCCGATTGCTATCACGCTTCAAAGGTTTATCCTATATACCTTAGCATCGCTTTGTAGTGTTAACTCTCCAAAAAAATTTTATATTTATGTATGTGTGCAAACCTTGAATTCAAATTAATTGGGCACACATATAGGGGGAGTTACCACTACCAAGTCGGGTTTTATGGTGCTTATCCAAATCTTGACATTGAGCTTAAATGTTGGATAAGTGACATAAAATCCAAACCAAGCTAGCAATTTATACTTGTATGAGGTGCTAACTTGGAATCTAATCTTAAATTCCATATCTTTGTAGTGTTGCCATCAATTACCAACAAGGGGAGATTGAAAGGTCCCTTGTGGTTTTTGGTAATTGAGTGTCAACATTAGGTGAACTAATATGTGTGATTGAGATAATACACAGGAGATTAGTTCACATGTGATGATGCAATGGAGGAGCGTATTGCATATGAGACATGACATGGAGTCATGTGACCAAGGTGGTGAAGATCAAGATAAGGCTTGGCTTGATGGACCGGTTGCAAGTGTGAAGGGCAAGTCGAGGCAGTGAAGTGATGGACCGCGAGGCGGTGAAGCTTGGGCAAGACTTGGCGCCGACGGACCGACGCAACGGTGAAGAGCAAGTGAGGTCAAGATCGATGGACCAATAGTGTCACGTGATGATATGAAGTGGATCATATCATTTGGTGATCGTGTTGGTGCATGTGTTGCATCGGCACTTGGAGATGGAGCGGAATGAAAATGCGCAAGGCAAAGGTATAACCTATAGGGCATTTCATTTCACCGGTCATGAGGAGCTTAGAGAAGTTTATGACCGGGTTTAGGATAGATGGCCATTACTATCAAGAGGGGCAAACTTGTTTGCATATCGGTCATCTAGTGCTACTTGTGCGATCTAACTTTGCGATGTGTTAGAGGATCGAAAGTGGCGTGGTGAGATCAAGAGAAAATTCCTTTGAAAATGATTGTGAAAATGCTAACACACATGCACATGGTGATGTACACTTGGTGGTGTTGGCACATTTGCAAAGGAGAAGTTGTTTCGGTGTTTCTCGGACACTTGGACTGCTCTTAGAGTGGAATACTGCTTTGATCCATTGTGAGTTGGATCAAGTAACCATGTGGGTTGTGTAGCCCTCTGAGTAAGCTTTCCATAGAGTCCAAGATCATCGAAAAACGGAGTTCGATGAAGGAGATATCGCCGTTTTACCGAAAGCTGGTCCGACCGGACGCGGTGACGGACGACGACGAGCGATCGACGCGACCGGACCCGGAGGCTCCGGCCGAGTGCGTCCGGCAGAGAGCTCTGCAGCCTGAATTTTGCCGGACGCTGTCGATCGGACGCTATGACCGGACTCGCGACGGACTCGTGGGTGAGTCCGGTCCGGCGCGTCCGGCCGCGCCGAAGCCGCGGGTTTGGACCCCAACGGCTCTATTTGGCTTGGGGCTATAAATAGAGGATGTGGTCGGCCATGGCAGGTGCTTAGCACCTTGGAGACTTTGTGTCCATGCTTGAGAGTGCTTGAGAGCCCTCCCACTCACTTGTGATTGATAGAGTTCATCCAAATCAAAGTGCGGAGTGCTTCTAGTGCATTCGCGTTGAGAGATCGTATTCGTGGCACTAGGTGATCGTGTTGCAAGCCAGTGTGCTTGTTTCTCTTGGAGGTTGCCACCTCCTAGACGGCTTGGTGGCAAGAGACTTCATGAAGCACGCAAGGAAGCTTGTGCGGTGCTCCGAAGGAGGATTTGTGAGAGGTTCGTGCTCACCTCGCGGGGATCGCGAAGAGCGATTACACTACTAGAGCGTGTCGGTGAGTACCTCCCTTGTGCGTGTGGTGTCTTGCGGTGCCTTGAGAGGCTCACTTGAGAGTGGTGTCTTGCGGTGCCTTGCGGGGACGTGCCTTGAGAGGCAAGTGATCGGAGAATCACAATCGAAGAACCATCTAGGTGAAACACCAAAGGAACCACCCAAGGTGTTGGTCAACACAACGAGGAGTAGGGGAAGTTGGCAAGCTTCCCGATACCTCATTAAAAAAAAATCACCCCCGTGTCAACTTGTCTACTCTTCTCGGTGGTTTGCATTCTCCAAATCAGAAGCTTTGTATTTACATTCATATATACCTTGTGCTTGTGCTTGTGGAGTGGCTCTTGCATTTACTAGCTTGTGTAGCTTGTTAGTTGCTTTGCTTAGTTTTGTGTAGCTAAGTAATTTGAGCCTTTGGGTTAGGCGTGTGTCGCCTTGTCCTTAGTGCATCTAGTGAGCTTAGGTTTGGCTTTGTGCTTTTGCTCATTAGAATTGTGTAGGAGCTCACCTTTGTTTGAAGTACTAGTGCATAGGTTTGTGTGACCTTGCAATAGAATCGGGTTAGGAGCTCAAGCTAGGCTTATCACCTCATTTGCTTTGTGTAGGATCTTTTGTGAGGTGATTTAGAGTCATAGCTAGAGGGGTGAAGTCTTGGCTAAGCGAATAGTTTCATTTCCGCATCATATTTGTTTAGCATAGGCACAATTAGTTTTAGAAAGACTATTAACCCCCTCTAGTCCCCATCTCGACCCCTGCACCCTCTTTCCTCGCCCTCCGGTGCACGCGAATAGCACGCGAACAGCCACCACCACGTACCTCGCCTCCCACACGCCGGGTGCCGGGGTGCCGCCACGGCCGTTCCGCAGCCTCCTTCCTCCTCCTATGCCTGCCCTTCACGGAGCGGAGAGGGCGGGGGGGGGGCCGCACGGCGCCGACGACGTCGGAGGAGGCAGACCTGCCGTGCCGCCAGGAGGGCGCGGACAGGCGCCGGGCGGCTCGTCCCGTCGTCCATCCGCGCGCGTGGCGGCGTCCGTTAGGGACTCGTTCTGTTCGATTAGGTGAGGGGTTTTGGTCGCTGAGCATCTTTGAAGCGTTTGGTTGCGTCGCTTTCGCCGGAGAGCTCGGTGAGCCGCCGCCGCCGCTAGCCGGGCCCGCCATGGTTGTTTGTGATGCCGTTGCCGTGCTCGAAGGAAGGGATTTGCGCGGATGTGGACGGGCGGGCTTGGGGGGCGACGACGGTTGGCTGGGGTCGGCGGCCGGGCGGGGCTTGAGCGCGTGCGGCGCCGGGGGCGGCCGGGACGGCACCTTTCCGCCGCGAAAGCGCCGGGTTCGGGGGTCGCGTTTATCGCTAAACGTGAGCGTGGGGACGGAGGGGCACCGGTGTCATTTTGCCCAGCCCAACCGCTCCAACCGCTAAACCGGGCGCGGCAAAGGTCCACGGGCCAAAATACACAAAAATGTAGTGTTCTCCGGCAAGTACAAAGAAAGTTGGTGTCCGCCAAAGACAATGGCGCCATTTTTGGGTGTCCTGTAGCTAAATTCCCTTGAAATATTGGTCGGGTGGGACTGCTTATTAGCATTTTTTGCACCTCTTTAGAAAAATCTTTTGTATTGCCAATATGTAACACGAGTCTTTTTGTCGAAGTTTCACGGCAAATTCTCTTTATTGATTATTTGATCATTTCCTACCCTTCCATGCTTTATATCAAACAGCCTGTTCCTGTATCGTTTTTCGTGTCTAATAAGTCTGCGGTGATGCTGATTTATTGTCGAGAAATAAATGTGCATAACTGGTCTCAGTGTGCAAAAAAATTTAACACTTGCTTTTTTTTTCTTCTTTAGTTCCACTACTTGAAGTGGTTTGAAACTTGAAACCTCTGTTTCTTATAGCCTGAGTTGATGCAAAAAGCAAGAAAGAGCTAAAAGCAGGATGAAAGAAAAGAAAGTCAATGGAGGCACTTGTCCACTGGAAAGTGAATGGAGGCACTTGACACAAATTTTGAATAAAACGAACAATCAAATTTGAGGCTAAAAGAGTCAAGCCAATCATAATTTGAAACGGATTTAGTATTTTTGTATTACTACTAAATATACTCAAATTTGAGGCTAAAAAGAGTCAAGCCAACCATAATTTAAAACGGATTTAGTATTTTGTATTAGCAAATACTACTAAATATACTCCTCTGGGTACTCTTTCTTAATAGCTATTGAAAAGTGTCCACAAAGTACAAAGTTGAGCATCATATCTTATCCATTTCCTAATCATACATGCCAACCATAATGTGGTATGGTGGGCTGGTGTGCACATCGGCTTGGCACGACAAGACCGTGTCTCCATATGCCCGTGCCTAGGCAAGGGTTGGGCACGGTGGCCCCATCAGGTACAGTAGGGCCATTGCCGTGCCAGGCGGCCTATTGGGCCATCTATAATGTACGTGCACCCAGGGCCGCGTGCCCCATGAGTGTGCAACATGTACGACTGGACTGGGCCACCAAAATTCCAGGGCCTCAAAAAATAAGTCCATTAGTAGAAGGCCCTAAGTATTATTAGGCCAGAGCGCATCAGAAGTTTGATTGTGTGTTGAATCTCGTACAAGTTGTATCGTATTCTCGTATATATCCGCCGGCACTCGTCCTGTAGATTGAGATTAGCATAAGCAAGCAGGGCCATCGTAGAGACCCTAGTGGGAGTGCAGGTAATGTTTTCTTTCATTTCGAAACTTGTCCTGCATCCTACTATGGACTGAAATTTTAATTTTGTTTTTATTTTTTGAAGCCATGTCTCCTTCAAATCGAATTAGAAAATTTGAATATGGTTCCCAAAAGCGTAAGAAGAACCAAAGAGTTGAGAAATTAACTCAATCCCATAAAGGTTTATGCTATATAAGGAACTTTAATTCAGGCCTCGCTTAGAGCTTCGAACCGGGCCTCTAAATTTGATGGCACGGCCCTGGTGCACCACTTGAAAAAGACCGTCGTTGAAGCAACTTCTAGAAAGCTACAACGTCACGGTTGACGAAGCAAAGGTCTGCACATATATACGCAAGCACAAGCAAAGACGTACGTCGTCACAGCAGGCCATTCACAGGCCACTCACGTTGACCGAATACTGTCCCCTCGTCTGTCCCAGCTGGTCTCTTCTCTGATTGATTTTTCTAGATACCCGCTGGCCGGCCGGCCGCTTCACACCACACGGCCTGGCCTCTCTCGCGTACAAATACTCCAGTAGCGAGCAGCGGCAGGCAAGCACAAGCACGCATCGGTTGACTTCGCCGGCCGGCCGGATCCCTAATTCCCACAAGAGCACAATCACAGCAGGATTAATTCAACAAGTGTGTGAGAGAGATCAAGATCGAGCAGAGCGGCCATGGCGGTGAAGGTGTACGGGTGGACCATCTCGCCGTTCGTGTCGCGGGTGCTGCTGTGCCTGGAGGAGGCCGGCGTCGACTACGAGGTCGTCCACATGAGCCGCGCCACCGCCGACCACCGCCACCCCGACCACCTCGCCAGGAACGTACGTACTACTGCTACTGCTACGACCTTCAATTCCCTGTAATTCCAGCACCTCGATCTCCATCTGGATTATCACTGACTGTCTCGATCATATCTCCTGCTCTTCTGATTGCAGCCGTTCGGGGAGGTGCCGGTGCTTGAGGACGGAGACCTCACCCTCTTTGGTACGCCCGCCATCAAACCAATGAATTCGCTGCATTCCCAGTCCTCGCTTATATCGTCTTAAATCTAAATAATGAGTTTGATTTTAGATATAGGCACATGTTTTAGTTGTTCCGCAGCTAGGATAATAAAGGCTTTAACTGGCAGTTACAGTATAATCATAAGGAAATAAATAAAATAAATGTTCTTGACAATGTACTTGCCAACATCAAAACAGAGTAAACGTTGCTCTGTTTTGAGCACATGATTTTTTATGTTCCTGTGTATTTTATACAAAACTAAATTAATTCCTATGACGAAATTTCTATGTTCAAAAAGACTCTGAAGGTTCAGGTTTCTATCTCGGCTCTAACTTTGTTAGTCAAGCCTAGTTCCCACAGGGGCTTAATACTAGCGTAGCAAAAATCTAGAACAAACCACAACCTTCATGAAAACCCGTGAAAAACCACGACAAAAAGATTGTCTAAATTCACTAAATAAACCACAACCTTGTAAAATATCTTGTCCAAACTCGACTTCGTTTGTGAGAAATAAAAATAACAAATTTCAAGCCAGAAAATTGTCTAGATGATTTGTTAGAAATTTGTTATTTTTATATCTCACAAACAAGGTCAAGTTTAGATAAGATATTTTACAAGGTTGTGAATCATCATATTATCTACATGTGTGATTTTTTTGGTGTATTTAGACATGTTTTTTTTTTGTCATGGTTTACACATGTTTTCACGAAGGTTGTGGTTTGCAATACATATTTTCTCTAGATGTAAAGCTAAATTATAGAGTGGTCCATATGCCAGTTTTTAGATTTTAAAGACTAGCTCATCTACTATGGTTTAACCTTAAACTAAATTTTTTGGGTTGTTGTCCATATACCTTAAACTATAGCTAGCTCCGCCTTTGTGGCCAAGTGTAACCGTGGACGTCGCTCTTTGGTACAAATTATTAGACTTCAAATTCACAACTCTCTCATTTGGCACCTGAACCTTCTTAATTTTTTTATGGTCACCCCGAGACCATGCTAGCACTAAAATACACAACTTAGAATGCGTTCACATGCTCTCTTTTCCATTTCTTTTTACAAGGTATATGCTGCTATCTTTGATTCAAAATATGTCCTTTCTAATCATTGTCGATACCTCAAACTCTTAAAACTCAAGCCATCACCATATAAAAAAATATATAAAGATTGATAGTGTAATTAAGATACCATACAAGTCACTTAGCTCAACATAAAAAGTGCTTCTAAAATATACTCGTACCTTTCTTTTATATGGACCAGATTAGTGGTACGTATGGTGGATGGATATGTAAAAATATTTTAATTCATTGTTAAAAGAGGGTATTGCAGTTTGCCGCATATCAAACATTCCATTGTTACAGCAACTATGTGTATCCATAAAACATCCTAGCAACATTTTATCCACCACCATAAAATTTTCTAACATATAATGTACATATAATTTTATTCAGAATCCCGGGCAATCGCAAGGCATGTCCTTCGGAAGTACAAGCCAGAACTCCTAGGTGCTGGTAGCCTGGAGCAAACGGCGCTGGTGGACATGTGGGTGGAGGTGGAGGCCCACCAGCTGCAATCGCCGGCAGGTGCCATCGCCGTCGAGTGCGTCGTCGCGCCTGTCCTACAAGGCCGCGAGCGCAACCAGGCTGTCATCGACGAGAATGTGGAGAAGCTGAAGAAAGTGCTAGAGGCGTACGAGGCACGGCTGGCGCAGAGCAAGTACCTCGCCGGCGACGTCCTTAGCTTCGCTGACCTAAGTCACTTCACCATCATGCACTACTTCATGGCCACAGAGTACAACACGCTGGTCAAGGCACTCCCGCATGTCAACGCCTGGTGGGAGGGCCTCGCTACCCGCCCATCGGCGAAGAAGGTGGCAGAGTTCATGCCGCTTGGCTCCATGGTGCCCAAGAAACAAGAGTGATATAGTGATGCATGTTGTGTAGTTATTAACTACTTTTCCGCGCGTGACAGCTCTCTGTACTTTGTGATACTTTCGTATTTATTATTCGTTTTCTGCTGCTTTTGTCCACGAATAATGTGTATTTGTAAATTTAATGTATTTCATCACATTTAGTAAAAGAACAAAGGTATTCAGATTGCCCTTCAGGAAGGTTCTGCCTTTTGTTTAAGGGTGTTTCTTTTTTTTTTTTCTTGTTTGATTGTTGAGCTTAATAAAATCACTTAAAAGCAATGCCCTCTCGATCTGGATTATCACTGACGGTGTGTTTCTCCCTGTTGTATTGGTGCTTTCTGATTGCAGCCGTTCGGGGAGGTGGCAGTGCCTGAGGACGGAGACCTCACCCTGTTTGGTACACGCGCCAACGAACGCATAGTTCTCTCCATTTCATGTCCTCGTTTATATATAAATCGTATGTTTCAAAATAGCCCAACTTGTATGGCTATACATAATCAAATTATCTTAAGCTCTGTTTGGCCTAAGAATCGAGAGTGACTACAGGAAAGTAATCTGGAAAATACTTTACTGATTTTTCTAGATATTGGTTTTAATTCATAGATAAGCTCTGTTTGGCATTTTTAAAATTCCATGGCCTAATTCTCATTAGCGTAAGCATTAACAAATAATTACATAACATGGTCCCTATGCATATGAGACCATAGCTAAGTGTGAGCTAACGTGAAACAATTTTGTATGTGGAGTCAAGTAGCACAAAACATCATGCACTTCTCCACATATATATTGTTCTTGAGTTTTAGTGACGAGCACCTTCTCTTCGTCTGACAAGTCATCAAGCTTGACATTGAGAACTGATTCATTGTCCATGTTGACGGTTGTGGTCCACTGGGCGTGCCATGAAGTGTGTCAAACGCAAAAGGTTGCTCCACATGTAGAGCGAGGGCTCTAGATCTGCTAGCTTCAACCGGTGCCAGCCAGGGTCGAGACCGATAGGCATGCCGGACAATTTGACACGTAATTGACAACGGAGAGGAAACATATCAGTAATTTAGGGTGGAACGTGCCGATTTTTTGCCAGACAGTTCAAGAGCCGATGAATAAAGGCTACCGACTAGAGACTGGATATCCCGCATGCTCATGATGTAGAAAGATGTTAACAAGCGTGATCAGCAATTCCACAAGTGTAAACAGTATGAGTCTGCTAAACTTATGTATAGTAATAGGAAAGCACAAACAACAAATAAGTGGTAAAGCATAGTCATGATAAGAGCATAGAATCGGCTAAACAACTGATACTGATGTAAAAGGGTTACAACATGCAATAGTCGATCGTTAAGCATGAATAGACCTATATAAGCCCATCAAACCTATTAGCTCGGGGAGAGGCACTTAAACATTGAGGATAATGAACTTTGCGCCCTATGTGATAGTGTCCTAGAGGAATACATTGATCACCTTTTCTTTGAATACCTGTTTGCTAGACAATGTCGGAAGTCATCAATTTCTGGAACACCAGCTTGCCAATGATGGAGCGCTTGGCGATGGCTAACAATATACACAATTTGGAGTTCTTCACACGAAGCTACTATCGTTGCTGCATGGGAGCTTTGAAAACTTCGTAATTACAAGATCTTTCAGAGGAGGTTTTGATTAGCCAATTTTGAAAATCATTGTTTCTTACAATCAGTTAGATTCAGAGATGATCTTAAATCATCATTTTGCTTTTGGTTACATGCTTTTAGTTAATCTAGCGGCGGCCGGCGTGGTCCTCGTCGGGAGGAAGAGAAGTGGGTCCTCGTCACCAAGCTCGGCCGCCGTCAAGGAGAACGAGATCACCATGATCGAGGAGATCTACCTCCACTCGCTCCCCGCCAAGGAGCACCGGATCGTGGAGCGGCTTCGTCCCGTGGCTCAAGGAGAGGTCATGAAGATCACTCTCATCCGGATGGAGACCCGCGCCGGGCAACGCACCCGCTTCATGGCAATCGGGCGGCGGCGGCGATGGCGACGGACATGTCGACTGCGGGAGTCAAGTGCGCCAAGGAGGTGGCCTTTGCTATCGCGTCGCCATCATCCTCGCCAAGCTCTCTGTCATCCCGTCGGCGGGGTTACTAGGGTAACAAGATTGGACAGCCGCTACCGTGCCGTGGGTCACAGGCAAGTGTGGCTCCATCACGTCGCGCATGGTGCCCGCGCCCGGAAGGATATAGTGCATCGTTGCCGCGCGTACTTGGTCGTGTGTGGGGGCACCGCCGCCGTTCGCGTGTGGGGCGCGCGCTATCCTGGCGACTCCTTGGCGGCGCGATTTCGCCCGACCTCTATTGGTCTCCCGCGGCGCTGACTTGCTTGGCCCTACGCCCTCAAGTTCGGTTCGTCGTGGTGTGCATGGCTGTGCCGCCGGCGCCCCCCACCTCAAGCGGTGGGATCCGACGGCCAAATCAACGGTCCGGGCATTCCACCGCGTCGATGGCCATCTTGGTCCTCACGCCACTCGCGCATAAGCTGTAGGTGGGTGTGCCCAAGGTGGAGGTCGAAGAGGAGAGGATGGGGTCGCAGATCTAGTGGCGACTTCCCGTCTTCGCCGACATGACGGCGGCGGCCTTTGCTCACACATTCTAAGCGGTGAGCAACTACCTCTCTTTCGCCGGGGACACGTGCTTCTCCAATGGCAACCATCCGGCGTCGCGATGTTACCCGGACGACCCGGTATCACACAGGGTCGGCAGCATATCGATTGCCAGCTGTAGTGAGGGATGTTTGGAAGGCGACATCACTTTGTCTTCTCGTCGGGAGCGCTAAGGTGGGATGTCCATGGATCTCAATTCTTGGACGCTATGGATGCCAGTTGATCTTTAGTACACATATCTACATGTACTAAAGTTTATTTTTGTTCTTAGATTCTGTAATAAGTTTGGCTGTGTGTGGTCGCGCAGAGGCTTTGGCTGTGTGAGTTATCGCAGAGGCCGGGATGTAATTCTGTTATCTAAAAAAAGTCTACTAAAGGGAGTTCATGTCTACTCGGATGCTTCGATCTCCCCGACCAAAGCCATTCAGGTCTTGGTGTTTTTCTTGTAGGTCGGGGAATTCAAACGGGAGTTTTAATGTCTACATAAAGGCATTCATGAGGGGAGTCCCATCGGTGTTCACAGCGGAAGCAGCAACAGTTGCTCTTGCAGGAACGGTGCTCAACAAGATCGACATTACCTATGCCTCATTTCTCTCTGACAACCAGCTCCTGGTGAACCACATTCATGCGGAACAATGATGACGACATTCCCAGATGGGATGCAAGATTTTACACACACACTTTCAGGAACATGGCGGAGGGGAGAGCTTTCAATGTATACAAAATTTCTAGGACACAAAACACTTCGGCTCATGTTCTTGCAGGACAGGCTAGGATTTCGGCGGATGTAGACTCAGATCCGGTTGAATATTGTCATTGTCCTTCTCAAATCTCGAGTTGTCCAATTAGGACAACTCATGACCATATAAAGTGGGCAAATCTTGCCCCTGAGAACAGCTGCTTTCTTTGTTAAGCAATATATCATGCTTGTTATAAAAAAACAGTGGGGTCACTATGAAAGGTCCCTTGTGGTTTTTGGTAATTAAGTGACAACATTAGGTGAACTAATATGTGTGATTGAGATAATACACTGGAGATTAGTTCACATGAGTTGATGCAATGAAGGAGCTTATCGCATATGAGACATGACATGGAGTTATGTGACCAAGATGGTGAAGATCAAGACAAGGCTTGGCTTGACGGACCGGTTGCAAGTGTGAAGGGCAAGTCGAGGCGGTGAAGCAATGGACCGCAAAGGCGCTGAAGCTTAGGCAAGACTTGGCGCCCGACGGACCCGGCCTTAGCGGTGAAGAGCAAGTGAGGTCAAGATCGATGGACCAAGAAGGTCATGTGATGATATAAAATGGATAATATCATTCTTGATCGTGTTGGTGCATGTGTTGCATCGGCACTTGAACATGGAGCGGAATGGAAATGCGCAAGGCAAAGGTATAACCTATAGGGCATTTCATTTCGCCGGTCATGAGGAGCTTAGAGAAGTTTATGACCGGGTTTAGGATAGATGGCCGTACTATCAAGAGGGGCAAACTTGTTTGCATATCGGTCATCTACTGCCACTTGAGCGATCTAACTTTGCGATGTGTTAGGATCGAGTGGCGTGGTAAGAGCTAACCCGTCCTTTGAAATGATTGTGAAAATGCTAACACACATGCACATGGTGATGTACACTTAGTGGTGTTGGCACATTTGCAAAGGCGGCGATGGTATGCAGGGTTGAGTTGGGTTTGGGAACCGCTCATCCTCCCGCCGAGCTTGCAAGGGGCGGGATTCGGCGCTTTTGGGAAAATGAAGTGCTTATTTTCTATTCTTGCCGGATGTATCATGGTGGTGAGAACTTGCTATTCCTCGTGCTCAAGTTGGTATACTTGTCCGGTAGCAAGTTGGAGCAAAGGCGACGGAGAAACTTGAGTTTCGCTTGAGGGAAGCGGCCGGCCGGGACATTTGGACCGGAAGCGGTTTTGACGGACGGTCCGGTCGGCTGAGTCGATTGGAGTTTCGAGAGCATGTTTTTGGACTTGGCTCTTGGACCTGAGCGGACGCATGGACGGATGCTTCCGGTGGTGACCAGATCCCGTGGACGGACCCATGACTTTTGCGTGTCGGCTATGGGGCGGCTGGTTGGCGCTTAAAACGGAGCGACCGGACGCTTGACGGATCATTTGGTGAGTCCGGTCGGTGCGTCCGATCACCTCGCGAAGCCGTGGTTTTGTCCTCAATGGCTCTATTTTGGCTTGGGCCTATAAATAGATGGGGTGGTCGGCTTTGGTCGGGGTTCTTGAAGCACACTTGGGCCTTGGTGGCTTGTGTTGTGGTGCTTGAGAGCCCTTCCAATCACTCTAACTTGATAGCGTTCATCCGATTGAGTGAGTGAGCGATTCTAGTGCATTCGCGTTGAGAGATCGCATTTGTGGCACTAGGTGATCGTGTTGCAAGCCAGTGTGCTTGTTTCTCTTGGAGGTTGCCACCTCCTAGGACGGCTTGGTGGCAAGAGACTCCGTGAAGCACGCAAGGGAGATTGTGCGGTGCTCCGGAGGAGGATTTGTGAGAGGTTCGTGCTCACCTCGCGGGGATCGCGAAGAGCGACACAAGTAGAGCTTGTCATTGAGTTACCTCACTTGTGAGTGTGGGTTCGATCGCGGTGCCTTGAGAGGCTCACTTGAGAGTGGTGTCTTGCGGTGCCTTGCGGGGCGTGCCTAGAGAGGCAAGTGGTTTGCGGATCACACCGAAGAACCATCTAGGTGAAACACAGACGGAACCACCCAAGGTGTTGGTCGACACAACGAGGAGTAGGGGGAAGTTGGCAAGCTTCCCGATACCTCGGTAAAAAATCACCGGTGTCAACTTGTCTACTCTTCTCGGTGGTTTGCATTCTCCAAATCACAAGCTTCGTATTTACATTCATATATACCTTGTGCTTGTGCTTGTGCTTGTGCTTGTGCTTGTGGAGTAGCTCTTGCAATTACTAGCTTGTGTAGCTTGTTAGTTGCCTTGCTTAGTTTGTGTAACTAAGTAATTTGAGCCTTTAGGTTAGGCGTGTGTTGCCTTGTCCATTGTGCATCTAGTGAGCTTAGGATTGGCTTTGTGCTTTTGCTCATTAGAATTGTGTAGGAGCTCACCATTGTTTGAAGTACTAGTGCATAGGTTTGTGTGACCTTGCAATAGAAAGCGGTTAGGAGCTCAAGCTAGGCTTATCACCTTATTTGCTTTGTGTAGGATCTTTTTTGTGAGGTGATTTAGAGTCATAGCTAGAGGGGTGAAGTCTTGGCTAAGCGAATAGTTTCAATTTCGCATTATATTTGTTTAGCCTAGCGCAATTAGTTTTAGAAAGGACTATTCACCCCCCCCCCCCCCACCCCCCTAGTCCCCATCTTTTTTTTTAGAACCTCTCTAGTCCCCATCTTGACCCTACACACTATGAGGTTTTTTTTTGACAAGGCACTATGGGTTGATATATAACCGTGATAAAGACAATAGATTAAACTATTAAAATCAAATCTACTCATACTTGACCAAATCATGAAAACACGCTCTGATTGTTGAAGCATGACCAATCGGCTAAGCAACTAAGTGTAAGTATAATATGCAATCAAGGGTAGTATGCTTGGCCAGTAAGCATATATACTTGCTAGCTAATGGTTTCCAATCTATAGTGTTAACAAAGTGGGGGGTCGATATAGCCACAATAACCGTTCTAGACCAGATTCCATCAACTAACAAGTCTACACACCACCAAACATGTCTTGACCACGTGTTGAGATTGAATAAAGCGGCCGATCTAGCCGGATCCATCGTCAAAACAACGATTAATCATAGTAGAGCACAAAGAGGATAGATTAAAGAGATATGATGCCAATCTATCTTAATCTTAACCGGGCAGAGGGTGATTTTGCTATAAATAGTAAAGAACTAGATGTAACAAAATCGATGACTAGTAGCAAATCACTAAAAACGACAAGCAAGACTTACTAATCTTAATAGATTTAGATAACTATTCCTTATGCATGCATGTATATACTTTGTATGCATGGTGGCAATAGCGCATCTGTTTAATTCGAGATAGTTTTTAAATATTTCTCATGCTAGAAGTGAAAAGAAACAATAGATTCACATTTCTGGAAAAGTTTAATGAATGTTAAAGATACCTTCTTTAACTTAGGACATTTTGTTGTCAAAAGATGGTTCACAAACACGCTTTTGGATTGATACTTGGCTGGGTAACAAACCTCTCAAAGATAAGTTCCTGGATTGTTTAATATTGTAAGAAGAAAACAAGATACGATAGCTAAAATATTGAGTACCCCGTAACTAAATATTTCTTTTAGGAGAAATCTGGTGGGGGCTAACTTGTCAAATTGGCTTCGTATTGTGGAATCCTTACAACAAGTAAACTTAATACAGGAAAGAGATGTGTTTGTATGGGATTTAAAAGCTTCCAGAATTTTTACAGTCAAGTCTATATATCTTGTTTTAATTAACAATGGGGTAAGAGTGTCACAAGATATTTGGAAAACGAAGTTGCCAATGAGAATAAAAATTTTCATGTGGTATCTAAAAGAGGGGTTATTCTAACCAAGGATAACTTGACTAAGAGAAATTGGAATGGAGATAAACAGTGCTCTCTCTGTAATCTTCGTAAACAATTCAACACCTCTTTTTTATTGCTTCTATGCTAAATTTTTGTGGCGCTCCATACATTTACCTTTTGGATTAGCACCCCCTTCAAATATAAATGATTTGTTTCACAATTGGTCTAAGATGGGGAACAAAAAGTATAATACATTGTTATTAACAGCAGCATCTGCGCTTCTACGGGCAATTTGGATAACAAGGAATGAGGTAGTTTTTGACAAATGCAAACCAAAATCTCTTTTGCAGGTCTTGTTTCGAGGAACACATTGGCTACGTTAGTGGGCAAACTTGCAGCCGGAGTGAAGATCTAGAGGATCAACCGACCTCCGTGGCACGTCACCTAGAAACATCAGCTTTAGCTTTCTTCGGTTCAAATGGTTGGCTATCGCAAAAGACATGTTGGTTATGTTTAGTCAAGGACTTTTATTTACTTGTTCCTTTTTTGCGTCGCGTATGGCTGGAATTTTATTTCAGCGAGAACTTTGAGTTGGGTTTGGATCTTGTAATAATTGGTCCGATTCTATCTTTGGATAGATGAAGCTGGATGTTTATCCTTTATCTAAAAAAATTGTGCTAGAAGTGGATAATAACTTAGAAACATATATACTATCGTAATGCTGCCAAAGGGCCTCTAGTTTTGTTTGTTAGGGGCTCTTGTGACACTCCTCGGTCCAGGGTGAATTCGACTCCTCGTGGGATTGGGTCTTTGTTTGATAGAAAGTTAGGGGTTACTTTATATTTTTGTATATGTCACTGACGCCGGGCACCCTGATGACAAGAACGGTGATCAAGCTGATGACTTGGAGGAGAAGAGGAGAAGAAGCCCAGGGGGAGCTCACGAGCTGATGTGCTTTACCTCCTTTGGTGGGTGGGCTGGGCCTTTGAACCTCAGGCCCGCACGGCGGGGTGGGCCTGCTTGCCTATCTAAACAAGATGCTGGGGACTGAATCCTATTTGAACTGTCGACCCAGCAAGCCCAACCTGAGGTTTGTCGGACAGGATTGGAAGTAGCAGGCCATGGGTCATGTAATCTTCTTTTCATTTTCTAAGCCCATGTAGCGGGCTGGCCTGAACCATGTAAGAAGGGGAGAAGGAACAGGGGATCGGGAGGGAAGAACAGAAAACTTGAACCCAGCCAGAGTGCTGTGGCGGCAGCGCTGGGCGATTGCCGGCGACCGACCCTTATCTATCGTAGAACCAGACACTAAGCTAGATTCCGGTGACATTAAATTGGCATTGGTGGGTAATTTTTAGAAAAAAAAAAGAATAAATCTAATGGCTATGATGTTTAGAGTCTACCTAGTTGATGGATATGGATTTCCCAATTTTTTTAAGAATTAATTATTTTTCCGTGGAGCCTCCTTGGGGCCTTCAGTAATATTAGATTTTTTTTTTTTGAGAAGATCAGTAATATTAAGATTGGTCATGAGAAAGCTGCTACCAACGTAACAACTTATGCTAACTCCAGCAGCAAGATTTCAAAGAATCTGAAAAAGTTAATGCGTTGTGTCATAAGATTTCTTCGAGCTTTACGAATGTGGCAAATGAAGAAACTACTATCCCTTGAATTATATATATATCGGTAACAACTGTTCTCTTGCGTAGAATTGATCAAGTTTTCATCTTTGACCTAGGCCCTTGAATTATATATATAGGAAACAACTGCTTTTCTTGCAGAGAATTGATCGAGTTTTCATCTTTGACCTAAAGGCATCCGCAATGGTGCTACCTACGTGGCTAGCTGACGTGGAAGCGAGAGATAAGAAAAAATAACTATTTTATACCTTCTTGTTCTACTGAACCCACATGCTTCTCTCTTAGATTCTTGGAATATGTAAAATAGATAGGCTATTTTTTCATCGCTATAGTAACTACTCTCTCCTACCTTTTTCCTGTCCACGTCATAATGGCTGGCCATTACGGACGCCCTAATATAAGACGAGTCCACTTAGTTGGATTCTCATTATGTTCATCATTTACCATCCTGATTGGGTTTAGGGAGTAACATCTACATCGGTAAATCCTCATGCATTAATATATCTTTTTGCTGTTGGGTTCGGTTCTCTCCATGAGGCAATGACATCAGATTAAACTATAGCTACATGTCCTCTTTTTCTTTTGACAGCAGCTACATTTCCTCATTACTGCCTTATTCTGGTGCTGCTGATATGACGTCAAACCTTGCAATGATTCTTTGATCTCGATTGTGTTGTCTGACCAAGATATACTGCAATCCTGTGCTCAGATTATTTATTTGGTTGGTGGAGATTTGATCTGTTCTAACGCACGGGCATATGACTACATGCATATGCTGTGGATATTCTGTGAATATATCTGGACTGTCAGATCGACCTATTAAGCTAGCGACAGTAAAATTGATAATTGCGTGCGTGGTTGTTGCCAATTTTTGTGAGATAAATGCCATGATAGATTGGAAATTATTTAGGCATTACAAGCGTGCCCTTTTCACCACACCAAACAAAGAGTATAATTTAGTGATCACTTCTTAAAAATTGTGAAATTTAGGCTATTTGTTCATCGCTACTCTCTCCTACTTTTTTTTGTCCACGTCATAATAGCGCCATCGCGGACACCCTAAGAGCATGTCCATGAGATTAGTCAAAAAGACTAGCCAAATTTACCATTTTAGCAACTCACAAAAAATAGAGTTGATAACAAAATAATAGAGTACTCCGAGAGACTATGTAAAATATGGCCGGTGAGGTAGGCTCTCCAAGAATAGAGTAGAGGTCCGGATGGAGAGCTAGTCAATTTGGAGAGTCATGTAGATAGTCTGTTAGAGGATGTATTTTCTTAATAATAGCTAAATTTAGCTTTACAAATTAAACTACTTGGATAGTTTCTTAGACATGCTCTAAGAGCATCTTCAAAAGCTCTTGTATATTCGATGAGTTAGCTAAAAAAGAAAAGCTTCATCAAAACTCAGATCAAACGGACTCTTTATTTTGCTCGACTAGCTATCACATTTTTATATTTCCTCACCTTCGCTGGCCAAATATAGAAGACTTGTCCCGCTAGTCATTGTCACAAACCGGTTAGATTGGGCCGCCTGTGACACGTCGACAAACTCCGGCGGCGACGCGCCCCCGGGCGGTCGGCTGGGGGCAGCGATAGAGGTAGGCGGCGGCGGTGCGGCGGTGATGGCGGCGGCGGGCAGCACGCGGCGGTTGGAGCAAGCGAGAGGAGCCACGGACTATTTCTTTATTGCTTGTCTTCCCAAGAGATTACAGACCCCTTACTTATATAGCCCGGCTAGTGGGACTTGTAATCTAAGAAATCTCTATAAGGTTTCCTTATATGATCGGAATACCTTTTACAAGCAATCTTTATTTATTTCCTAATAAGGGTCTTCCTTATATGATTGGAATATCCCCTTTACACACCAAAAGTCCTAAGATAATCCTAACTTGATGAGAAGCGAGAGACGGAGGCGGGAGGCGTGGAGGTGGCAGCGGCGCAGGGCACCGGCCTCCCCTGCGCGCGCGCCTTCCCCCTCGTGGGCCGGCCGTGTCGGTTGGGCCCTCCGAGCCCACCCATGGCTGACCCAATTACGGCATATGACACCCATCTTCCCCACTTGGTGTATGTTGGATTTAGAGAAGTTGTTGAATTTCTTCATTTTTTGCTAGCTATTATATTTTACATAATAGCTAAACTAGAATTTTAGCTACTCATAGATACAAGAGCTCTTGAAGATGCTCTAATAAGACGAGTCCACCTAGTTGGATTCTCATTATATTCATCATTTACCATCCTGATTGGGTTTACGGAGTAACATGTACATCTGTAAATCCTCATGCATTAATATATTTTTTTGCTGTTGGGTTCGGTTCTCTCCATGAGGCAGATTAAACTATAGCTACATGTCCTCTTTTTCTTTTGACAGCAGCTACATTTCCTCATTACTGCCTTATTCTGGTGCTGCTGGTTATCACGTCAAACCTTGCAATGATTCTTTAATCTTGATTGTGTTGTCTCTGCTGGCCCAGATATACTGCAATCCTGGACTCAGATTATTTATTTGGTTGGTGGAGTTTTTGATCTGTTCCAACGCACGGGCATATGACTACATACATATGTTGCGGTGTGAATATTTCTGGAGTGTCAGATCGACCTATTAAGCTAGCGACAGTAAAATTGATAATTGCGTGCGTGGTTGTCAACATGAAAGATTGGAAAATTATTTAGGCATTACAAGCGTGCCCTTTTCACCACACCAAGCAAAAGTACAATTTACTGACCACTTCTTCGTCAGTTGGCAACCTCCTTAAGTCATCTGATCACCACACAAGTACAATTAACTGACCACTTGAAAGGAAAAGATGTTCACTGAAACAGTTTATTAGGAAGAGGGTGCGCAACATAACTTTGGACTAGTTCTATACCTCTGACCTAGAACTCTAGATCTCCACAACCACAAGCATCTACCAGCACGGAGCGAGTACATACATGAACAGATTTCTTCTGCCTCCGGGGCACTGGAGTTCTTTTTCCATTGACGATTGAGTCCCTGCATATATGCGCCCCTGTGTGCGTGAGTTGGGTTGGTAGCGTGCGCTAGACGATTCGAGCCGAAGCTTTTGCTTCTCCTTTGATTTGTCGCCTACTTATTAGCCACAAAAAGGTGTAGGCATCTACAGAATGCATAATACTCCCGCCATCCCAAATTGTAAGTTATTCTAAGAATTTAGGAGAGTCCAAGCATATCGAAGCAACTCATGCATTTCTTAGAGGTAGTGTTAATACTCATAACTTGCCCTAGAAATCCATGGATACAAAGTTGACGAGATACATTGTTGGATTTATTATGAGTTTGTCTCATATTAAATTTAATAAATCAATAAACTCTATGGTAAGTAACGGTTTGGAAGTGAATAGTTTTAATACCGTATGAGTTTTAAACTAAACATAATGGTGAGGAATGCATGCAAGCATGTGCATGGTGAAGTGCATCAGGTTGTGGCTTTGATGAAAGTCATTTCCCCTTCTTCCATTAACTCCATTTAATCTTATTTAAGTGGTCTTTGCACGTTTTCTTCTCTTAGGATTTACATGCATGGGTGCTTCTTCATTTGTTGTGAGTTACATGCATGAATGATCCTTGGAGTTAGGAAGTTACATGCATAAGTGCTCCTTCATTTGTTGAGAGTTATGTGCATGAATCATCCTTTGGGAGTTATGTGATTGAGTACTTCACATGAGTTGCTTTGGCTTCTCTTCTTGCATGTTGGCTTGCTATAAAAAGACATGTCCTCTACGGTGATTAAATGAAGTCACAAAAACAAACACAACCACATCTTCGCTGCTTGATGGTCATCTCCGTCCGGTGATTTTGTGCGACGGAATCGTTGGAGAGCAGGTGCCTCGGAGCCCTTACCGCTTGAGAATCCTGGGGGGTGTGCGGCAATTAGGTTTTGGGGGGCGACTACGCCTTTTGCTCGCTTTGTCTTCTTCCTGGTGGCGTGTCTTCTTCTTGGAGTCGTTCTCGGTAGTGCGAACTTCTTCAGCGACTATCGTCTACAACTTCGAGAAACGCACGAATTCGCACACCATGACTGGAGGTGCTGGTGCTAGTGGAGCCTCCGATGCCTTCGGCATGGGACCAACATCTGGGTATATCCGTAACTCGTCTCTTATTCTCGTTCTTGTATTTCTTATAATATGTGCTCTCTCTCGTATGTTTCATATGCCTTGTTCACATGCTTTTAATCATGTTTGATCTTATCCATGATATATGTTCTTGCTGTTTGGTTAGCTATGTCATGGTTTAATTATTCTGATCATATTTTGGTTATACACAAGACAACGTTTGATGTCACAATTATGATGTTGTTTTTCTTATATGTCATCACATTTAAGTTGTTAATTTTCGGATTAAAATGACATGGAAATTGCATAATTTTCTAACAATACATTTAGCGTCTTTTGGTTGAGTTAGTTTTCTTCTTATAAACTTTTTTTTAGACCACGCCGTTGCGTGTTTTTCATTATAAACTTTATATTGTAGGCTAAAACTAAAAATCTAAAAACTTTATTTATCTTGTAAACTCAAAATCTAGCATGTATCTTGAAGATGAAATTGTGCCAAATAAGGCCATAGTAGCATATCCTACTTTTTTTTTTTTTTTTATGGAGGAAAAACCCAGCTTTTATAAAGCCCAAAGTGGTAACACATAGTTTTCTTACATGAAGAAACAAAACAGGAAAAAGACACATATGAACTGGGAATTAACACCAGTGTTCTCAAGAGAGGCACATGTTCAGAAACTAAAAGCTAGATGATTAAAAAGGGCTCCTTCGATCTCCATCTTCAGAGTCGCTCTCCAAAAGTCTTCCAGTCATGTCCTCATCATATGGACTTTTTCTTCTAGGTACGACCTAGAGTTCCTTCGCTTCAATTCAACAACGCGTGCCATTTCTGTAGAAAATTAAACATTTTCCCAAAAACTTGACGCCCTCGGAAATTTCTTTTCTATCCCCATCTTGTTTTCTAACATTCCACGGCCCCAGAGAATAATAGCAAAGATAAAGAGTTTAATACGGTAGTCATGTCATCCCCACTTGGGTTTCATATTTTTAAAATATGATACTTGATTACCTTTACATTGCAAAAAAAGAATTATTTTTAAAATCACCTCCATCCCCACTTCTGATTTATGATAGTTTATCTTAAGCCCTAAAATCCACTCAAAGCAATATGAAGAATTTCAAGTTTAGGATGGCCCAGTCATCATACTCTATAAACAATGTTGTGTCATCTACATATTGTAAACTAGGGAATCCAACCAGCGCGTTGCCGCGGGAATTAAGGAAATGCAATGATTATAAGTAAAATTTACCATGATTTCATCTCTTGTCGATGAAGACATGAGCTTATTATGTAAAGTTGAAATTCCTGGGTAATGAGTATAACTATTTATTGAAACCGAGGTGGCAAGGTATTTGAACTGAAGTTTGTTAACCGAGTGTAAACAAAACAAATATTTATAACGATCACATGGTGTATCTTGAGAAAAGGACACGTAATTATTTATTAGAGTGAGTCCTTGGTAGCATAGATAATTGTATCTTCTTCGTTCTCCATGGTTTATGTTGAGATTAATTTCCAAGGGTTACCTGTACGAATAGTGAGTATATTATAGATGTCAGATATTATACTTGATTGAATATTTGGAGCTTTTTTGAGCATAATAATTTTTGAAGTACCTCTCAATGTGACTTCTAGTGTTTTGCTAGAGGATCAGCTGTAGCTTCTTTGGTAAATTCAACCTTCTTTTTAGCCTGTGAGTCACTGCAAAAATTTATGAAACGCGAAGATGTTAGAATTGTGTTTTCTGTTCTTCGGGTGTGTTGACTGAGAAATATTGATATTTTTTAAATCCCTTTCAGACATTTACAGATCTTTCAACTTGTTTGTATTATTGTCAGGAAAAAGGCCTCAAGAGCAAAATGAAGAAATTTCAGCCAATTCTAACAGGCGGAAATTTAAATAGTTAAAAAGGGTATCTCTGGTGCTTGTTTCGCGCATTTTCCATAACAAATTGATGGCACAGAGTGTGTTCAACCAGTCCATGGAACAATGACAAAGTAACATGCACAGAAAAAAAGAGTGGTAGCTGTAATTCTGCTGGTCCATTAGATCAATGATTATCCACAGGTAGCAAAGCCACAACAGTACAATATGAGAAGTGACAATCCAATTAACTATAGTGTGGATACCTGTGAGTTCTGCGTACACAAATACCTGTGAATACCCGCGTTGTTGCGGGAATGTCAGATGCTATAGAAAAAAATATGACACGAATGCAGATATAGAACATAGGAAAAACATATGAATTTTATATAAATGGTTGTTGAATGATCAAACAAAAGTATATGTCCCAGTTTGTTCATTGCAGTGCTATATCGTGGGGCGATGTGTACCATATACCCTGCTGGTACAAAATCAAAGAGAACTCTGTTGGTGCTTAACAGTTACTCTTTGATTTTCAGTTATATGTAGGAAACCATTTTCATTGCAGTTTGTACCATATATGCGCCGTAAATGTACTTCTTCAGCTTTACAAAATCAAAGAAAACTCTGCTGGTGCTTAACAGTTACATGTAGGAAACCATTTTCAGGCATCAAACTATCACAGGTGCACGGTAAAATGTCGTCACATATATGCTAGTACGTAAGAAACTTCATGGTAATATACCTCTGAAGTTTACCACGTACCTGTGTCAACTGTAGTAGCTTCTTGTCCACCTGTGAATGTATCAGATTCCTTGAGCGTGATGTCTCCTGGGATGTCAATCTCAAACAGATGCAGCTGAAATTGCCCATGTTTTTTAGCAATCACTATGCAGGTCGACTCAAATACCATTTACCAGCTGCAAATTACACATTAATATCAGGATTTGGACAACAGCCTCTCTAGCTACTGTACTTACTTTCCTATGCTTGGCCAATATCTGTCCCTCTGTTCCGATGACACAGCAGGTGTTGAACACCTTCTTCCCAGACGCCTTCTCATGTATGGATGCACCTACAATGATGATCTTTCTTGCAGCGGCGGCGACTCTCCGCCGTCTATGTCTTCGGCGTAACTTGGCAGTGTCTCCATTGCGTACGGGCAGCTCCATATTTACTGAAGCAAAAGCAGAGCAACTCTGCCAATGAAGCAATAACTTCTGCTGTCTTCAGCTAATCAGGTCTTAGTCTAATCTATACTAATAATACTTTCAGTCTGATCAGTAGTTAGGGATTTGTGGTTTGTTTGACGACTTGCCGGCAGGACGACGAACTTGGCACCGATGTTCACGGCGGCCTCGACGCGGGCGCGCGCGGGCGATGTTTCCATCCTTGTCCGGTGTGACGGCGAGCTGGCACAACGCGACCTGTGCTGGACACACATGCGAACAGACCATGAACGAATATCACAACAAAAGCTTCGGCGACTGAACTGAAACGGTTGAGGTGGGTTTCCGGCAAGCATGAACATGACGCGACGCCGTTCTTCACTTCGCGCAGCCCCAACACCAGCAACGGGTCCTCCACTCACACCGATGACGGTTGCCGCCCTCGCGTCCTCGTCCTCACCAAGCACCACCGCAACCGCGTCGATTGAGCCTCGTGCAGCACCACGACGCCTCGTCCGCTGCGGCCGCCTCCTCGCCCCGTCTGACCCGCTCCGCCGCTGTTCCCCTTCGCCGTCCGGGTTCGCGGGTGGCGCGGCCTCGTCGGGCGGGGCTCCTCCCTCGCGAGGGCGGTGCTCGGAGGTGCCCCAGCGCTTGGCTTCGGCTACAGCGAGCGCACGGCGTTTCCAGCAGGCAACCTGATCCCTAGCCGCCGGCGGGGGGGAGGAGCGGCACCGCCGCGCGGCCTCAACGGGAAGGGGAGGAGCGGCAACCCCACCGCGCGGCCTCAACGGGAAGGGGAGGAGCTGCCCTGCCTCCACCGCGAGCTGCAGCCACGCGCCGCTTGGGGGCTCTGCCCGCCGTCGAGGTGGCCCTGCCGAAGGGAAGAAGAAGATGGCGTTCTGATGGATCTGTGGCGCCTCCTCCTGTCGCGACGCTCTTCATCCTCGCCTTCCTCCGCCTCCGAGAGCTGACGCAAGGGTCCTCACAGGCGGCGCGTGGAAAATTGGCGCGAAGGAGCAGGGGCTTCTGGCATGGCCAACTCGCCGCGATGGGAGGCACCGCGCTCCAGGTTCTTGCGCCGGGGGCGTCGCCTTCCAGGGCCTCCAGGGGCTCGCGCAGGGAGGCGCCGCGTTCCGGGGGCTCCCACGCCGGCTCTTATGAGCACTACCAGGAACGTCTTGTGGCTGTGGGAAGGCGAAGTGGAACGGACAGGGATGTGGAAGGCCGGCAACTGACGCACGACGGCGAAGTGGAGCTAATAGATTAGAACTGCTGCCCTTGAGCCAATCACATGTCAGAGAACTCCCTGGGATGGTTAGTGGGGAGCTCCTATATAGGAGTTGTTGTGGAAGGCCGGCAACTGACGCACGACGGCGAAGTGGAGCTAATAGATTAGAACTGCTGCCCTTGAGCCAATCACATGTCAGAGAACTCCCCTAAGGATGGTTAGTGGGGAGCTCCTATATAGGAGTTGTAGATGAGAAATGCCTCCCGCAATTAGATTGGATACCACCCCCCTTGATGCTCTCTTTCTCTTTTGCCTTGTCAGGGATATGTGCCAAAGCATCTCTAACCAGATTGAACAAAATTAGAGACAAAGGATCACCTTCGCTATTGGATTCGACAGCTTTGCCGAGTGTCACGGGCACTTTCGGCAAAGGTTTTTCCGAAAGTGCCCAGAAAACATAAAACAAAAAAAAAAGTGCCTAATTCAATTAATTAGTTATATATAGAAAATAAATTCAAAAATGCACCGAATTTTTACAAGGAGTAGCACATGTGGTATGTGGACGGGACAAAAAGTTTGGAGACAATTAGGTAAAAAAATATTTTCCTTTGCCGAGTGTCTAGGGTAACACTCGCAAAAGAGTGTCTCTTTGTCGGGTGTTGTGTCCTAACACTTTCGGCAAAGGAAACATGTGCCGAAGTGTCCTGGAAACTATGCCGGATGTTGGCTCCACGCTGCAAAAGAGCTGATGTCGGCGGGGGGTTGGCGGGGAGAGCTTTTCCTAGTGATGGCGTTAGGCACCGACACACTCGCAAAAGCGCTTCTTTGCCGAGTGTTGGAGCTTTGCTAAATGTCCTCTTTTCTGGCACTTTCGGCATGGCGCTTCTTTCCCTAGTGCCCGACAGAAAAACACTTCGCCAAAGAACGCGGCACTCAGCAAAGGTCCCGTTTCGGTAGTGCTTGTCTTAGACCCCTTCTAGTAACAAAGTATCGCCCATTTTCCCCATTGATGTTAATGCATACCTTGCCCCCTATTATAGTACTCATGATCCATTCTAAGCTTATCACCAAAGCCTTTTCTGATTAGCACTCCTCCACAAAGGTCCATTTCACACTATCATATGCCTTTCCAAAGTTAATCTTCATCACTATATATACCTTTTTGTTTCTTCCTTCTCATCTCATGTAAAGTCATCAGGGCCTGGTGCAATGTTCTCTTTCATATCAAAGATGTTCTGACTTCTTCCTCTGTAATTTGTCCAGTCAAATCCAAATTATCACCCTCAGTCAATCTTCCATATTATCCTACTATTATTATTGAAGAATTTCCATTCACCTGTCGCTGGGCTGCTCTTATATAAGCACACCTATATCTATCTCCCCATGCATTGGCTCATTTATCGGTCGAGATAGGTCGATTTATAACCGAGCTCTCTCACAATTATACACACGCAGACACCGTGCATCCATATGGCTTGCAGCAAGTCAGGAGTCGGAAGCTTACAACTCCTACCAAAGAGTAGGGCGATGTACATCCTGATCACCTGCGTTGCTCTACTAGGGGCCGTGCTTCTGCAGCTGCCGGCCGTGGTCGTCGCCGGCGACGAGCACCACCTACACTTCTACATGCACGAGATAGACGCCGGCCCCAACAGCACCGCCGTGGTGGTCGTGAACTGCACCGGCCCGCCGCTACCGGCGGGGAGGGGTTCGTACGGCTGCTTCGGCGACACGAGGGGGTGGTGGACGACGTGCTGACGGCGGAGCCGAACGCGACGTCCCGGGTGGTGGGGCGCGTGCAGGGGTTGCACGTGATGGCGTCCTATCAGGAGTCGGTGCTACACATGTCCTTCACCGTGGTGCTCACGGACTACCCACCTTACACCGGGAGCACGCTGGTCGTGGTTGGCCGGAACGAGCTCAACGCTCCGGTGCGCGAGCTGCCGGTGCTCGGCGGCACCGGCAGCTTCCGCATGGCAGCGGGCTATGTCCTCTTGAAGACAAAGAGCTGGAGCAGCGACTACCACGACGTTGTCCTCGAGGTCGACGTCTTCCTGCGCACCTGATCAGAATTCACATCGATCAATGGACGGAGATGGAGCATGTCACCGACGATCGACGACGATGACCTTGCCGGGATCCATGCCATCTGTCGTCCTTTCTTATAATTAGTAGTTACATACACGTTCCATGCTAGCTTGCTGAATGTTGATGGACGTGTCCTTACGTACGTCTTGCATGCGCACGCCCAAATAAAATGGAACGTCTTCCTTACTTTTGTTTTGTTTTTAATTTGCTATGAATTTTTTTGAATAAGTGCTTGGATGGACGGCAAGCCTGTGTGTAATCTATCTGTTATAATTGTTTGCTCTTTTTGTAACATTTAAAGGAATATTATCCTTAATTTCCAGTTTATTAGAATATCCGGTCGGTGTATACGTGATTGATTGTCTTCCAAAGTTATAAATTCGACTCCATATCTACTTGGTGTACAAGATGTAATGTGAGTATGTGACACGTTGGGGGCTCTTCCCAGCTATGTAAACACGGAGACGTGAGTCTGAGAGGGCATCACGTTACAACCATTTAACATGGTAATCAGAGCCAGCCCTTCTCATGAACTTGTCAATGACTTCATCTCCGCTCGGCCTGCATCGCTCTCCCTCATAGGTTGTCCAGTCACCAAGAGGTTAGCCAAAAACAACTTCTCGCTATGGAAGATGCAAGTGCCCTCTGCCCTGTGCGGTGCCCGACTCGCGCACTACATCGAACCCAAGACATTGGTGCCGCCCAAGCAGATCCCCAAGTTTACCGAGAAGCCGGTGAGTTGATCTCCAATCCCAGTATGAAAATTGAGTAGCAAAGGATCATCATATCTTCAATTACCTATTGTCCATTTGTCCTCCATCTGTTGTCCATGTCCTCCATCTCGGTGAGATCATGGTGCAAGTTTCCACCTGTACCACCGCCACTGAACTGCGGAAGGTGACTCAAGACATGACCTCGTCGCAATCTAGTAGACAGGTCATCAATACGGCGCATGGGTTTGACCACAACACGGAAGGGCTCCTCCACCATTGCCGAAGTTTTTGAGCAAAGTCTCTTGCCAACAATATGGCGTCCACGGGAAATAAGCTAGAGGATGAAAAGATTGCCATCGTACATCTTTGCCGCCTTGACACGGATTTCAATCTGGTCGTCTCTGCCATGGCGGTGCATTGAGCCGCTGACCCTTCATGAATTGTACACCCAACTATTGAGTTGGGAACATTGTGGAACGCCATACGAAGTTTGTGTGATTAGAAGTCGAGTTGGTCCACTGAAGGACCCCATCACGAAGATGGAAACCACCATGCGGCACGTGCTCAATATCGCATTGGTGGATCGGAACACCCCAACTCAATCGTTATGGGAAATCACGATGAGTGGGAAGACAAGATTGCCACTAATCATGTGGAGGCGGGAGAATCATCTAATGAGAAAGACCACTATTGTCGACATATATTGCCTCGAATTGCTAATTCAATAGGTGCGGACCGAAACTAAAGTCCATGCGAGTGCCGAAGCACTCAAAATGAGACAAAATAGAAAACAACAATTGAGGCGTAGTAGCGCTCGCTTTATTAAAGAGAGGTTATTAGGCTGCTGCAGCTCCAACACCTCTAGATGACATCCCTAAAGGATGTGGGTGGGTCTTCTTCCCGAAGAGGAATAAATATGGCACAAAGCGAGGCTAGTGGCACAAGGTTCACGCAGAGACCGGCATCGATTATGATGAGGTTTACTCTCCCATCATGAATGACATAGAGTTCGATATCTTATATTTATGGCGACTAATAACTTGAATTTAAAAAGCGGTTGGCAAAATATGGTGACCGAGATACTTATATGGGTCACTTGATTTCGAAATCCATATGGAGTCCCGAAGGACCCAAGATCCCCTGGACCGAATCAAAAACGCAAAACAACCGGGCTGCGGCGGTCATAGTAGGATGTGATTCAACCATCTCGAGTAAATTCCTCTCGAAGAGGGATTACACACGCGATGAAGGATTTGAATAAAATCAAACCCTACTTGAGCCGGCCGGCTTAAGTACCTCCCCGAAGGAGTGTTTATAAATCGGTCTATAAAGAGGGCACTTAAATTTTTGGGCATGTACCTCCCTCTAAAATCCTCCATGGTTGGCCAATCCCTAGAAGTGGATTATTCCCATTTTGACCAAGGGTTACAATGAGATAATATTGAGACCTGAAGTTCCCTACTTAAAAGTGCCATTGGAGCACTAGTGTACCTAGCGAATATTACGTTTGCAACACATTAATGGATAAGGTACAACTAGAGGATGCGAAGTTGGCGCTAAGATCTTGGTCTATGGTTTTAGAAGAAACGAAGCCTAACCATGGCGGGGATATATGGATATTGGCTATATGTTTGACCGCATAAAAGCCAAATCCTAGGATCGGTTACGTATCTCTCCGTGGTAATGCAACCATTTTATAGCGTCTATGAAACGGACCTTGGTTGCCACATCATCCAACCACTAAGAGACAATTGCCCTATATAAAGCCACACAGGAATGTGTTTGGCTGCGACGAATGATTAACCACATCCAGAAGTCATGTGGTCTAAATATCGCCGACACCCCACCATTATCGATGATGATAATGCAGCATGTGTTGCACAGATGCACACAGGCTATGTGAGGAGCAATCTCATGAAACACATTGCTCCAAAATTCTTTTATCCCCATGAGCTCTAGAAGAGCGGGAAAATAAAGATCCTGCAAGCAAGATCACGTGACAATCTTGCAGACTTGTTCACTAAGTCCCTACCTGCCTCTAGTTTCTATAAGTGTGTCCATGGAATTGACACGAGGTGGCTCATAGAGTTGCAAGGTTCAGGGGGAGACATACCCCCAAGAACATAGCCCATGGTCGTAATCCTGAAGATCACGAGTCGGTCCCGAAGACCGACTGAAGCATCAACTGTTGTACTCTTTTTCCCTTGGTGAGTTTTTCCTAGTGGGTTTTCTCATGCAAGGTTTTTAACGAGGCAACAGGTGCAAACATGGCTGGCATGTGTGAATGTACTCTTTTCTCTTACCATTTTTTCCCCTTTGGGTTTTTGGGGGAGTTTTTTAACGAGGCATGTACACATGTGCGATTCACCCAAGGGGAAGTGTTGTGAAATCATGTGTGTGGGTGAATCTCAAAGCAAGGAGAAAAATATCTAGCACTCTAGGGAACAAGAGAAGAGTCTAAAGTATGGTGGACCTCTAGTGAGCAAGAGAAGTCTCTAGAGTGTAGTAGACATATCTAGGGAGAAAATATCTAGAGGAGATATTTGGGGAGTGCTACTAATAGCCTCTCCCTATAAATACGGCCTAGCCCCCATTGTAAAATCCATCCATAAAAGTGACTCAATAATAGAGAGCTTCCATTCCTCCCAACATTCTCTCCGTGCTTTCTTGTGCGCTCATCTTGCGTGCTCGGTGCTTTCCGGTTCTACAGCGGATTCTTAACACGTACATGACTAGGAGAGTATAGGAACTACTATACAGTACTAGGAAGCAAGCTATGCCACCAACCGGAAGCAATCAACACTCAACAACCAACACTTAGCAACCAACACTCCACAACCACGGCTGCACACCCATGATGCGTCACACGTGTGGTGATGACACGCAAGGGAACACAGTTAGCATTTAGTGCCAAAAAGAAGAAGAACAAAAAATAGAAATGAACCACCACCAACGAGAAATTCAGTTTCATCACGTATTTGTGAACTTTTCGATTGCTCACAACAAATGTTTTCTAACCAAATCTGCTGGATAAACATCACCATGGATGCAAGGTAAAATTACTGCAAGATCATCCACCATATGTATACGCCATTCAGTAACATGACAGTATCACTGGGTAACATAGGGATCAAGGTAAAATGATTGTAAGATCACCCACCTTGGCATTGTACTCCTCCTCCATTTGATCTCTCCATCGCGCCAGTGAAACCACGAGACCCTTCAAGCATCTTGTCACCGTCTTTACTCCAGTGTTGAATTTGGTGGGCGGCATGAGCCTTTTTCATTTCATCAACGGTGGCATCGGCAGGGGATGTATACGTAAGCAGGCGATGCAAGCAGTGGCCGATCAACAGTCTCGGCTTGTCGATGGATGAACGCCACACAAATCTCTAACGGACAGAGTGCCTTCTTGTGGCCTCGTAGCCGCGTAACAAACCATTGTACCAAGGGCCATTTGTCTGCTTTGCTCCTACATGTATGTACGGGTTTGGTCATCGGGGTCTTGTACATCAACAAGGGGGCATCCTCACCCATCTAAAGATGGTCGGTCGGTGCACATCCCCCTTGTTGCCGTAGCTCGAGCTGTAGTCAAGGGGCCGAAAGAAGTGGTGTATGTTGCCGCCAGAGATCACTCCAGTGAGTTTAACATCATTGAACCGCAGCCAGAATCTAGAACCACTGACATAGTACGCCTCGAGGTAGAGGTCTTGGAGTCTCACCAGAAACTTGATCGGGCGGCGCCTCTCAATCTCCCAACGACTTGCTGGCTGGAAAACAATGATCACTCGACCTTTCTTGGGAAGGACTTTTGCAGTGGACGTTCCCTTGACCAATGTTACAACACGTCCTCCATTCTCAGCTTCAAACTGATGGCATCTACTATTTTTTTTCTATCATCTGACAGAACCTATGCTTCATTCTTTAGGGCTTGGTGCTGGCAGTTAGGTAAACATGAGGGAGGCGAAAAATAAAAAGCAGGAATTACGATTCCGGCTAACGATCAAATTAATAATCAAATCAAGCGCATAAATCCAAACCAATAAAGACAGTGGCACATGCCCCCAACCTGCATCCGAATTCCAAAACAAGCGCACACCCAAATTCCATGGAAAGCTACAAGATGTTTTGCGGACGATAGGGCGTGGATATAGTTGTACATTTGGCCCGCGGCCCGGTCCAAGGCCTGGCCTTTTGGCCCGGTCCGAGGCACGGTCCGGCATGGGATGGCGGGCCCACGGGCGGCACGGCCCGATCGCCGTGATCGGGCCATGGGTTGTCTCCCGGCCCGTGGCACGGTACTGGTCCCGGCCGGTAGGAAAGGCGGTCCGGTGGCGGCCCGGCTCAACGGCTGGAGTTGGCATATATAAGCTGGCGGCCGCCCGGATAAAGGGTACTATTGATCGAGAAAACTCTTTCTACCTTCCCACCCGGCAACATAGTACTACATCAGCAATCCAACAAGTACTCAAATTACTATGAGCTGATAAGGGTAACTATTGATTGCAGAACAACAAAATGAACTAAGCAATCATTCTGCTTGGCCTATTGGTTTCACCATTGTGTCCGAAGCACATTCTAGCGTTGTTGAGGATTCTCGCAACCACAAAGGCCGTGGAAAACGAAAATGGGAGGGAAAAAGAGGTGTCATATTCAAAGAAAAGGAAAAGCCCAAGGGTAAAAGCGAATCCGAGAAGGTCATAGGTGAAACTTCTAAGCAACAGGATCGTTGTTGTAGATGTGGAGGCACAGAACATTGGTCCCGCATTTGTCGTGCCCCAAAACACCTAGTTGAGCTCTACCAAAGCCCTTCCAGAAGCAAGGAGAGGAAGACTCAACAAAATCCTTACTTCACCAGTCAGCCTGAAGCTCGGGAACACGACAACATACTTGTCAACACAAATGGTGAAGATGTCGAAATGGACAAAAGTAAGGGCGACCTTGTCGATGATGACTTTGATATATAGGGATTTGTAATTCCAAAGATATCATAGTCACAATGCAATGTCCAAATGTACTCGTGGAATTAGACCATTCATGCTCCTGAAGAGCATTTGCAATATGTTGAATGGTCATGCATGCTCCCGAAGAGCCTTTGTGATATTTTCCACAAGTTATGAATGTTGGTCTTTACACTATGTGCTAAATCCCCAAAGCCTGAAGCCAACTGCATACCCCCATTTGTACAGCTAGTGCGTGAGAGAGAATTAAGTATTTCCCATCTGCGTATAATTAGTTGTGTGGTAATCTGTGCCAATACCACCACATCAGCACACACCATTAAATGCCCCACCAGAAGTTGGGATATATGAGCCTATGAATAGGGGATCTTCGTAAGGCTCGTTGTGCTGACTGCATTTCCCAGCATTAGGGGGAGATAGGCATCTTGAAGAATGCTGGGAAATTGCATGATGAAATTCATTAGGCTCACACACTAGTTAGTCTGAACTAGATGTCCAGAGGATTGCAAGTTGTTGCAAATAAGCTGTCAAATACCTTCACTGATCAGAAAAGTGGCAATGCCACATTTACCTATAGTAAATGCGCCGGAGAGAGTATAGGGAGCACAGAAGGTTACCAACTCTATCATCTCTGCCCGATCCTAGGTTGAGGGGAGACCTGCGGGTGCTTTCGGACAAGTGTTCGCGGAAACGTCCGGGCAGAGACAAGGTCTTGAGCCGCTTGCATCACTTATGGAATCAGTTGAGAACGCCCCTGAAGTGCCATATTGAGTGGGATGATAAGATTGCCACTAATCATGTGGTGCTCGCGGGTGGCTTCAACCGTGGCAACGGTGGTCACTCGCTCTAACTCCATGGCAAAGAGGACCATACTGTCCTCCGTTGCTACAAGTGTTTTGAAACGCTTCCTTCACGGCCCTCGAGACAACGCTCGGCATCATCGACTATCACTTCTTCCTATGGTGTGGATACAAACTGGTGCGGGCTGCTAGCTATGGGCTTTGGCGGGGTGGTGGCCATGGCATGCCCGGCGATAGGCCGGCGGGCCAGCCTGGGCATGGATGGGATCCGGTGGGGCGTGCTTGGGTCGGTCTAAATCACTGGGCTTTGTGCTGGGCCTTTGGGCCTCGGGCTGCATGCATATCTTTAGTCTAAGTAGAACTAGAGCTAAGTGAAAGTGAAACAATTGTACATGTTTTATGTGGAGTCATGTGGCACAGCATTTGATACTTTAATGTGGTGTAAAATGCAATTCAAAATAAATTAAGAACATTGTCACAAAATTTCCAAATATATAACACATCTCCTATTCAGAATTCCAGGCGATCGCCAGGCACGCGCTCCGCAAGTATAAGCCAGAGCTCTTGGAGCAATCAGCGCTGGTGGACATGTGGGTGGACTAGGCCTACCAGCTGCAACTGTCGGCGGGCGGCATCGCCTAAGAATGCGTCATCGTGCCCGCCTTGTTTGGCCGCGAGCGCAACCAGACCGTTGTCGACGAGAACGTGGAGACGCTGAAGAAGGGTGCTGGAGGTGTACGAGTCGCGACTGGCACAAAGCAGGTACCTCGTCGGCGATGTGCTGAGCCTCGCCGACCTCAGCCAGTTTACCATATTGCACTACTTCATGGCCTTGCATTACGCCACGCAGGTGGAGCCGTACCCACATGTCAACGCCTAGGAAGTGGTGTGTGTATTGCGTGTGTAAACTATTTTCCTACCCGTGGCACCTTTGTGTTACTTTAATATTTGATCACTTTTTTATGCTTTTATTTTATGAACATGAATAATGGGGGTTTGTAAACTTAATGTATTTCATCACATTTGGCAATAAGATTATGTGTGTCACATTTGCCCTGTAGCTAGCAGATTGGTAGTTGGGATGGAGGTCTGGCCGTCTGGGGATGCAGGTCAGCTAGTGCGCCCCAGGTCAACAACAGCAGTCAGCGGATCGCACGCAAGCAATGGCTTCACGCCTCTGTGCCGTGCCTGCGTCACCTACACTACACATGAAGGCGCCGGCGTTGACCAGACGCTGAACCAGCCAGATTACCAGTCCGATCAGTCATCTTCGACGACTTTGCCGCTCGGCTCGGTCTTCTTTCATCTATTTCTACCTGCTACATGCATGCGCCATAGTCGGATAGCACAGCCAGCGAGACTGGCCGGCCGCCGCAAGAGCGCGCAAAGCACACCGACAACACATACATCGGCGGCGGCGATGGCGGTGAAGCTGTACGGGTGGTCGAGGTCGCCGTTCGTGTCGCGGGCGTTGTTGTGCCTGGAGGAGGCCGGCCTCGACTATGAGTTCGTCCCCATGAACAAAGAGGCCGGCGATCACCTCCGCCCCGACCACCTCGCCAGAAACGTACCACCACTCTACTGCAATCTTCTCACCATCGTCTATCTGTGTGTGTTTCTTGGATCGATCACTGACATGGCCTGTCCGTGCTTTGCTTGCAGCCTTTCGCGAAGGTGCCAGTGCTCGAGGACGGCGACCTCACCATCTTTGGTACACAAATCCACTCCATTTTTTTATATATCTCGATCGAAATCAAACAATGTCCGGCCACCTCAGCAAAACCTCTGATTTCTGAACACACACATTTCTTCATCATATTCAGAATCACGCGCGATTGGAAGGCACGTGCTCCGCAAGTACAAGCCGGAGCTCGTGGGCGCCGGCAGCCTGAAGGACTCGGCGATGGTGGACATGTGGCTGGAGGTGGAGGCCCACCAGCATCAACCGGCCGCGTACGCCATCGCCTTCGAGTGCATCATCGCGCCTGCCTTGCTTGACCGTGAACGCAACCAGGCCATCGTTGATGAGAACGTGGAGAAGCTCGAGAAGGTGCTCGAGGTGTACGAGGCGCGGCTGGCGCAGAGCAGGTACCTCGCCGGCGACTTCCTCAGTCTCGCCGATCTCAGCCACTTCACCGTGATGCACTACTTCATGGCCACCGAGTACTCCGCACTTGTGGAGGCGCGTCCGCATGTGAAAGCATGGTGGGAGGAGCTCGCCGCGCAGCCGGCGGCCAAGAAGGTGGCAGGGTTCTTGACCATTGGCTCTAGCTAGGGTGATTACTCGGAAGTGAAGAATAGCGTTGTAGCAGATTAATTATTTCACACTATGAACCGTGTGTCTGGTAGTTCTATCATTGTAATATATAATTAAGTGTTACTGTGCTTTGAGTTCTGATGATTGCTATATATTTTTCATATGGATAATAAAGGTTTGGAAATTAACTGTAACAATTGCTTTTTTCGCGATCGGGCCATTCACCCGTATTTCATTAAGAGGAGGAAAACCAAATCCAAATACACAAGCCCCGATGCCGAGAAGACATCACAGGCGAAAACAACAATGAAGAACTTAAACATAAGCGATAGCGGGAAAGCGAGGGGCGGGAACCCTCCACCTAACATCCCAGCAAGCTTCGCCTATACAAAAGGTAACTCAACACCTAGGTAGCTAATGGTGATCGTAGCCGTAGAAGAAACACCTCGGCAGCAAAGCATCTGCCGGAAAGACAACGACCTTGGTGGCAAAGCATCCACCGTAACCTCCTCGGCGGCCAAGCATCCGCCAGAAACACGACCTCGTCGGTGGCAAAGCATCCACGGAACCACCACGGCGGCAAAGCATCCGCCCGTAGAGACAACGACACGGTCGGTGGCAAAGCATCCACCGGAACCAACACGGCGGCAAAGCATCCGCCGGAAAGACGACGACCTCGGTGGCGAAGCATCCACCGTAACCTCCTCGGCGGCCAAGCATCCGCCAGGAACACGACCTTGGTGGCAAAGCAACAGGCCACAACAGCGGCAAAGCATCCGCCAAACAGCAACTACGGCTACGACAACACCAATGGACATACCAAATGAAGAGCAGCATGAAGCACAATAGGCCCGGTGCGGCGAGCGGCAAGACAAGCAGCAGGCGCACGGATTCTTCAACAGCGCCTTCATGAAGGGGGTGACGCCGAAGGCGCCATCGCTGCTGGCCTTAGAGAGCTAAGGCAGGGCTTTCACCCAAAACCCGGCGCCGGTGAGCGAGGATCGGGGAGCTTCGAAGACGGCGCCTTCAAGAAGGGTGCGGCGCCAAAAGGCGTCGCCGTTGTCCCACCGACTGCGTCGGGCTAAGCTTTTATGGAGCTCCATATCCCAGTCACGCAAAGGCGAGGAGCGCGCCATCCACACCACCACGGCGTCAATGGCAAGCCGCGAGCAGCACCGCCCCCACCACGCGGCGAGGCGGCGTGACAAGCTGAACCACGCCCCCAAGACACCACTCGCCCGCACACGGCCACCTCGAAAACTCTCAAGGCGGCGGTCGTCGCTTCTCTGAGCCGAAACACGCAGCTCGAAGCTTCGCCTGTGGAGGGGCGCGAGGGGGCGCCACACGCAGCCATGCGGCCATGGCGCCGCCCCAAACCGGCGCCCGGGGGCGCCACGGGCCCACCTGAGGCACAGGAGGCACGGAGGATGACCGGGCGCGGGGCAGCCACAGCGCCGCTCACGGGCGGATCCGGCGAGGGAGGGGGGGGGATGGCCCCGCCCCTCCATGCCCGAGGCACCCGCCCGCTGCGGGACCGACCCGGCAGCCACCGAAGAACCGATCCCCAGCCAAGTCCACCCGGGCTTTGCGGGGCGCAGAGGAGGAGGGGGGCGGATCCGCTTGAGACGCGCCGGATCCGGGGCCGCCCGGCGAGCCGGCGGAGAAACGCCGGTGAGGTGGGGGGAAGGAAGGGGGTGGGGGACGCGCCACGCCCCTTGTTGAGGGCAGGATCTGCTGGCCGCCGCCGCTTGGCAGCAAGGCGGGCGGCCGGCGGGGGCGGCTGGCGGAGGTGCTGGCTGGCGGCGGCGGCGCCCCGAAGTCGCCCACGGGGGGCTCGGGAGCGAAGGGTCGCGTTTTATCAGAACACAAAACACTGACACAAGAACAATATCCACCAACTGTAACAATTGCATTTGAGAAAAATAATAACCAAATAATTTTAGGTGGATAGATACCAAATTAACAACAATTTGTTTCTTTTTATTACCAACATAATTTAAACTGGAAAGATCGTTGGTTACCACGAATGACAGAGGTTCCAGAATCAATCAAGAAGTATATATGCAAAAGATTAGGCCATGAATGCAAACAATATAGTAGCAAGAAAATAAACTTATCTGTACGACTGCAGCAACATATTAGTACAACGTACTATACCTAAAGTTTGATAAGAACAAAAAATTGAGTTGGAAATTGACTAGCACACATAGCAATTTCCAGTCATGCCATCCTCTCACTGTACGTACGTATAGCCTAAAGTAATTTGCTTAGGAAAAAAAAGCTTGATGGTCTTTTTATAGCATCAAAGATAGCTTTGAGAGAGTTTCCTTAGAATGGAAGACTGGCCATCGAACATGCAAAAAGCGAGCCCATATATATACCTTTTGTGAGTAATTTCCTAGCTAGTAACTCCACACGTACATATGCAAGACTGCCATTAACATGAATCAATTTCCGACCTCCTCAAAATTGAGGAACATATTAGTGAGCATCAAACCCTGCATCTAGTCAAAGAGTCAGAGATGATGATTCAAGAGCATGCATCAAGTATTGACCTAGATGCAACTCTAGCCAAAAGAAGACCATCTCAAGTAAATACATTTCAGTAAAGATCTAATAATAGATACTACTTATTAACTTAGCAGCCAGCAGCCCATATCACAAAATCTGGCAGATAGGCTAAAATATAGAAAGGCAAAAGCGGTCAGCGGATCGCACGCAAGCAGTGGCGTCACGCATTTCTGCTTCTGCCCGAAGCAAGTGACGACGTCACGCTTCAATTGAAGGCGGCCGCGCGCGTTGAACAGACGCTGAACCAGCTAGCTACTCGCGTAGAATATATAGCTAGCGAGCGGCGGCGGCGGCGAGAGCAAGCACACGTCAGGCGCACACAGCAGCTAGCGATGGCGGTGAAGGTGTACGGGTGGGCGATGTCGCCGTTCGTGTCGCGGGCGCTGCTGGCCCTGGAGGAAGCCGGCGTCGACTACGAGCTCGTACCCATGAATAGGGAGGCCGGCGACCACCACCGCTCCGACCACCTCGCCAGGAACGTACGTACAATCATGCTGCTTCTACAAGAAAGCCTACAACTCCATCTGCTACGACCTTCCATCCCCGGCCTTTTTCTGGATTACTGACGCCCCCGTGCTTAATTTTTGTTTATTGCAGCCGTTCGGGCAGGTGCCGGTTCTCGAGGACGGAGACCTCACCGTATTTGGTACGTACTCAACATCTACTAATTCACTCAATTTTAATTTTTGGGCCTTATTACTACTACCGCATCATCAACGGAATCTCGTTGCTACTCAACTCCCCTATATATCTCAACTATATACTCTCTCTCTTTCTCTCTCCGTTCATTTTGATAACGAGTGTTTTTATTCCGCTAGGAAAATGCTAGTTTCGAATGACAATTACACATTGAGATCATACAAAATTATAGTGAATGTTTTTTTTAAAAAAATAAGAATACTTTTATATCGATTGAATGGTCATTGGTAATTGAAACAGTTCATAGCTAATATTACCTGCTATTAGCTTGTTTGGTTCAACTAGTAAAATATAGTTGCTAGTAGGGTATTTAGCTAACAATTATCTAAATCTATTTGGATCCAAGGTGGCTTTTCTTAGAAAAAATAAAAACATGGCCCAATATTAACAACACAACTGGGCCTATATGTGGGATTAGAGCTAATAAGAGTAGGCTAAAAGTACATATATGTTTTTTCTTAAAACATGATACTTTTATGTTGAGAAATAAAAGTATTTCTTTATTATTATATTCAGAATCCCGCGCAATTGGAAGGCACGTGCTCCGCAAGTATAAGCCGGAGCTCTTGGGTGATGGCAGCTTGGAGGACTCAGCGATGGTGGACATGTGGCTAGAGGTGGAGGCCCACCAGCACCACCCGGCCGCTGGTGCCATCGCCGCCGAGTGCATCGGTGCACCGGCATTGCTTGGCCGCGCGCCCAACCAGGCCGTCATCGATGAGAACGTCGAGAAACTTAAGAAGGTGCTCGAGGTTTATGAGACGCGGCTGAGCAAGTGCAGGTACCTTGCGGGTGACTTCCTCAGCCTCGCCGACCTCAGCCACTTCACGGTGATGCACTACTTTATGGCCACTGAGTACGCCGCGATGGTGGAGGCGTGCCCGCACGTCAAGGCATGGTGGGAGGAGCTCGCCGCGCGGCCGGCAGCCAAGAAGGTGGCAGGGTTCTTGACCATTGGCTCCAGTTCTGGGGTGACCAAACACGACAAGTGAAGAATAGTGTTGCACTACTAGCAGATCGTTTCCCTATATAATTGTCGCTCGACCGTACTTTTATCAATTGCAATAATAAAAAGTATTACTGCCTAGAGTTTTTGAAGAACTTCTACTACATTTTTTTCTGTCATGAGAATACACTTTGTGTACGAGTCCAAGCAGTACTGACACAAGTATTACCAAGGAACTTTCTAGTGTATGTATTCAGAACAAGGTCGGAAAATTTGTCAATATGGAGGTATTGTCAACGTCAAGGCTTCACAGACTGGTAAAGAATTGAAATACATTGGAAAGTTATGGCAGCTGAGGAAGCTTGGTGTGGTCATTGACAACAAGAATGGTCACGTGACAAATCTGCTTCGAGCAATCAGTGACCTGCATGAGTGCCTTCGGTCCCTCTCAATCTCTCGTCTAACGGCGCTGCTTCTAGTTCTAGCAGAGATTTACCAGTTCGTATGTGCTCTCCCCTGAAATACCATCCTAAGTTTCTTGAGAGCCTGAGCATTAGTGGAACAACTGAAAAGGTGCAGCTGCTTCCATTATTGACCAATTATGGTAATCAACTTTCCAAGGTAACTCTAGGTAGCACCTGGCTGCACCAGAGGCGATATTAGGCGTGTTTGATATGGGCTCGAGAAGGTGGCTCGCGCTCTCGGATGCAAGTCGTCGTGTTTGATTTACTGGACCCATCAACGAGCCAGGCTCCGGGAACCAAAAAACCTTCTCTCTCATGGCTCCCGGCCGGCGGAAACCAGGAGGCGTTTCGGAGAGAGCGAGCTCGGCGGCTTCGCGCGCGGCGGCGGGTGCCGCTCTCCTCACCTCCCAGACTGCTCCCTCTCTCTCACCGCTCCCTTTCTTCCCCTTCGGTGCGGCGCGGGGATCCCTTTCTTCCCTCACTGCGAGCGAGATGTAGCGGAGGCGGAGGCGGGTGTTGAAAACTGCGGCGGCAATTCCGCCCGGCAAGTGGTTGCGAGAGAGGTCGGAGCAGGCGGAAGCCATGGGAAGGTGCCGAGCGGCGGCGGAATCTGCCCGTCGCGTGGCGCGCGGACGGCGAGCCATGGGAAGCGCCGAGCGGCCAGATCTCGCCCGGGTCGGCGCGATAGACACGAGCCGAATGTACGGGCGTAGCCGCGTTGTCGTCAGCCCGGCGCTCGGGCGGCGCGGCATGCTCTGTACTCGATGGCCTGCTCCACGGCCTGCGACCTCCAGCTTCCGCCCGGGGAAGCTGCGCCTGGCGCTCTCGACCCCACGACCAGCCGCGCCAAGGCCTACCTCACTTCGCACTCCACTGCGTCGGGCGGACCTCCCGCGGCGCCAAAGATGCTCGCAGCGGCGGGGCCGGCGGACCTCCCGCACTCGAAGACGGCGCTTGCGGCGGCAGGGCCGGGCGGGCGTTCCCTGCGCTTGTGGCTGTCGGCGCTCGCGGCGGTAGGGCTAGGGCAGACCTCCACCGCGCTCGCGGAAGACGGATGCGACCATGGCCGACGCCTAGCAGCTGTTCGATGGAATGCTGCAAAGAGAAAGAGGAGGGTAACCTCACCACATCTCACGTACAAGGTCATCTTATCCTTCTGTACAAGAAATCAAACACAGTCTCAATAAAACCTGGCTCTCTGGGTACAAATTAATCAAACAAACGTTGTGGCCCAAAGGAACCAGGCCGTGGCTGGCCAGGGCCTGGCTCGCCGACCAGGCCTTGCGGAGCCACAAAAACAAACACGCCCTTAATATCCTGTCCATGTTGCAACGCGTACAGCGAGAGAAAGCTCACCTTCAAGACAGAAGAATTCACAAATCTCAGCTACCTCCTTGTTGAGGGCTCTAACATGACTGAAATCAGCTTCGATGGTGGAGCCCTTGAGCTCAAGAAGATTGTTTTGTACTTCACTAACATAAAGTATGTTGGCGGAGTCAATAACCTTCAAAATTGGAGGATCTTGAGCTGATAAACAACAGCAGCAAGTTGCTTCCATTGTTTGGCAACTCCAACCAAATAGCCAAGGTAACTCTTTGTGGTACATCGTTGAAGCAATGTGATCTACAAATGCTCACCAAGAAGCCAAATTTGGGCTGCTTAGTGCTCATGGAGAACTCATATGTTGAAAAGCAGCATAATTTCTACAGTGATGAGTTCCCACAGCTCACCCTTCTTACTGCTCTGGCATCACCAGCTTAAGCTTCAACATAGGGTCTGCTGCAATTCTAGAGAAGATTGTCTGTATGTTCAGCAAGATGGACTCTCTGTCTGGTATCAACAATCTTCCAAAACTGAAAGAACTCGAGGGTCACATTGTTCCTAAAGATGTGGAAGAAGCCTTTGATAAGTATGAGGTAGAATATGGAAATAGACCCGATTATAAATACATCAAGCAGAAAAATCAAGACCAACAAAATAAGATGCACCGGAAGAGGAGGATGTTTCAAAGTGCTTTTAGCCCATACTAAACTAAATAGGAGTTTTCAGACTTTTCCTCTATTAATTCCTAAAAGAAACTTTTTTTTTTATTGGTCCCTAGGACTAAAAAAAGTTTAGTCACTGTCAACCAAACAGCACCGCAGTATGCTACCTGCTCAGGCCACAAACAACCGAGAGTAAAATTGGAAGTCAAGTGAGACATTTAACACTGCATATTTGGGAGTTGAGACTAATGAACAAGTAAACAACCTGCTGACTGCTGGCCAACTTGTTCCGGACGCGGGCGGTGCGTTGCAGGCCTGCAGTGCACGAGGCCAAGAGCTCCGCCGCTGTGCCTCCCATCCGCCCACGCGACCATGCCGCGAAGGCGCTATGTCGGGTCGCCGCCTCCGCTCCTGCCTCTGTGGTTGGCCGACCGGTGAGGGGATAAGTGCTGGGCGCCTGCCGGCAGCCGCGGCCCCCTGTTTCCGGTCCGATTTGCTCCACCAGCAGCGGTGGCTAGGGTTGGCAGCTGGGAAAGGAAGGAGCGGGCGGACAAGGGAGGAAGAGACCTGACAGCGCGGAGCACTGCGCTGCTCCCCCTGCGGCGATGGCGGCGCCGGGGATACAAATGGAAGCGAAGCGTCCGTGCGCTCCTCCTCCTCCTGTTCGCTATTTGGGCCGATTAGGAAAGTTGAGAGGGATTTTGGCCCAATGTCGAGGAACACCAGAAATTGGTCTAAACTTTCAATAGAGTTTTTTTTTTTTTTTAAGAACACGCCATATCCGCACCGCTGTTCAAGAGAGAGTCGACGCACGCGCACGACACCGGGCAGTGAATACTTGGAGCTAGCCGCAATTTCTTGGGCAGGAAGACAAACATTTTGCTTTTTGTTTTAAAAAAAAAGACAAACATTTTAGAATCATGTCAATTAAATTTGATAAAGTTTGACTAAATTTATAGTGATTAATATTAACATTTATGTCTCAACTAAGATTTATTATGTAAATATATTCTATCCTTAACCTAATAATATTTATTTTCTATTGTAAATGTTAGTTTATTGTTATAAAATTTTAGTAAAAGTTGATATGGTTTGACTCCTGGGAAAATAAGAATTGCATTTCTTTTGACTGATGGAGTATATTTATATCATAGCAATAAAGAACATGAAAAGTTAAAGCTCATCGCTTGATTTGACTATCATACATAGCATACTCTCCCAAACTTCCATGAGATTGAAAGTGACCCAAAGCACATGGTTATAAAAATCAAAGAGAGTAGGTGGCCACATGTACATAAGCACCTTCCTCGAATCTTCCTGGTAATCCGTTAGTTAATCACACCTCGGACGAATCATAAAAACTGAGCTGCTCGATCATCGGCTCTGGGGTTACAACTCAGAAGTGAAGAACAACGATTATTTCACACTATAAAACGTGTCTGGTACTTCTATCATTGTAATAGTTACTTTGAGTTCTGATGATTGCTATATTTTCTTCATATGAATAATACTTTTTGTCACTATGCCTACGCACGTTTTGTTAAGAGGAAAAGAAAGTTTGCAAGGTCAACACGATCCTTGCATATACAATATTCAAATGTCAAATGCTGTTATAAAAAGAGAGATAAAATAATGCATCTCACTTTCTCACGAGCTTTATACATTTTTTTAAAAAAGTATAGTTTTTCATAAAGTCAACCTATCTAAAGTTGAACCAGATATATATATATATATATATATATATATATATATATATATATATATATATATATAAAGTATAGTAAGATGATATGATTATATTCACCGTGTAATATATTTTTCATAGTTAAATCTATTTATTAGAGATATAAATATTAGTACTAGCTTCATTCTATAAATCTAGCTAAAAATTAAAATAACTGGCTATTAAAAAAAACGGTACGTGTGTGATCCTATTTTTCTTTGTCTTTTTTGTTTTGGACGGAGTACGGAAACTCGATGAGTACCTGTGTCAACGGAGTAGATGTACCGGAAAGTGTAAACTAATTTTTATATATACATGACAAGTGTAAACTAAACTTGACACGCGGCGAGTAAGGTCCCGTCAGTCGTCTCGATGACCCACACGCAGCTTCCACGAAATTAAACCAACCTGTTGCTGCCAGTTGGTGATCACCTCCGATCAGGGCATAAAACTGAGGAGCAGAGAAGCTAGCTTCTCATTAGTCAGTCGCCACGGCGAGAGCGAACGAGAGACGAAGCCCCATCACGTGTACCAGAAGGCAGCAATAAGCAGCAAGGCACATGGCGGACGGCGGCGTCGTGAAGGTGTACGGTCCAGCGGCGTCGCCGTCCGTGGCGAACGTGCTGGTGTGCCTGGAGGAGGTCGGCGCCGCGTACGAGCTCGTCCCCGTCGACATGCCGGCGCGCGAGAACAAGGCGCCGCACCACCTCGCCCGTAGCGTACGTATATGCCATGCCGCCGATTCGAAATCATCTCTCTCTAATCATCCCCTGTAAAATTTATCTGTTCATCTTTCTCCCTCCCAAATCATGTATGTATCACATAATCCTGGATCTCTCTACAGCCATTCGGCAAGATCCCTGCCTTCAGGACGGAGAACTCACGCTCTTTGGTACTGAGTCTTACAAAATTTTAACAAATTCATATAAAATACCAGTATTATATCGAAATTTAAACAAAGATTTTCTATATATATAGAATCACGTGCGATTTCAAGGCACGTTCTCCGAAAGCACTACAAGAACGGCGGCGGCGGTGACGGCGGCGACCTGCTGAGGGAAGGCGACCTCAAGAAAGCGGCCATGGTGGACGTCTGGCTGGATGTGGAGGCGCACCAGTACGAGCCTCCGATATAGTTGGCCATTTGGCCCGCGATCCAGCGGCCCGGCCCATGGCCGTGAAAACGGCCCGGTGCACGGGCGGCGGTCCGTACTTTGCGGGCTGCGGGCGGCCCGGCCCGGTGCTCGGGCGGGCCATGGGCCGCTGCCTCGGCCCTGGACCCGTGGTGGCCCGGTCCGATGGCCCGCCGACAGCCCGGTGGTGGCCCGTCTGATTTTTAATTTGGCCCAGCCTAAAATGCATATAATGAACATGAAATCTGGCCCAGCCCAAAATGAACATTTATAATGCATCTCCAGCCCAAGATTTTGGCCCAACCCAGTTCTCTCTCTTATCTCTGTTCACTTCTTGCCTTCTTCCTCCTCGGCGCAGCAGCGCAAGGTGGCAGCAACTCGCGGCAAGAATAAGACGGCGCGGCGGGCGCAGACGCCGCGAGCAACGGGTAGCGCCGCAAGAAATAAGACGGCGGCGGCGGCGGCGGCAGCGCGCCAGGCAGCGCCGGCGGGCGGCAGCGCGCACGGTATGCCGCTGGGCAAATGACGGCAAGCGGCAGCGTTTGGCGGCGGCGCTTCGGCTGCGGCAGGGTGCCAGTTGCGCGGCGGCGCTGGCGCTTCAGCGCGCTGCCGTTAGCGTGCGCGCGCGCAGCGCTGGACGGCAAAGCGTCGCGGCGGCAGCTGGCGGCAGCGGCCGCGCGGCAGGCTGTTCGCGGCACGCTGGCGGCGCCGGGCGCTGGCAGCGCAGCGGCGGCTGGCGGCTTCGGCGGCAGCGCGGGCAGCACCGCGGGCGGCAGCAAATACGGGCAGCGCGGCGCTTAGCGGCGCGGTGAAACGGCGCTGGGCGGCGCGGCAGCGTTAGCGCGGCGGGCGGTCGGCAACGGCGACCCGTCGGCGCCCGGTGAAACCGCGGCCCGAGTGGCCCGTGGACGCCAAAATGGCCCGCGGATCGGGCCATGGGCGATGGCGCGCCCGTGTCCGTAGTGGCCCGGCCCGTCTGGCCCGTAGCCCGTATGGCGGCCCGCAACGGGCTGGCGATCCCGATCGGCGGGCCCGCGGGGCGGATCGGGCCGCCCGTTGTACATCTATAGCCTCCGATGGCGAGATCGTGCGGAACTGCGTGTTCCTGCAGCGGGGTCGGCGCCCTTGCGCGACCAGCGGCGTGGTCGACGAGAGCGCCCGGAAGCTGCGTGCGGTGCTGGCGGCGTCACGAGTCCCGGCTGCGCGAGCACGAGTACACGCCGGCGGCGGCGACGCCGGCGTCAGCCTCGCCGACCTCGCGCGCCGGGTTCACGCACTACCTCATGACGGCCACCGAGTACGCCGCGCTGGTCGAGGAGTTCCCCGCCGTCGCCGCGTGGTGGCGGAGGATCGCCGACAGGCCGGCCGTCAGGAAGGTCGCCGCGCTCATGGTCTGGCCATACGCCACCACCACAACCGCCGCCTAGTTGAGCTCGTGTTTTCTCTCACCGACAAGTGGGCCCATAAAAACTTGTGTTGGTTGTTACAGGTTTTCATTCAGACACAAATAACTGTAAACCGAACACTTGTTCGGCGTCTCCCTGTTTCATGCAAATTCCTCGCCGTCTCATGTCTTCTCCGTGCAAATTCATCCATTTCTCTCCTAATCTTCGTACAAGATTACAACTTTGATAAGAACACACAAACAAATCAAAGCAACTCATCAGAGATCGACGAGAGAATAAGGATCGATGGAGGAGAAGGCAGCGTCCTCTCCTCTGGCCGTCGCCATGGCGGCGATGCTGGCCGTCACATGGGCGTCCACGGTCCTGCTACGCGCGACGGAGGCGACGATCGAGAGCACATGCGCGGCGGCGGCGGCGCGTGACCATCGCGTGGACGCCAAGTTCTGCGCGCAACGGTTTCTCGAGTACCACAGCGCGGCGGAGTCGGACCTGTGGGGGGTTAGCGAGGACGGCGGCGCTGATCGGCGTCAACCTCGGCGACGACGCCTTGTACGACATCAACGAGGGCACGATCCCGGCGCCGCCGCCGGCCGGGGAGGAGACAGGGGAAGGCGGCCATGCGCGCGTGCGCGCAGGCCTACGACGCCGTCGGCATGGCGTTCGCAGAGGCCGCCGACGAGGTCGGCGCGCGGCGGTTCGAGGAGGCCCGCCAGAAGTTTGACCGCGTGCCGCCGCTCGTGCGCCGGTGTGACGCTGCGGTCAAGGTCGCTGGTGGTAGGACGCCGCCGCCGCTCGCGAGGTATGGTGCGGAGTGCCGGCAGATGGCCGTCATCGGCGTCGCCATCACCAACCTCATCAAGTGATCCAACACCCTTATGTGGATTTGTACTTTTGTAGTAGCTTTTTTGTGTAGTACTTTTGTAGAGCTGCTTACCTGTTACTGTTGCCTCTCTTGAATGTTTATTAGAAGGCCCTTCTGAAACCTAAATAAACAAGGGTGTATTATGGGTGTATGTATGTATACCTGTGACATTTTTTTGTCACTTTCTTTTTGTCCATTCTGACTCAAGATTTGGGCAAAATGTTTTTCACCGACACTACTCTCGAATATGCAGAAAAAATATGTATCATTGCTATTATTAAGAAGGAAAGAGTTTTCCGTACAAACAACACGCATCTGGCACGCTACGTGTGGTCTACCAATAACAACCGGACCAACCTAGGCTACCCGGTTCGATATTATTGCTAATAAGATCACCGACACTGATCTTATTCACCAGAGCACCAATGTAATGAAATTTCATTGAAAGTGAGAATTTCTTTTCGATTGTTCGGCAAATCTATTGCCAAAACCTTTTGTAAGAAGAAAAAAAAGATTTTATGTATCATCATCAGTCAACCATCGCCTTGTAACAACAAAATGTAACAAAGTTTCTACAAGAAAATATGGTACCGATTTCATTGTGACACAAAGACAGGACACATAAGAGTCAACAAGATTAACCACAAATGATATCGATCATCCCGTTTTGACACACACGGTACTTACAAACATATTATCCCGGCTTAGTTACCTAGTAGGATTGTCGATCAACGAGATAATCAAGTGCATACATTCATTGGAACCATGCAGAATCAGAATGAAGGACAGCCATGCATGCAACGATCAAATCAAGGTGTGTCTCTGAGTTGAACATCAATGGCCGGCGCCCGCCGGTGCCGCCGCGCGCGCGTTTCATTCCGGTTCGGTTATTGATCGACGACGACTGCATCGTGTCACAGAATCAGAAGCCCACGCCGCCGTCCATGAACCCGCCGTCGTACGCTGCGTCCACCTCGTTGTCGGCGATCATGTCGCCAATCATCAACCCGCCAAGGAGGCCGAGGCCGAGCCCCGCCGTCGTGCCCATCCTTGCTCCTCCGCCGGACCTTCCCGCCGGCGCGGCGCCGTGGCCACCGTAGCCGTACGCGCCGTAGGCATACTGGTGGTGGTGCGGGTACGCTCTGGCAGGGCCGCCGTAGGGAGGAGCGGCATGCCCGTACGGCTGGTGGTACGGCGGGTACGGCTGCGCGCCGCCGCGCGCGGGGTGGCCACCGGGTACGCGGTGATGGCGGCGTCCTTGGCGTGGTGCCGCTTGGACGACGCCGGCGGGGCGTGCGCGTACCGGTGGTGGGCGTGGGCGTCGGGCCCCGGCGCCGGCGCGTCGCAGAGCCTGTAGGAGATGTGGAGCACGCCGCGCTTGCGTCCGCTGACGGGGCGGCGCACCTGGTAGCTGAGGTGCCTCTGGTCTGCGTTGGGGTTGGCGCCACCGGCGGCCCCGTCGGAGGACGGCGACGACGCGGCGGCGAGGTCCTGCATGGGCACGACGACCTCGCCGACGTCGCGGTCGCCGAAGGCGCGTTCGGCGCGGAGGAGCACGTGCAGGGCGAGGCCGCGCGGGTCGGCGACGGGAGGGATGGTGAACCGGAGCGGGGCGTGCCACATCGGGTTCCGTCCACCCTCACGGTCGGCGTACGTCCGGTGCGTCGGCAGCCGCGGGTCGCCGCCGGAGATGGACGCCACGGCGTACACGCGCATCTTGCTGAAGAGCGTCACCCGCTTCAGGTCCTTGGCCGAGATCAGCGTCACCTCCAGCACCTGGTACGCCATTGCCGCCTGGCGCCGCGCCGCCACCGGCTGCTTGTTTTCTTGCCTGTTTGTTTCTTCTTGTGTGTGTCGATCGGAATGGAGAAACTCGGACTTGGAGTTGGAGGATGGAAGGTTGGTAGATGGCGAAACGATGATTTTGGCCTTCCGAGCTTCTATGCTCAGCTCATGGCGTTTTTGGAGGGGGCGATTTTGTGCAATGCCAGGGGATCTTGTACCCTGGCGTGGGCACGTCGACATTGGACAAGAATATCTTTACTTTAGTTGGTTACATTTGTTATTCTTAGGGCTATGGAAATTAGCGGTAAACCGGCCATGGCGGTTCTTCGACAAATGGTCAAAAACAAAGGGTGTGTGTTTAGTTGGTGAAATATTTTGGGTTGGGCTACTGTAGCACTTTTCGTTTGTATTTGATAATTATCGTCCTATCGTGGACTAACTAGGCTCAAAAGATTTGTCTCGTACTTTTCAGCCAAACTGTGCAATTTATTTTTTATTTATCTACATTTAATGCCCCATGCATGCGATAAGAGATTCGATGTGACGGATCTTCAGTAGCACTTTTTTTGGTGTCACTTTTTCAGGAACTAAACATGCCAGCATGCAATGTGATTATTGATAGGATATACACTTGAACAGGTTATCTTGAACTCGGTTTTGAAAAACACATTTTCTATAATCCAGGTGTTTGAGAATGACCTACCAGCCACAAGATTAAGTGGTGTGCTTGGTCACCTGAGAGGGAAAAAAAACATAAGGTATGTTTGGTTGTTTTCCTCGCAGAGTCTGGCTAGTCAAATGTAGCTAGGCCATGATAAACCTGTCCCTAACTAGTCAATATGACCTTGTTTGGTTGCATGCATCATCTAAGCCTGGCTAGTCCTAGATTGTGTTTGGTTGGCTGATTTGGCTCGGATAGAGTCACTCTTTCTTTGTGTAGGTAAGTTTACCTCCGTTGAACTTCAGTTGGCAATGCTTCCCTCAATTCTTGTCTAGTGCGTTCATTCCATATCAAATATGCTCTGTTATGATCTAGACTGGATGTGGAACTGAAAGGGCCACAGGTATAGAACCACCTGGAACTAAAACTGTGTGAAAGGATCAATGTTTATACCATGTAGAACTGAAACTCTGTGAATCTTCATCTAAATGTGTATAAGGAACAAGTCTAGGAGGAAGTATTTTTTTTTTTATAGCAAATCAAGTGCAAGTTGATAGGAATCAGCCCAAAAGAGCAACAAGTTGCCGACTATCATCACTTTGCCAGCCTGACGAGTGGCGGACAGGGACGCTGGTCTTGAGTCTTAACGAGCAGCGCTCAGTCCCGGAGACCGAGGTCGAGCCTCCCGGTCTTGGCGCATCGTCGATCGCGCGAGGCGGGCGGGCTCCCCCCTGAGCAGCCCGGCACTTGCCCGCCGAATCCGCGGGCCGCCGTGCTAGAGGAAGCACCACGACTGCTCTGGTAGCGCCCCCGCGCGCTGGCCCCTTCCTCATCACGAGATCCGGCCGCCCTCTCTCCCCGGCCGGGCGGGGAGGCGTTGTGGATGCCGCCGATGATCCCGCACGGGCGGCAAGAGGCTCGGGCTCCCTTCCGGCGGAGAGCGACGAGAGGCGCACGGGAGGTGACGGGGAAGGGGGAGACCGCTTGCCCGCGCCAGCGGCGGGGAGTAACACGCGCGCGGGAGGTGGCGGGAAGGAGGAGCACCGCGAACTTAAAGCGCCGTAGCCAGAGCTCACTTGAACAGCCGATTTAGCCTTCTTACCCCTGGCTTGACGAGGCACGGCACGGCCCGGCCCGTGCTAACTTTGCCTAGGAAGGCTGGCGTAGCAACCAAAGCGACCAAAATGGGTGTGTTTGGTTGCTCTGCATATCTCGGCCATGGCTCTCGGGGGGGCCAAGTTTGGGTTGTTTGGTTGCCTAGAATGAGGTTGGGGCCTGGCCCAAACTAGCCATCCGTACATAGATAGCCGGGCCGGGGAGAACGACCCGAGGTGGTCGTTCAATCGTAGCCCGGGCAGGCTAGCCCCGAGCTCGTTCCTCGCCTCTGGGCGCGCCTCACCTCCCGAGGGGGACGGTCTTGTACGGCGGCGGAGGTCTTGAACGCCCGCTCCTCCCTCGCTGCTTTCGTGGTGCAGCGCCTCCATCTGTTGTAGCTCGACGAGATTGAGGAGCTTGCATATCCGCAGTCAACTTGTCCGTGCCCCGCTCCCTCTCCTTCCACTTCGCCAACGAGCTCTGCTCCTCCACCCCTTCTCTCCGCCAACTGGCAGCAGAGGAGTCGACCTTCCACCGCCCGGCCGATGCACTACACTAGGAGCCGTGGACGGCAGCGGCGGTAGTAGCCACGGCGAGAAAAGCGGGAGGCGGGGACCGCGGGCCGTGTGCGGTGGAGATGAACCGTCGTCGCGCCAAGTTTGGGTGCCTTGAGAATAAGATTCAGATTTCACGGTGGAGCAAGCACGGACACCGGCGCTGGCGGGGCAACGGCGTGGCGTCGTCCCTCCATCTCAACCGCATGCCATATCTCCGATTGCTTCTCCGATGTTGTCCACTCCACTACCAAGAATAGTACTCCAATCGGATCCATGTATCTTGGAGAAGAGGGAGCTCAGCCAACAATCCATGGATTGGTGGCCAAGAGGAAAGAGCGGAGACCCAAGGGGCAGCTCTTGCGGTATCGGTCGAGGAACAACCATCGGGGGCTAGTTAGGATTTCGAGAGGGTATCTCTTTGCATTCATGATTCATGTGTATCTCATGACAAATTTTATGGAAACTACTCTGAAATCTGAATTCGCCGCTTCCCTCCATATCGGTGTGCTCTTTGCATTCATGATTCATGTGTATCTCATGACTAATTTTATGGAAACTTTGAATGCTTCACCATGGTCGCGGTTGGGAGTCTGGAGTGGAGGTGCTCGCCAGGGCAGTTGACCACACCCACGACGTGTTCGGTAGAATGTGTGAGAGGGGGTGAACTCACCGACCTAAGAAAGACGTGACCATATGCAAACCAAGCCAACAAACCAAACACGATCTCATTCTAGCCAGGCTACACGAAGTAAACCAACCAAACAAGCCCATATTGTCCGGTTTGAGCCTGGCTAAAGCTAGCCTGGCTTATTTGAGCTGGCCGGGCTGAATTAGGAAATGAACCAAACACACCCAATATAGTCCAACCTAGCCTGGCTAAAAAAAAAAAAAAAAAAAAAAATAGGTGCCCAACCAAGTGTTTGCATTCTTGTTGTTGGCGCCCTCCCCTCCCACTCCACCCCCTGTCTATTGGGGAGAGCGTCCCCTTCCTCCCCTCTCCCAATCCATCTCCCCAAACCCGGGCCGCTAAGCGCCTCGCCGACGATGGCCAACCCGCGCCCGCAAGGACCCCTCGCCGCCCCGGCGGCGTGGCGCGCGGCCGGGCCGCCGAAGAACCCCCGCCGCCGCTGTGGGGCGGGGACCCATCGCCGGCCCGGTGCGGGCTGGCGCGGCCCGCCGCCGAAGAACCCCGTCGCCGCCGCGGCGGGGGCGTATGAGACGCCGGCGGCGGTAGGGGAGTCTGGCAGGGGCGGGGAGGCGAAGATCGGGGAGAACATAGAGCGGATGCGAAGCTGGGGATACTCGACCTCAAAGCGGACCCTCAACGAAGACGCCGCTGGGCGGGCGGAAGGCGCCGAGGCACAAGCCCGAGTCGCCGTCGCCCTCGAGGAGTTCGCTCGGGTAGGGGACGATGGATTGGTTGCTTTTTCTTTCTTTCTTGGTGACGCTGCGTGTTTCTTGAGCTGGCTGTTCGGATTGTGTGCGCCCCTGTGGCTCTCAGGACCTATCTGATCTCTTCCAGAATGGTTTCAATGCTAGTTCTTTTCTTGCCGTCCCATTGACTTTACTTGCTGTTCTTTACCCCTCTTTTGTTCCTTACCTCGATACATGGCGCGATCTGTGTGCTCGCCGTTTAAATGTCGAATGCTTGAGTGCGACTCTCATATTCTTCAATTTTAGAATGAATAATCTCCATGGCGCTAACTGCTATTGCCTTTCCATGAAGCGATCTATGTTATTTTCCTCTTCCAGTTAACAAATCCTCGCATGTCAACAACACTGGCGATGCCCATTCGTTTCGGCCGTGAACCCGTACTGACCACAACAATAATTGTAGTTTTCTTGGATCCCTTGTTTTCGTTCAGGTTGCAGAGCCTGGAACCGGTTACCTATAACCGTCCCAAAGAGACATACACGGAAGAGCATGAGAAGCTTCTGGGAACATGCAACACTCCTTGGACTCTCTTTGTCGATGACTATGACAAAGATGGCAAGCGCATCATCGATCTAGCGAGGGGCCAAGGTTGTCATCAGTGCCAGTAAGTTCTACTTGATTTACTACTCTGGAATGCTGATGTTGAATTTTTTTTGGCTCAAGAGTAAAACAGCTGTCAGATATTTATTGGAGTATAGAGAAGATAACAACTTAAATTGCATACCTTTTCAACACATTAATCATGCCAAGTGTCAAACATCAGCAATTCCGCTCCTGTTTGTGATACAGAATCCGCATATTTTGATATGGGGGATTAAAGGGCATCTTATATATAACTGTGCAACTTGACCAGGCACTAGATGAAGTATCTTCTTTTCTACATCTTCCCATTTAGTTTATGTAGGCTAGCTAAACTAATGTTCAAATGCAAGTCTATTCCAAGTAAAACATTTGCTTTGTTTCTTTCATTGAGCTAGTTATATGCAATTTTGTTTGGAGTTTTTTCATCATCCATCATGTGGAAGTTATTATTTGTCACGACTCATGTTGCGTTACTGTTTATCATTTTTGGCCTAGTATAATAAGTCAATAACTATTCCATGTTGCAGACGGAAAACTCTTGGTCATCGTACAAGCTGCTGTAAATGCCAGATTGCCCGAGGGCAGTTCTGTGGAGATTGTTTGTACATGAGGTGAGCTTTTTATGAGAAGAAATTTCTCAATTGAATGTTGGCTGGTTTTGTTGCTAAGGAAAAAAAATAAAAGAAATTATCAGCTGTGGACATGTGTTGTTTTGTGCTATCATTGTTACCCTTCCCCGTACGCATGGGCGTGCGCTCAGCTTATCTGAACGGTGGAAGTTCCGCTGAGATTCGCACTGACCCCACTACTCCATGCAAGTTTATGTTTTTGTATTCGTGTGGTCCCCATACATGCAGTTGACTTGGGCGGTACAGCAAGTACCATGCAACACAGAAAAGCCAGCACCGTGAGCCACACAATAAGCTGAGCGCACGCACAGACGAGTTCGATTGCACAACCCCACCCCACCCCCAATACATGTGTACTTCAACAGACTTGGGACCTATTTCCTTCTTTCTTTGTCATTGTGGATATTTAAACATGTCACTGTTTAGTATAATCTATGATTGCAAGAATTCACATTTATCTAATGCAGTTCCACATGTGCACTTTAACACAAGTTTTTTTTTTTTTTCCAAGAGCACGCCATAGGCGCACTTTAACCCAAGTGTTTATGTCGATTTGAGTTCTGAAAATTAAGCAGTATTTTAGTTACAGAGACAACACAAAATTTCCAATTTACAGTTGTGACAAGATGAAATAATTCTCATTTGATCTTTTGAAAGCCTCTGCAATGTTTAGAGGATTGGGATTTTGTTAATAAATTGTATGACTTAAATTGCCTACCTATTGGGAACGTTTGATGTATAGATCCAGGGATGTTGTTGGAAAAGTTTTGTCGATGCTGTGTGAAATTTGGTATTTGATCATGAGTGGTGATATGTTTGGCAGTTGTTTTTCTTAGTTATATATATATTTTTATTTGTGAATGTGCCTTGGCATGTATTTCAATAAGAGAAAAAGAGAGTGTGACACGTACATCCTGTTTGTAAGGAATGACTGGAAGCATAATAGAGGGTTTACAAGGTCTGATTTAGATTACATTGCCAAAAAAAAAAGACATATTAAACTCAGAAACACTGTTAGCGACCGAGGAGCATTGTTTCCAGCCTGAATCCACTGTGCATCCTCTTGAATCATCTACTTAAGTTGATTTTGGCCCAGCTCGGTTTGCTGCACCACAAACTCACGCACAGAACTACGATGTGCCCAGCCGTATAGGTTTCGTTTGTTTCTGATTATGATGTTAAGTTGGCCGCATATGCGGTATATTGCCTCATGCGCATACACAGTACTAATTGTCCTGTGTTCTAGTTCTCTACGCCATTTCTTTTTCTCATTTTTGTTTACAAGTTACAACATGTCGGTGGGGGCACAGTTTAAAGAGAGAGAAACAGAAAACTAAAAGCAAAACTAAAAGCGACATAGCCATTTTTGCTTATGGCATGTGGGTCGCACAGTTTAAAGAAAAAAAAAAAAAGAACTAAAAGCGACGTAGGATAAGGAGCTCCACAAATGGTTCTAATGACACTACCACTAGGCTAGAAGCATATTTTCTGTACCTGTGCATTTTGTTTTATCTGTAAAAACTTTTTAGTATTCAAATATGATCAAACCATTTGATAGAAACTTCTTGCATTGATAAATATTATAATTCCTACCTTTTGGTTGAAATGGTTACATGCATCTAAGTTAACCTCTGCTTTGTTTTCTTCCCACTGCGGTTCTGTACTCAACATTTAATTATCATTTTTGGAATGGTATCTCATAATCAATTCAGGTATGGTGAGAATGTGCTGGAAGCTAAGAGCAATCCTAATTGGATATGTCCAATCTGCCGCGACATTTGTAACTGCAGTAAATGCAGAGCCAGAAAAGGATGGTTACCTGCTAGACAGTATGTGTATAGGAAGGTATCCATGCTTAAATCATACTCTTTACTATTGGAAAGCACAAAACTGCTATTTGAAAGTTGAAACAGACATTAATTGAAATTAATGTATTTATTGTAGTTAACCTTGTACTAATATCATTTTTTTTCCTAAATGGCAGTTTTTGGTTTATCTAGCCTACCCAACTTCCTTGAATGGGATTCTAAAGGCTTTGCTGTTGTTAGCATATAGTGTTAGGCAAAATAGGAAGAGAGCCAAATAGTGGACTGAATCTCACGCAGTTAGTATGTGTATGAAGAATTTTTATTGATCCTCCACAGAGCAAGCAGGTGTGTGCTCCTTTCACGCAGTCCTGTCCTTCATGCAGGTTATCAGCCTTGGGTACAAATCTGTGGCGCATTATCTGATCACAACACAGCGAGGATCAGCAAACTCATGCATCTCCAAACATGATTCTACAGTTGGCAAGGACAAGAAGAACAAGGCAACATGCCGCCAAGCCAAGAACTCTGATGGCTACAAGGATGACTGCAGGAGCGAGTCCATGGTGACATCTGGTTCTCAGGATGATCAGGCCAACATTGAACATGAGTGTGTCATTCCATCTAAGCCAACTCCAAGGAAAAGGAAGTATGTCGAATGAATCCCCTAACTGTGTTGCGAGCAGGCTGCGGTCGCAGACCAACAAGCCATGAGCAGTTCATGGTCTGAGGATGAGCTTGTATCTTGCTGCCCAGTTCCTTTTGCGATGAAGGATGCCGGTTCATGGTGCATTTTGCGTTCGGCTGTTGATCTGTAGTGATAGATGATTGTGGTGGTAATGCTGCATTCAAACTATGTTTACTGCGAGTGTGACGAAACTTGTTGTGTTAGCATAGTGTGCCAGCAGGTGTGTGTTAGCATAGTGCCAGCAAGTAGCCTATCAGCTTAATGGTCCATGGCTTCATTTCTATTGCTTTGCTTGTCACTTATCAGGTGGAAACTATGACTCTTGAACTGCTAACCCATTCAGAATATAGACAATCCGTTTTAGATATTCTGCTAACCCATTCAAAAATGCCTATGGGCACTATGCTTATAAAAACGTGAGGGATATCTCACCCCACTTTTTCACTCTTGGTTATACGTATACCCTGTAAGGAAAACCTATTTTTTTCTAAAAATAAAAATAATAAAAAATACGAACAATGGCTCTCCTTACCCACCCGCTCCCTACGTAGCCACCCACTGAACCAAATCGCACTCGCATCAAAGTGTATCAAGGTTCCTAAGAAGTCATTGAAATCCTCGAATTGTTTGACAATTGATCCAATAGTAGCACATGACTGATAAACATAAGAGGTGACCTACAGAATTGCTCAAATCACTATTATCCATTTGAGTGGTATTTGATCTTCTTATTTCTACGAACCACCAAATTTGTGACATATGGAAGTAATTACCCACAATGAGATGAATATATATCTCCTTAAAATAGCACCTTAAAGAGAGAACATGAGGCCACCTTAGCTTATCTAGAATTGACGTTGTTTTCCTCCCAACATATAGGGTGTGTGTGAGTCGGTGTGTGTGAGTCCGTGTGTGCATGCGTGCGTGTGTATGTGTGCGCGTGTGTATCTATGTAGTGTGTGTGTGTCAGCCACCCGCCCTATCAATCCCTACTCTACCGTCCAGAGACTGACATCTACCAAGTAGTCCACATATCAACCCTTATACAAGTCCATAGACTTGCTCCTATGTAGCCACCCAAAGACCCACACCTACATAATCGTCCATCGTATCAAGGCGTTATAGTCACACACATTTCTAATCATGCACTATAGCAACCCGTACGCAGCCACCCACAAACTTACACCGACTGCCCGCCATATCAAAACCGCCTCTACGCCGCCCGCATACTCACACTTGTTGCCCGCCCACCATATCAAAACTGCTTCTACGCCGCCCACGTACTCACACTGCCACCCACCATATCAAAATCGCCTCTACGCCGTCCACGTACTCACATCGGTCGCCCACCATATCAAAACCACATCTACGCCACTCACGTTCTCACACGTGTTGACCACCATACCAAAACCGCATCTACGCCGCCCACAGAGTTACACCCTATCCAACCGTCCACCATATTAAAACCGCCTCTATATAATCGTTATAAAACGGCAGGGGAAGAACCATCCCACCCTCACTCTGAAAATTTTCAGTTTTATTATTTGTGAATCAACCTTGTAATAGAAGAATGAGAATACCATTATTTTTTGAGTGTATACGTGCACGTATGTGCATGTGCATGTGCATGTGCATTTGTGTCTCTAACATTATTTTTGAATTGTTTTATTTTTATTGGAAATATATAGAGCCAATAAACGTAAAAGTAATTGAACAATTTTCGTGCAAACAACCCAAATCTCTCTCTTAAAATGGCTATTGTCCAGTGGTCCACAATTTAACATTTTTTTTTGAAAACTTTGGTCCACAATTTAACATGGCATTTCTCTTTTATAAATGTCGAACACATCACAACGTTCACATGATGCCGTCCACCAAACCGTCCTTATCTAGCTGCTAACTGAATCACATCCACCCAGCTACCCTAGGATCCTACTTGCCTAGTTGTTCACCGTCGTCCTCCAAATTGCTTTTACCCAGTTGCCTACGTAGCCAGCCACAGACTCACACCTACCCGGTTGTCCACCCATATCAACCTATACATAGTCACCCACGACTAACGCATACCTAACCACCCACCTGTAGCAACCTATATGCAGCCGCCTATAGACCACGCCCACCCAGCCGCCCACAAACTCCCACTAGCCACCCACCATATTAAAACCGCTTCTACGCCGCCCGCTATATCAAAACCGCCTCTACGCCACCCGAGTCACACCTATCCATATGACCATCATATTAAAACCGTCTCTACACAACCTTTATAAAACACCAGCGATATTTACACAACCTTTATAAAACACCAGCGATATTTAATCTTCTTATTTCTACAAGCCATCAAATTTGTCACTCAATGAAGTAGTTACCCACAACGAGACGAATATATATCTTCTAAAATAACACCCTTTACATGAGGCCACCTTATATAGAATTGACACAGTTTTTCTACAAACATATAGGGTGTCTGTGAGTGAGTGTGTGCATGTGTGTGTATGTGTGCACGCATGAGTCTCTATGTAGTGTGTGTGCCCGATCACACGCCTACGCAGCCACATGGGGCCGTAACTTCCATCTCCAGCACCTTGACCACGGCAACACCATCTCATGGCCATGCCCAATGTACCTTGGTAGCTTGAAGCCACACAGGGCAAAGCATCAATGGAGCGGTACCGTGCGGTACCGTGCAGCCTCCTCCCAACTCCCAAGCTGGATAACCTCCTCACCATGGTGCTCCTCTGTTTCTACGTCCTAGTTGGTTGGTCCGAGCATTGCACTTTTCGTTGGTGAAATATTTTAGGTTAGACTACTGTAGCACTTTTCGTTTGTATTTGGTAATTAGTGTCCAACCATAGACTAACTAGGTTTAAAAGATTCATCTCGCACTTTTCAGCCAAACTGTGTAATTAGTTTTTATTTACCTACATTTAATGCTTTAAAAATACGATAAGAGATTGATGTGACAGAAATCTGAAGCACTTTTTGGGTTCTTGTAGTGCATGAAATCTCTTAATGCATGCATGAAACATTAAACGTAGGTGAACAAAAAAAAAACTAATTACGCGATTTGGCTGAAAAGTGAGAGACGAATCTTAGCCTAGTTAGTCTATAGTCGGACAATAATTACCAAATACAAACGAAAAAGTGCTACAGCTTATCCAACCCAAAATATTTCACATCGAAAAAGTGAATTTGAAAAGTGCTACAGATACCTGTCACATCGAACCTCTTAACGCGTGCATAGAGCATTAAATGTTAGTAAATAAAAACTAATTGCACAGTTTTGACTGTAAAAGTACGAGATAAATCTTTTGAGTCTAGTTAGTCCACGGCGGGACAACAATTACCAAATACAAACGAAAAGTGCTACAAGAGGCGAACCCAAAATATTTCACCAACTAAACACCCTGGTTGGTGCAAATGCAGCATCTGCTTTCCGTGAATATGCCTGCTGCAATTGTAAAATGAGAAGACATTTGTTTAAATGTGACAAGCTAGATGCAAGCTGTGAGCTCATGCCAGTAATATCACCTGCTGCCCAAAGCCCCAGACTTGGCTTCCTTCTCACGGGTGAAATTGGACAGACGAAGTTTGCGTGCACCCCTTCCTTCACTTGCTCTATTTTTTGTTCACAGATGTCAGAGGGAACAAAGAGAATCTCATCTCCGTTATTTTAGATGGATATAATAATAATAGAACGGTGGAACTTGATATAAAACAGAACACACCGACTGCTGCTGCAGAATCACGCCGTTTGAATCTCTTGTCACTGTTGTTTATTGTAATGACTTGAATGGAGACTCAGATCTCGATTTGCAGAAGCCAATAGGAGTGGCTCAGGCTCATTGACCTTCAAGCGCCTCATACTCTGGCACGCCGATAATAGCGCTTGTTCATGTGCTCTGCACTTATCATATTGATTTTAGCCTTCTTGGGACAAAGGACCCTCTGAGTGGAGAACCCTAGTCTCATCGATCTCTTCTTCACAACCCACATGCTGCATGCCATTCTCCAGTCTCCGCACAACATCCCATTCTAGCTGCTAGCCAAAGAGAGCAAGGCCAGCCGGCCGGCAGACATGGAGCTCGCGGTGGCGGCCCTGGGCAGCCTCCTCCCCAAGCTTGTCACGCTCCTCCAAGGCGAATACAAGCTGCAGAAGGGGGTGAGGGGGGAGATCAGGTTCCTCCTGGCCGAGATGGAGAGCATGAAGGCTACCCTCGACGATGTGTCCAAGCTGCCGCCTGAACAGATTGATGGTCTTCACAGAATCTGGGTGAGGAACCTGAAGGAGCTGTCCTATGACATTGAGGACAGTGTTGACTCTTTTTTCATGCTCGGTGTCGATGCCACTGGGGCGCCAAGCCGCACAGCTTCAGAAAATTTTTGGGACAATGCTAAGGTACACCTTTTACCTCCTAGGAGTTAATATCTTAGAGCCGTTGTTTTTCGGAATTTACAAACTATTATAGATTAACAAATATAGAAAAATAAAAAACTTCCTCTGCATGCCCCTAATTACGGGAGAGGAAATCTTGAAGGCCGGTAATGATGGGAGGGAAACATCCATCCCGTTCCTCGCCCCACCATAAAAAATGGCATTTTCCTATTGTATAGTACTATTGATACATTATTACGTAAGGTTGAAAGGTTGAAGAGAGAATATAGCTTAACTTTGATGTGTTTCTTGTATGCCGGGAGTGCAGGAATTTGATAGATAAACACACATATTAAATTTATTCATATTCTTATCTTAGATAACACTTTCCTATGATAATGTTCTTTTTACATTTCTATGATATAGTATATAATACTAATACAAGACATTACATTATATGTTATAGGAAAAAAACATGCACATACACCCTAACCACGTACACACGCACGTACTCAACTAACATGCATGCACACACGCTAATCATATACACGCTAGGCGCGCGTACACACACGATGCATATCACGTATAAACGCAAAATTATGTGTAGTCTACAGAATTATATGGTAATAAAAGTTTATAAAAAGTTACTATATCAGTGAGATCACGCATGCATCAATAAAACCTAGAAAAATAGTTTTTTAAAATAAACTTACCTTTTTTATAAAAATAGTTTATAAAAAAAGTTTTATAAATATAGTTTTTATAAAAATAGTTTATAAAAAGTTACTATATCAGTGAGATCACGCACCCATGCATCAATAAACTTACCTTTTTTTTTTACCTTATTTTATAAAATAAACAAATCATTTTATCTGTTACCTAAGTAATCTTGACAGTCTGATCAGAATAAAAGGACAGCTCACAATAATTTGGGTGTACCTTAGCAAATCCTTTTTTTAAACAGGACCATCAGCTTGTCAAAAGCCAAGGCTCGGCATCGTATCGCTGATGACATTCAAGACATCAAGAACCGCATCAAAGAGGTTGCTGCTAGGCGAGATAGGTACAGGTTTCCACAAGCTGCAGTGCAGCGTGAGAATACAGAAATGGATCCTCGGTTGCCTGCGCTCTACGAACAGGTAGAGAAGCTCGTTGGTATTGAAGGCCCTGCAGAGAAGCTCACTGCTTTGCTGAGGCCCAGCGAGCAAAAACAGCAGCTAATGGTTGTCTCAATCGTCGGAGTCGGAGGCCTTGGGAAAACAACTCTGGCCAATACTGTGTATGAAAGGCTCCGAGGAGAATTTCAGTCGCAAGCTTTTGTTTCAGTGTCCCTTAAGCCAAACATGAACAAGATTTTCAGCAGCATACTATAGCAGGTTAGCGGAGACCACTACCCCGATGCTGAGAAATGGGATCACACGAAGCTTATAGATACAATCAGAAAAATACTTCACAAAAAAGAGGTACGTAGTAATGATTATCCAATTTTAATTGCCAACTAGTCACAAATCCTTGTACTTGAACAGGGTTCCTAAACCATAATCGTCATCCATTCATTCAGGCACGCCTGTATTGTTTCTATATTACCATGGTGTCTAGTCACAAACTAGTGAACTTTAGCAGAGCTTGAAGTAAAAAAAAACAGTGTAATTAACACATTACAATGACACAGAATTAATTGTTCTTTTCCTTTTTAAAAAAATGCAGGTACATTATTGCAATTGATGATCTGTGGGGAGAGTCTGCATGGACAGAGATCAAGTGTGCTCTAATTGAAAACAGTCTTGGTAGCAGAGTCATTGTAACAACCCGGAATGCTGATGTGGCAAAATTTACTTGCTCGGACATTGATGGTACAATGTGTGAACTAGATCCCTCTCTTATGAGGACTCAAAAATGCTGCTGTGTAAAAGAGTATTCAAGGAAAATGAGGAAATGCATTCGAATTAGAGGAGGTATCACGGGAAAATTTTGGAGAAATGTGGTGGTATACCATTAGCTATCATTACTACAGCTAGTTTGCTGGCTAGTGTGCCAAACAAAACAAAGTATGAATGGTATCGTGTATACAGTTCAATGGGTTACGGACTTGGTAAGGACAAGAGCCTTGAGAACATGAGAGGGATCTTGTATCTTAGTTATTCTGATCTGCCTTCCTATTTAAAGCCGTGTTTACTGTATCTCAGCATGTTCCCTGAGGATTATGAGATTCCAAGTGATGGTTTGATTAGGCTTTGGATAGCAGAAGGTTTCATCATCGATGAGAAACAAAAAGGTGTCATCGATGAAAAACAAGGGAGTAATTTGTATGATCTTGGAGAGTCTTACTTCAACGAGCTTGTCAACAGAAGCATGATTCAACCAATATATACTAGGGATGGCAGTCCAAGAGCTTGTCGAGTACATGATATGATACTTGATCTCATTATTTTCCTCTCAGCTCAAGAAAATTTTGTCACCATACTAGAAGGGCCTTGTTGCTACATATCTTCAGAATGCAAGATTCGACGATTATCACTGCAAGGCAGCAAAGTTGATAGCAATGAAGACCAAATGATTATCCCAGAAACAGTGGATCTATCCCATGTCAGGTCAGTCATTGCTTTTGGTGATGCTGTTCAGTGGATGCCACCTTTGTCAAGGCTTCCAATTCTCCGTGTTTTATCTTACAAAACCAAGTCCAGAAATAATATCCGTCCTAAGGATCTTGCAAGTCTGCAGCATTTGAGATACCTTGAGCTAGGAGGTGATCTCGAAACAGAGCTTCTAGAAGGAACTGGGAAACTAAAGCTTCTCATGACATTGGATCTTTGGGGCCCATTCAAAGGAGAACTGCCAGCATGCATTTGTGAACTATGGCAACTTGAAAATTTGATAATTAGTGGTCACTGGGTGAAACTTCCAGACGGGATTGGGAAGCTAATATCCCTACACGAGCTTTCAGTGCTAGATGTGGAAGAATCGCTGGCTGCACTTGGTAACCTTACTAAACTCCGGGTGCTGAAAACATACTGCTTAGGTGAAGACCAGAGTCATGTGAAGAAATTCGTACATGCACTATCCAATCTCGTCAACCTTCGCAGACTAGTTTTTGTTGGCATGGGGACTTGCTCCCTGGACAGCACGCCAGACCAATGGACGGCTCCTGCACGTCTGCAACGCGTTGCTGCAGAGAATTCTTGCTTCTATCAAGTGCCCCGGTGGTTTTCCTCCCTGAAAGAACTCTCCAAATTGTCCATCTGGGTCGAGCTACTAAGCCAGGAGCATCTCCAACTGCTTGGAGCTTTGCCCGTGCTAAGTTTTCTTGAACTAAAAGTATCACCCGGCGGCACCATCACCAAAGAACAGTTGGTGGTTGGTGCTGGTCACTGCTTCCTCTCTCTAACAGAGTTCAAGTTTGAGCACTACACAAGATGCTGGCCGGAGTTTTCTCGAGGAGCGATGCCAAAACTTCAAAGGCTACAGTTAAAGTGTCAAGCAACGGAGATGATAGGTGTTGGTTTTGATACTGGCTTGGAGAACCTTGCTTCCCTTAAACACGTCACCATGCAAGTTCAGTGTCGCGAAGCCCTGATCAAGGAGGTGGAGGATGTCGAGGACAGGATCAGGGATGTAGTCAAGGTGCATCCGAACCATCCAACGCTTAATCTTTCAAGACTTAAGGAATGGGAAATAATATATTAGGAGGACAAAGATGCTCATGAGGTGTCCGAGTAAAGGTAATACTGCTAGAATAGAATCACTGACAAAATTAATGCTCACCTGCAGTAGTTGCTTGTTCTTTCATCTGATGTAACTGCTTTGCCATTTTGCAGTTAAGACTGGGAGTCATTATGCGTCAACTGGCTCTTCACTTCGTCTTTGGCATAACAGCAAGCCTTTATTTTCCCTATGTCATTCCGTCAATCCCTCCTGTTCAGCTTCGTGTCTACACATTTCTCCCTCCACTTCTCCTATTTCTTTTTTTGAGCACGTCTAAACACGTTTTTCATTAAGCAGATAGAGTTTTACAAACCATGGTTGATCCGGTAACAGCGATTACCGGGATCACCACCTCCACTTCTCCTATTTCGTCCTGAGTCTGTTTTGTGTTCCCTTGTGCCAAATCAAATAATTAATTATTCCTCAGCAAAGCACCCACCTTTGTCACACGTCACAACACAGTTCTTTACTTTGTTTCCTTAAAAAATATATGCATTGTTACCACTAAAATATCCTCTGTTGTTGCTTTTTTTTGGAAAAAAATAAATCTCTAAACTTCTTCACCATCGTTGAAAATTTGAGCCCACCCTTGTTATCCTTCAAAAAAATTTTTTCCTTTTTAAAAATATATCTGGCATTCTGCTGATTGTTGAACCCAACCGATCCATCATGTTGGATGCATGTTTCTACCCACTTGACAAGTCTCGGTAAGTTTGCCTCGCATTGAAATTATTTCATAAGTTGATTGCTGCCTTTATGATTTTTCTAACATCCGTTGTAAGGCTCAAGTATTGGATGCAGTAGTCAAAAGTTGCATGAATTTTATAGTTTTTTTGTTTCTCAAGTTCTAATAAATTTAATACTTGTAATGCGTCCCCTTTTTTTAGAAAGGTAATCTATCCCCTTTCCATTTACGTTTGTGATTTATCATGACTAATGGGTTATAATATTTACTTTAGGTAAGTTACTAAGCCATGTGTCACATGCCTTAGGTTAATTAGCACTATATTACTGTATTATCTACCTCCTCATGCCGTTGTTGGAATGAAATTTAATATAAACATGCATGGATCCTGTGTCTACATGAAAGTATGCCCTCAATAGACAAATATAGCCATAGTTAAACTGCATTTTCAATACTTTTTTTTTTTTTTTTTTTTTTTTTTTTTGAGAATGCATTTTCAATACCTAGTGCTGATGTTTTCTTTTGTTTAACCTAATTTTTTGTATTCTCAATAATAAGTTGCTATTTGGCTCACTAGATTAAATTTTTTCGGATTTTCTATGCTTCCATAGTACATGCTAGCATGAATATAAAAATCACTTTTGCATACAGCAGGAATGGTCCCATGTAAAATTTTGAGTATATCACACAGATAATTTAAGTTGGATGGCTACACATATATCAATACCATGGGACCTGGACGGTTTAATATAACAACCATCCATGCTGATTAATATGGATGTTTTGGCCTATCATTGTTTTGAATTGGTGGTTTCAATTCCAAGTGGTTTTATATAACTATGGATGTATTTTTAAAAAACAAATTGTTTTAAGATTATGAACTTGTGCAATAGTGATCCTACTCATACTTTGGCATATTTGAATACCGTCACTTCATTTATCGGGAATTTGACCCATAATATCGTATTTTTCCTATCAAATTTCCATATGTATCTATCTACTTAGACATGTAGTCACATGCACTTAATTCTCGCTATGTCATTTATTTTGCAGGAATAAAATAGTTTGTTGATGTATCCAATACCAACTATTCATGGTGGGCAATACCAACGATTTCATGTTTTGATTATTTTATGTTGGACTATAGAGAATTTGTTATCACTTTATCTTTTGAATATTGACCTGAACTATTATTATGGAAGTTGTAATTGCGATGATATTGTTCCTCAACTTTCATTGACTATGAAAGATTTCATTGCGTTTCATTCTTATTGAGAAATCGCTATTAATTTGATGATTGCTCTAGCTTTTTTTTATTAATTTCATGTTCAAAAACTGTCTCTTATAGTTGTGCATAAAAGGATGTATATGTATTGGTGCTAATGAGAACTACAGATTCGTTCATCACTACGCCGGTATCACCGCCGAAATTTAGTCCACCGGGCAGCGATGAACCACACCCGCAGTTGATGAGCCGTTCAGCGCTGGAAACTCGAAACTCCACGGATTCGAGCAATTCCGGCAGTTGAAGACTCGGATCACCACCGGGTTGAATCGCTCCCCGGCAGTGGTATTGATGGACACGTATCACTCGCGGGTTTGAATTAGAACCGAAAAGCGATTTGAAGATTTACACAACCGGGTTGAATTAGAACCGATAGCGATTTGAGAGGGGAAGCAAAAGGAACCGATAGCTCAGCGGGGTTGAATGAATGAAGAAGGAATAGTAAAACAAACGATAGAAACAGAACGGAGATGAATTAAAACGATCGAGAGTCATTATATATTACTAGATAATATATTTACAAAACAAAAAAAAAAAAGAAAGCGGCGGCCATCGCCTCCGTCGCCCGCGCCGCGCCGCCTATATATCGCGGCCACCTAGGCCTCATCCCATTTTGCCGGCCCGCCCTGCCGCCGGCAGCGTTCCGCCCGCTGGGCTTTTGAGTCCGCCAGCCTGCCCGGTATCCCCTAGCGAGGATGTCGGCGATGGCCTCGACCTTGAAGGCGTAGAAGTTCGCCTTCTCCACCAACGGCCAAGGCACGTTAAAAAAGGCCGATTTGTTCGGCCAGGTGGGTGAGCCTGAGGGCGCCATCAGGCGCGCCCACGGTGAACACAAGCTCCTCGTTGGTGTAGACGCTGGCCATCGCCGATGAAGAAGCTAGCCGCCTCGGGGTTTATGGAAAAGAGAGGCTAATTAGCAATGGAGATGGTACCAAATTAGAGCGTTCTTATATAGTAACAAGCCATGGAATGCATGCGGTCGATTGTCATTAGCAAGACGCGGCGCCATGAAAAGCGGGCCAACAGCGACCAGCTCATCCAATGGCCGCTGCGACGTCTGCCTCTCCCACGAAGGCCGACCGGGCCGCAAGGTGCACGCCGTTTTGATCTCCAATCCCCACCCTTAGGCGGCAACCAAAGGGCGATCGCTACGCGCTTGCGCGCCTGCGTTTCCAATGGCCGCTTCCTCGGCCGCCATGGCGCTTTCCCAACACACACAATCCCGATCCCCGGTTCGATCCCCAACGAGCCAATTTTTGACCATTTTTCAAGAACGATGCTAGAGTTTAATTAGGATTACCATTGCTATAGATGTTGCTCACGAAATCTAATGATATTGATTTGATAACATAGATATAGATACTTATCTAACTACACCATTGTTATTTTGAAACAAGGAATGCATGCTTTACATTGTTTACCATTGCTACAAGATCAACCACACGTACCTTCGATGCCGACCGGTGAGGGGGCAGGAGGGAGGGAGACGAGAGACTTCTGCTGGCTGGAGCACGAATGACACTCAACTAGTAAGTTGTAGCACGCCTACAACACCGCCGGGTTATTTAAAGAATCAAACTTTGTACCGCCCAACGGATAGCCATCACATTTTTTTTTTTTTTTTTACAACAACACCGTAGCCGCCACGCTCACTTAGCGTGTTCACAGAGGCCTGCGGCTTTGCATGCATGCCGCCGCTTGGAGAACAGCGTTGCCCGATTAGTATTCACCGCCGGTTAGGGAAACCGATAGTGTCTCCGAATCGATGAGAAAAGCGTGTGGCACCAAAGACCGCGGCGCCGCCGGGGTTAAATCAATGTCGTTAAAACATTGCCGGGTGTAGTTTTACAATGGTAGTGATGTGTAGATCACCGCCGGGTGTAGTTTTACACCCGTAGTGATGGGAGATCACCGCCGGTGCGGATCTTTCCGGGCGTTGGTATTCTATATCACCGGGTAAAAACTTAGACCCGGGAGTGATTTCAAGCAAAATTCAACGGCCGCACAATTCTCAACTCGACCGGGTGACCCCATCGCACCATTGTCGGGCGCACCGCTGCCGCCATGTCCTCTGTGCACAACGGCAAATCGACTCAACCCACGGCATCTCGCCTATTTAAACGGCAAGGGGGACGTTGTGTTTTGCACCCAAACTTCTCCTATCCGTTCTTGCATTCTTGGTTCGTCCAAGAGTTCCTACTCTCTCCTCAAAATACAGAGGGCTTAGTTTTGAATTTTAGTGTCATGGGTTTTGGATCTAGGAAATCTTTTTCTCCTTATTTTCCTTGTTCTTCGCCCTCGATCTTCTTTGCTAGCAAGATTTTCCGGATCCACATACATATGGCCTTTCTTTGGGAGAAAGCCCTTCACATACGATATGCCTAGTCCAAGAAAATGGTTTACGTAAAAAGGTGCTAGAAGAGTCTTATCGATGATAGAGAGACACAGAGCTTGCGCTTCTGTGGGTGCCATGATTCCCATCGAACTCTAGATTCATATTAAGAGTCCGAGTCCTTGTGCTTTTGGGGTGCTAGTGTTCAGCCAATACCCTGCACATGGACATATAGTATCTGAATCATATGGTGCATCCATGGAAAAACAATCCCCATTGGACCAAGTTACTATAATTTCATTCTTGGTCCAATGGTCAAGTTTGGGTTGAAGATGAAGCTCCCCGGTGAATCTCATCCTCCAACCTCGCCAAGCAGATGTAGCAGCCTCGCCGCTTCTCTTCGATCCCATAGAGGTGCTATAAGAGACTTACCGAGGTGGTTTAATTTTAATGTGTTAGTACACTTTGATTGTAGCATTGACCTATCTCGTAATTGGTCTTTGTTACCGTATATTTAGTTTTATGTAAGGTCTTTGTTATGGAAATACATGTAATGTAAGGTCTTTATTATGGAAATATATGTAATTAAATTTCTTATCTCGTTGTATTTCTATTTGTTATGGATGTTGATTGTCTCTTCGATATCTTTGAGTTCCTATTTTTTACCCTTGATCGAACATAATAAAGACGGTTCGTCAATGAAATATGCCGCATTGTCAAAGAAAATACAAATGATATCCAAATCCAATGTGAATGAAATAAAGTTATATATGTAACAAAAAAAAAAAATAGAACAGATAATGAATTTTATTCACATCCATATCGCTTTAATATCACTAAAATCATTCAAAACAATATATCGCATAGAATGATATCTAGCTTTTGCGTGAAGCATCTACTGCATACATATCACTACTACATAACTAAACTTCGTGGCGGCATATTTGATTTTCGGTGGTGGTTTTGATGTACGCCACCAACAAAGGGTCACAAAAATCATTTATTTTTGGTGGCGGTTATTTTGCCCGCCATGGATAATAAAAACGAAAAGCCCAGATCCAGGCCCAAATGGGCCCAGATCTGGCCGCCGCCGCCCGAACCCCCGCCTAGGGTTTCCCACGCCGCCGGTGATGCTCGGGCGTGGTGTTGGCGTTTGTTAACGCAAAACATAGGTATAACCGCTAAAGCGTTTATCGCATACCGCTGTAGCTTTCACCCAAGAGTATTCCTAGGTATCGTATTTATCCTCGGGGAAGCAATGGTTAAAGAAGTTGATAGCTAACCATCATGTATCCGCTTAACTAATATACCGACTAACACAAGTGGGGTAAAAGATAGATATGAGTTTTGGATAAATGACACACACAGGAGAACATCATAAACGATAGCAGAGTAGACCAGCTAAGCTGGGAGGACAACAGGGGAGTTCAAGATTCCTATTTACTTCTCCATTACTATGGTTCTTTTCTAGAGCGAACGAAAGGGATTAACTAAGCAGAGGGTTAAGCATAACAATCACACCAAGGCACTTCGGAGCAACGACCTTTCCAATTCTCGAAAAGACTGAGAAAGGGTAATCGAGGAATGCCGCCTAAAGCTCTACGAAAACACCAACCTAGCACGTGGTGGAATACAAAGGCCTGGTCGGAGCTGTCACCTCCAAGGCTATCACATCTATCCGTAAGGTTGGGCGCAATCTCAGGTAACCTCTAGCCTAGACACCATGTCTACGCTAGCGATTACGAAACTAGTCTCACGTGAAAACTAGAACCTTCGGTGGAACGGAGATCCCATGCCAAGGTATAATTACTACACTTAACCATACTCTAATTAACCTCTAAGATAAACTTAGATAACCATAAAGACATTTCAAAGAATAAGAGAAGATAAATATATTGAAAGTGCAAGAGTCTTACAAAAAAGAGCGATACAAGATTATACCGATCCTCCGAGGACTCCTCCGGAACTTGAGCATCTCTCCCTAACTCCCAACTAGGCTAGTACTACAATACTACATCTTGAAGGTATGGTGGTGTTGCTCCTTGGTGGTGTGTTTTGAGGTGAGAGCACTCCCCATATATTTATATCTAACATGGTCGGTTTCATGCGGGTAAATAAGGAAGCACCTAGCAATACCGCCTATGCATGGCGGCATGCAACCGCCTTCTGTCCAAGGTCGGCTCGAGAGGCGGCACCATGGGTCCGGTCGGACCCACTTCCACCCCGCCGGACCGGGGTGGCTCGCCCGCGACCGCCTTTCGCCTCGTGGGCTTCGGGCCGCCCGGATCCATAGTTTAGGGGTGCTTCGGTCCATCTTGTTCCGTGTTTGGCCCTCTTGTATTGCACTTGTTTGATAACCGTGTTTTCCAAAGTGCGCTTCCTATGAAGTTTGGCATGTTCTCACTTGATTCCATGTATTTGTCCCCATTTTGATGATCGCTGACGAGACCTTCGCAATGGTGTACTGCTTTTGTCATTGGAGATACTTTCTTTTGATGATAAATTGAGAAATCCTGCAAAATAGCTAGAGACACCAAAACTCGTGGAACTCGTCATGTAAATAATACTTTGCTATGATTTAACATGGAATGTTTGACGTTTTAGTGTACTTTGGCGGTCAAAATATATGCAAGAACGATCACAACAAGCTCGCCCACACTTGTTCTTTTTGCTCGCCCTCGAGCAAAGTTATATGTAACTATGAAGAATGACTTCAAAAGATATGATGCTAGGATAAAAATTATTCCATGTCATTCCTCATGTGGATAGTTGAAGTGTCTACCATGTCGCCTTGAGTGGTTGAGAATTGGAATGACATAGACACCTGTGCATCACTACCCAACTATGAAGCATACTTGGAGTTTTTATAATTTTTGCAAAGGAAAACATAGCTCAAACTTCTCCTCAAATGGTACTCTCAATTCGCTCAATGGTGTTTGTATCCTTACCAAAGCATGGATGCCTTGCCTTTCTTTCCTTACTCCTAATAGGCTAATGTGGAGCTCGAGTAGGGAAAGAGTAAGGCATACTTGCAATGCATATATTGCTAGGTCAAACAATGGATCCACGGAGAAAATTGTCATACTCTTAGATCAAGATGTGCAAGTGTGAATCTAGGTGAAATATTTGGTAGCTAACCTAATTCTACAATGCTCTTTAAAACATATCTCTCTTTTTTATTTGAATAAATTTTGTGAGAACATGGGCTATCATTATTCTTATCTTTCTCTTATCATTTTTTTTCTTTCTTTTTTTTTTTTTCTCTTTTTTTTTTTTTTATTCCTCTCTTTATTTTTTTCTTATTCTTTTTTTTTCTGATAGCCTCATGCCTCTTTTCAGAAAGCAAAATTTTTGAGAGAGATATCAACAAGGTTTAGAGCATTTATTTGAAAGGTCCTAACAAACATATTTTTGTTCACTCCCAAAGTGTAGGAGTAGAACATCTTTGGGTGGACCTAAAGGAAGGCATGTTTTTGCACCTACTCCCAGTGTAGGAGTAGTGCATTTAATTGGTGGGTGTACGTGATCTTGATCTTGGGAGCATGATAAATTTCTCAATCACGGGTCAATAAAGGTTGACAAAGCTCAAAACAAAGACAAGTAGCATATGTGGAAGGTTTTCAAATTATATCATGATATTTGGCCCTGGTAGGAATTTTCACCATTGAGGAGAAGTAAGACTATTGATTTTATGTTTTATCAAAATAGAAATCTCCAAGAGCTTGCATAGAATAGATAGGATTTCTTTAGTCTTACCATATCTCACTCAACAACAACTTAGTTGACATGTTTTCCTAATAAAGATATATCCACAAGCAACGAGTATATGAACTAGGAATAAAGTTTATACCGCCAATCTTTGTAAAGTCAACTTCATAGTTTGGCAAGATTTTGTTTCAAAGTTTGATTAACATGAATGGCATTTTGTTTTGACATAATGAAACTTATAGGAGCAAGACATGGGTGAGAAAAATTGAGTGCAAACCAAAGAAAAACCCGAGAGGTGGCAAAGTAGGGTCGGGTTCCCCACACTTGATTTTTTATGTCGGTTGACACAAAAAAATCAAGTGTGAATGTTGAAGCATCTTCTTGATGTTTATTGTTGCACCCATGACTTTAGATATCGTTCATCCTTCTTCCATGTAATTGTTAGTGGCAATGAATACCCAAGGGAACTTTGTCTAGCACCAAGATTTTTTTTTATTATTGTGGGAGTGAGGGAGATTATTTCTTTATTCTAAAGAAAGTCTAAGTTAAAACAAGTTTTATTTTCTGAACCAAATTTTATTATTTATTATATAAAGTATGTATATATGTTTTTTTTAAAAAAAATTGATGCATGAAACAATTTTTATGCAAAAATATTTTTTTATGCAAAAGATATTTTTGTTGAAAACTAAACATGCAGATGTCAAATTAAAAAAGTTGTTTGGAAATCAAATATGAGATAAATACCGATTTACCTTCGCAAAGGGCTCACCGCTTTGAGTCCGATTGGAGCAGGACTTCTCCATGGAATTTTAGTTGAATTTGCATCATCTTATCCCCGAGATGGATAAGGATGATTGCACTTCTTGTTGTCGCCACGCCATTCAGATCTTCGTATGGTTTTGGCTTGGCGAGGATATGTTTCTTCACCCTTTTTTTTTTCTCTCTTTTTTTCTCTCAAAGACTAGGAGCCACCCAACGAAAGCACTAGATAAGCAAACATGCAATGAAAATGAATTTGTGAAAGAAAACAAATGTTTTTGGGTTGGTTCTCATACCTTGATCAACTCACCTCTCACAATTTATGATTGAATTGTGAGTGATGTGATGTAGTCGTTCTCGTCGTATGTGATCGCCTTGTTTCCTTTTGACGGCAACTTCTCTCCATCTGCATAGAGTTAGTGTGCACATATATATTCCAATCTATGCGATGGCAGGGTGATGGTTTGGTTATGCAAGAATGATCAGGCACCCTGGGCTCGTAAAGATATTCCTTTTTTTTTACCCACAAAAGCTAGTGGTAAACTAGATTAACAGATATCAAGATAAACATCAAAATCTTTGCACCGACACTTCCCCAAGAACGGCGCCAGAAAGCTTGTTGGCGTTTGTTAATGCAAACATAGGTATAACCGCAAGCGCCGCGGATACCGCTGTAGCTTTCACCCAAGAGTATTCCTAGGTATCGATTTATCCTTAGGGAAGCAATGGTTAAAGAAGTTGATAACTAACCATCATGTATCTGCTAATATACCGACTAACTGAAGTGGGGGTAAAAGATAGATATGAGTTTTGGATAAATGACACGCATGTGAGAACATCATAAAAGATGGTAGAGTAGACCAGCTAAGCCGGGAGGACAACGGGGGAGTTCAAGATTCCTATTTACTTCTCCATTACTATGGTTCTTTTCTAGAGCGAACGAAAGGGATTACCTAAGCAGAGGGTTAAGCATAACAATCACACCAAGGCACTTCGGTGCAACAACCTTTCCGATTCTCGAAAAGACTAGGAAAGGGTAATCGGGGAATGCCGCCTAAAGCTCTACGAAAACACCAACCTAGCACGTGGTGGAATACAAAGGCCCGGTCGGAGTGCCACCTCGGGGCTACCACATCTATCCATAAGGTTGGGCGCATCTCGGGTAACCTCTAGCCTAGACACCATGTCTACGCTTAGCGATTACGAAACTAGTCTCACGTGAAAACTAGAACCTTCGGTCGAACGGAGATCCCATGCCAAGGTATAATTACTACACTTAACCATACTCTAATTAACCTCTAAGATAAACTTAGATAACCATAAAGACATTTCAGTAATAAGAGAAGATAAATATATTGAAAGTGCAAGAGTCTTACAAAAGAGCGATACAAGATTATACCGATCCTCCGAGGACTCCTCCGAACTTGAGCATCTCTCCCTCGGTCCCAACTAGGCTAGTACTACAATACTACATCTTGAAGGTATGGTGGTGTTGCTCCTTGGTGGTGTGTTTTGAGGTGAGAGCACTCCCCATCTATTTATATCTAACATGGTCGGTTTCATGCAGGTAAATAAGGAAGCACCTAGCAATACCGCCTATGCATGGCGGCATGCAACCGCCTGTGCAAGGTTGGCTCGAGAGGCGGCACCGTGGGTCTGGCCGGACCCACTTCCAGTTTGGCCGGATCGGGGGTGGCCCGCCTCGCGACCGCCTTTCGCCTGTGGGCTTCTGGGCCGACCTGGATCCATAGTTTAGGGGTGCTTCGGTCCATCTTGTTCCAGGTTTGGCCCTCTTGTATTGCACTTGTTTGATAACCGTGTTTTCCAAAGTGCGCTTCCTATGAAGTTTGGCACGTTCTCACTTGATTCCATGTATTTGTCCCCATTTTGATTAGCGCGACGAGACCTTCGTAATGGTGTACTCTGTTTTGTCATTGGAGATACTTTCTTTTGATGATAAATTGAGATATCCCGCAAAATAGCCGAGACACCAAAACTCGTGGAACTCGTCATGTAAATAATACTTTGCTATGATTTAACATGGAATGTTTGATGTTTTAGTGTACTTTGGCGGTCAAAATATATGCAAGAACGACCGCCAACGGCCGGGTGCGCGCCCGGGCTGCCTCCACACCCGCCGCCAGGCGCCGGATCTGGCCTCCCCGTGCCCGGATCCAGTGGAAAGCCGAGCCGCCACCATTCGCTGGATCCGCGCGGCTGAGCTCCGCCTTGGCCGCCAGTGAGCCGCGCCGTGCGGCTGGGTCTCAGCGCCGCCGGCCGCCCGCGAACGGGCGCGACGACTTGCTCCGCCTTCGCGGCCGTCAGTCCGCCATGTGTCGCCGCCTTGCCGCGCCGGGAGGGAGGGAGGGGGTGGGGGCGCCGATCCGTGGCGGCGCCGGGTGGAAGGGTGAGGGCGCCAAGATCTCGGGGCGATTTCGCCCGGGATGGAGAGGGATGCAGGCCGGGTGCGTGGGGGGGTGAGGGGAGAGAGTGGAGAAATGAGAGAAGTGTTGAGTGGGTCACTTAGGTTTCATCGGGATATATATACCGGGATCTTGATATTGGGCCTAAAATGGACTTTGCTGGCCCGAGTGTTTTAGGTTTCTGGGCCTTATTTTTCGTGGCGGTTTTTTTAAAAAATCCGCCACGGTTAATCAATTTACCATGGCAGTTATTTTAACCACCACGGTTAATAAAAAATAACCGCCACGGTTAATCGTGACATTAACAAAATGGCGGTTTTTCAAATGCCCGCCACGGAAAATGATTTTCAAACACCACGTAAAATCAATTTTGTAGTAGTGTATGCAAAGAAGACTACAACAATGCATGCATGCAAACCGAAAGTGAAGTGGCAACATCGCGGAATTCACCGCCGGATATATACAAACAACCGGTAGTGATATTGTATTCACCGCACCGGCTCGATTCAAATAACCGGTAGTGATATTGTTATCACTACGGGTATATCTTAATACCCAAGACCGATGTACCGCGACCGATCAATCGCTATAAATCAACTATATACGTGTCACATATATATGTGTCACTGATTTTATCCCCAATACAATGGCTAGAAACAACACTTAGTTGTTTCTTTATCTCTGGTTTTGTGGAAACCACGACATCTTGAGCATCGTCACATGGTTGTTGACACCTCTTAAGCTCTATTTTTTTATGTGTCAACTAAACATATAATAAGGTTATAAAATGAATAAATACATAGAATAGGTATTTTACAAACATAGTTCCACGAGTTTTGGTGATTTATATCTTTTCAGGGACTTGACACGTAAATGCCGGAAAACTTAGAGAAAAACCCCCAAATAATAAGAAGAATTACCTTGGTGAATTTCAATCCAAAAAGTGAACTAAAACATTCTAGAAGACACTAGAAGACACCGGGAAGGACCCGGGACTGGCCCACTGTGGCCCCGGTGGCCGCCCGCCAAGGATTAGGCCATTTACCCGGTGGGACCCAATTGTCACCTCATCTTCTTAGGTCGGTTTCAAACCGACTTTGAGGTTGTATCTACACCGTTATTCAAGGTCGGTCTTATCCAAGGGTGGAAAAGATTCATCGGCCCCACGACTATATAAGGATGATCCTACCTCTAGCCATAGGCATGAAAATCATTATTCATTATACTCGACTCGATCATAGCTAGAGCCATACCTCTCTAGTTATGGAAGTTTTCATGGATGATTTTTCGCAGATATGGAAAAACTTTTGATGATTGTCTAGAAAACTTAGATAGAGTTTTGCAAAGATGTGAGGAAAAGCACTTAGTCCTTAATTGGGAAAAATGTCATTTTATGGTTTGAGAAGGAATAGTGCTTGGTCATCCGATTTCGTAAAGGGGAATAGAGGTAGATAAAGCTAAGATACAAGTTATAGAACAATTACCTCCCCGTGTGAATATAAAAGGGATATGAAGTTTTCTAGGCCATGCTGATTTCTATCGTAGATTTATAAAAGATTTTTCACATATTGCTAGACCACTTACCAAACTTGTTAGCCAAGGATGCTCCTTTTGTTTTTGATGATGCTTGTCTAAAAGCTTTTGAAACTTTGAAAAAGGCTCTTGTTTTCGCACCAATCATCCAACCCCCGATTGGTCTTTTGCCTTTTGAAATTATGTGTGATGCCATTGACTATCTGGAGGCAGTGTTAGGGCAAACTAAAGACAAGAAACATCATGCTATTGCTTATGCTAGTAAAACTTTACTTGGGACCACGACTTAATTATGCTACCACCGAGAAAGAGTTACTAGCAGTTGTCTATGCTATAGATAAGTTCAGATCTTATTTGGTAGGAGCTAAAGTAATTGTTTACAATCGATCATGCCGCTTTTGAAGTATTTGCTCACCAAGAAAGATGCTAAACCTCGTTTTTAATAAGATGGATTTTGTTACTCCGAGAGTTTCATTTAGAAATTAGAGATAAGAAAGGAGTAGAAAATTCTATTGTCGATCATTTGTCTAGAATGAATTTTGAAAAACCAAATGAATTGCCTATTAATGACTCACTCAGGGACGATATGTTTTATCGAACAACCCACACCGATCTCTAGTATGCAGATCTTGTTAATTTTAAGGTTACAGGATATGTAGCACCAAAAGTGCATAAGAAGAAGCTTGTATATGAGAGTCGCCACCACTTATGGGATGAGCCATATCTCTTCGCAGTATGCTCGATGGGCTACTTAGAAGATGTGTGCCAAATGTAAGAAGGACTTCGGGATTATTGAAAGATGTCACTCATCACCATATGGAGGTCATTATGGGGCATTCGTAACACATGCAAAGATCCGCAAGGGATTTTTCTGGCCAACCATGTATCAAGACACAAAAGATTTTATCTCAAGATGTGGAGCTTGTCAAAGGCACGGAAATATCAATACAAGAGATGCTATGCTCTAACAACCAATCTCCGGATGGAGCTCTTTGATGTCCGGGGAATTGATTACATGGGAACATTCCCAAAATCTGAAACTATGAACATATCCTAGTAGCAAAGTGGATTATGTTTCAAAATGGGTAGAAGCTTTGCCATGCAAAACAACAGATGGTAGAAGTTCAATCGAGATGTTTGAAGAAACTATTTTTCCAAGATTTGGAGTACCTCGAATGGTAATTAGTGACGGAGGAAGCCACTTCATTGATAGAAGATTCCGACAATATTTATTGAAACATGGAGTTCGTCACAACATTGCCACAACTTACCACCCTTAAACAAGTGGGCAAGCAGAGACTTCAAATAAACAAATCAAAAAACATCTTACGTAAAAAAAAGTTGAAGAAATGGGAACTAAATGGAAGGATAGACTTCCGAAGCATTATGGGCATACGGGGACGATTTGTACAAGACACCAATTGGAATGACACCTTATCAACTTGTCTATGGCAAAATCGTCACTTGCCCGTAGAACTTGAGTTTAAGGCTCACCGGGCAATCAAGCGATGGAATATGGATCTTGATGCTGCAGGGAGTTCGTGAGAGAAAGATGCAATTATCGAATTGGAGGAATGGAGAGAGAAAGCTTATCATAATGCCAAGATCTATAAAGAAAGAACTAAGAGATGGCATGACAAGAAGATTAAGATAAAGACTTTCACCTGTGAGATCGTATTACTTTTCAATTCCGTGGTAAAATTATTCGGGCATGGAAAACTTCGAGCAAATGGGAAGGACCTTTCAAGGTAGTAAATTCATCATCACATGGAGCAATCACTCTTCAAGACTCGAAGGTAAGTTATTCAAGGTAAATGGCCAACATCTTAAAATTTTCTATGAGCCCGATAAGCGATGAATTAAATAAATTAAATGAATTTGATGAAATAGGCTTTATGATTTATCCAACCCAAGGGAATTAATTTTCGTAGAATTTATTTTTTGTGGGCCAAAAGTAAAAGCATTACAACTAGAATAGAGATATTAGGCCGTAGGAAAAAGGACAGGGCACAGTGCAACCAGGCACTGGCGGCCGGCCTGAATGGGCCTGGCGGCCGCCAGCCTGCTGCCTCCCCTCATTTCCATTTTTGCTCCAGGAATACTCTAGAACTTACCCATTATAATGACGAACATTCTGGAGTCATTTACGTAGGAAAGTATTATGAGCCTTTCCATCCTATTCCATTCACCTCTACCTATATAAATGAGCCCCATCTGATCATTTAATCTTATCTTATTCATCCTCCATTAAAACCGACGACCAGCACCACATATTTTCACCATGAAGAACACCGAAACCCGTATGTTGGTCTATGACCCAGCCAAGGCAGCAGCCAACTCGTCCACTTCATCCACTTCCATGGCCATAGTCCCGTATGAGCCTAAGCCTTTAGCCACCATCAATCCACCACCCACTAATTCTAAGCCTACACATTGACAACTGTATGCTCAGAGCTTGCTAGCTGCACGTCATGAGATTGCCATGAAGAAGAAGATCCCAATCCCTGAAGGCACCAAGCTCAGCGCTCCAGGACCCTATGAGAAGCTTACTAACGTCCAGTGTGACAAGTATGGGAATATTCGAAAGAGTACTTACACTGATGCCCGTCTTGTTCTTGATGGAGTACGTGCTACTCCTCACCAAGTCCGCTTCGTCCAGCCAAGAGAAGCCGCTGAACTGATGCCCAAGCCAGGAAGAATGACGATGGCGGAGCTCCGTGCTGAACACTTCCACATGAAGAATTTTCTGACCACCGAGCATGATAATTGGAGCCTCACCTCTAGACGTGTAGACACTTTAGAAAAGGCCAACGCAGCGCTAGCTACGAAAGTGGGAGTTCTCGGCGTATCTTAAATAAGCTTACTAGAGATATGTAAGGGCGCCGTGATTATAAGAGCACTCATCGTGTCGAGTCGGTTGCCAAGTTAGTTATCGAGTCAAGTTTGCTTTAAATTTAAATTAGAGTTTTTGAGTCAATCTATCGTCGAGTCAGTTTTGTGAGTTATAAGTTTGGTTTGAATAAGTAAAGAGTGCTCTTGCTATTAATAATTGTTGATCCATCTCCTCGTTTTTATTTTCTATATTTTTGTATATGTTTTCTTGCCTCCACCATGTTTTTGGATAAAGGATAATAAAGGATAGTGTGGGTGAGACAAAGTATGAACGTCCACAACAACGAAACCGAACCTCGAAAAGTGAAGCAAAAAAACAATCAATACGTAACTTAAGATCCAATACGACAAAGTTCAAAGCCAAGGAGCGAGGGGGCTCGGCGCGGCCGCCAGAGAGATCTAGGCCGCCACCAGGCTGCCTCCTCCTCTCCCCTCCTCATATTTCTTCGACCCTCGGTTTGATCTCTCCGAACTTTGCTTTAGTTTATATTTTGGCTTCGTTTCGACAGTTTTGAACTTTTGCTAATATGCTAAATAATAAAAGAGAACAAAAATATTTTGATATGCTTTTGTTCAAAATTAAACTTACATAATACTTTTTTTATGGTTAGATTAATTTCTGTTAAGAGAATAATTTGTTTAAAATCCTAAGTTGCTTAAGTTGTTGTGAAATTTGAGATAGAAGATTGGTGAGAACTTTATTCTTGATATCTTTTCTCTTTGGAGAATTTATTTCGAAAATATTAAAATTGATAGCTTTACTTCATCTTTGTGGTAAATTTTATATCCTATTAAAGCCATGTTTATTATGAATATTAAAACCAGCAAAAAAGCTATTTACTTTGTATTGAGCTTTGTCAAATTTTGTGACCCAAGTTGAGAGACTAGTCATGCTCTAAAGATCAAGATCACGTACACTCACTTGTTATTATTTTGATAATATTTTTATGCTCCAGTTGTTGATCCATCTAAAATCAATAAATTATTTTTGTACAGCAAGGTATGGGCTATGCAAAAATAGTATGTAAAAAAAAAAAAAAAAAGAGAGAAAAGAGAAAGAAAAAGAAAAAAAAAAAAAATAAATAAAGATGAAAAATGGACAAGTGTCCGAGGGTGAGTAGAACCCACATCTTTAAAGAGAGGAAATAAAAGACAAAAGTCTCGGGAAAGCAAAGCCCACCTCTAAAAAAAAAAAATAAAAATAGCCCATGATCTTGTTTACAAAAATATTTATTTCAAAAAAAGAGAGAAGAAAATAAGAGCATAGTAGAATTAGCACACACATGCACATCTTGATCTAAGAGGATGTCTCTCCTTGGATCCATCTTTGATTGTCACTTGCAACCGCATCCATACTTGTACTTAAGCTACCTTGTAACCATGTTTAATTATGTTCATTCCTTTTCCAGACGGTATTGGCGGGGTGCAAAAATGGGTGGAGCCGTGAATACCAGGATTTTGTCAGGATGCATGATATTCGCCTGAAGAAAATTGTGTTGTTAGAGTATCAAGGCAACAAGTCCCATGTTAACTTTGCCAAGTTCTTTGTACTGAATGCAAAAGTGCTAGAGTCAATGGTTCTTGAGTTAGGAAAAGGAATAATGCTTAGCAATGAGTGGATTGAGAAACAGCATGAGCGTCTACATACAAAAATAAGGCTTCTAGTGGTGCACAGTTTGATTTTGTGAATCGTGAAGCTCATTCTGACCATGTGGATGAAGCACAAGCACATGATTTGTCTACAGATGATCCCTTTGTAGGGTTTCGTGCCTGGTCACCATTTTGATGGAACTTGATTAGTCACTTGTTTGCAGCATTTTGATATTTGGAGTCTATGTTCCTAGAATATATAAATATATATTTTAAGACCAAACTGTGGAGGGTCTGTTCTTAGAATATTATAATTTGTTAACAAACTATATGATATATTGAGCTACTTGGGGTTTGTGATTTCTCCACATGGTTATTATTGAAGTTTTGCACATATCACACATACATCAAGCATATGCTGCTTTGTAATCCCTTCCAGCATCCATGCAAAAAATAAACCTCTCCGGCGAGAACATGAGGATATATACTATATGTTGTGTATTCATATTTCACAAATATAAGCTGCTCATCATGTGAGTACTTTCCTGGTTAAGTGGAAACCTTTTGGGAGTACTAGTAGTGACAATGGACTAATATGGTAAGTGTGCTGGCTTTAGGGTTTCTGGCTTCTGTTGTGGCCATTTGTTCTCCTAAATTGTTTGCTTATCATCGGCGTCGTCGAGTTCTATTGGGCTTTCTGTTTTTTTTAAGGACGTGCAAAGCACGTTTTCATTAAGGAGAGAAAGTTGCATAGTACAAAGTTTGGACCAGACACATAAAAACAAAGCGACCAGAGAACAGATCATCAAACAAAAGAGAGAGAAAGAAGCACAACACAACACAGCACCGCTCCTACTCCCTCCAACTCAAAAAAGGATGTTGGACTTGGCTGTAACCTGGCACCCCTCCGATACTCTAATTTACCAAGAAAACTCTGGAATGAAAGAATGAACATATGATAAATAGAAACACAGCAGTATTAGTTTATTAGTTGGTTCAACATCTTGTGCTGTGAGGATGCGTAATTCTCCTGGAATGTTTATTATATCGATAGAAACACTGACTTGTTAATCTTCTCCAGACTATTATCTTCAAATACTTTGGTACTCAGCGGTGCCCTCTTTACCAATTCATCATACCGGATATTAATTTGCTCTTTTTAATCTTCTCACATCAATCTGCATAATATGAAATCATCTTCTCAAAATAAAATGTTTTAATTACATGGTATGCTCAATTGATCTGAATTGTTTTATATATGTGGATTATTCTGGGTTATCTGGTGTACGTATGGTAGAGAAAAAAGCTGGACTAAGCAGAGTACTAGCCGGAAGAGACTTCGTCCCTGGGCCCACTGGCAGGGACCCACCTCAGCCTGGCTACGTTGAATAGAAATCGATCCCTTGCTTCCTTCCTTCCTTCCTCCTGTATTTTCGATATTCACGGCACGCACGTTCCAACCAAAAACGCTCGATCGGCGCCGCCGCCAAGCAGGAGGGAAGATGGCGCCGCGGACGGAGCTGCCGGACGGTCTCACCGAGGAGATCTTCTTCCGCATCCACCCGGCCGACGCCACCACCATCGTCCGCGCCGCCCTCGCCTGCAAGCGCTGGTGCCGCCTCATCGCGGACCCCGGCTTCCACCGCCGGCTCCGCCAGCACCACCGCGCGCGTGCCCCACATGCTCGGCTTCTCCAGCATCATCGGCCATTACCGCAACACCTGCTACATGAATAGAGCGCCCGACACCGTCGCCCGCTTCGTCCGCACCTCCTCCTGCCTGAAGCACGTCGCCATGGAGAGGTCGCGCGTGGTCGACACCCGCCACGGCCGCGTCCTGCTCCTCCGGCCGGAAGGCGACCGTGGGTACGATTGCTTGTCCGTCTGGGACCCCATCACGAACGAGGAGCGTACGCTGCCATGCGCGACGCTGCGCAGCAATGGGCACAGCTGGAACGCGGCCGTGTTGTGCACCGCCGCCGGCTGCGAGCATCTGGACTGCCACGGCAAGCCCTTCGCCGTGGTAGTGGTCGCGACCAGCAAAACTGTTTTTGCGGCACATTAGCCACCACGGAATTCTTTTTCTCAACATATCAGTCTACTCATCGGAGGCTGGTACCTGGAGGGAAAACGAGATGGATATTTCCCATCGACAACACGAGGTGGCGTTGGCGCTGGAGCCCAGCGCCCTCGTGGGGAATGCGCTCTACTTCATGCTTCGGGACAAAACTGAAATCCAAGTACAGTATCCGCACAGGGGAGATGCGTGTGAGTGTGATTCCCCTGCCATCTGCTTGCTCTTTAGGGCAGCGTGTTTTGCTCATGGCTGTGGAGGACGGTGGATTGGGGTTCGCTACCGTGCTCGAGTCCATACTCTACCTGTGCTCGATGACAGAGGGGTGGTGGCTCTGAAAAAGAGATAGGATGGGAACCAAGGAGAATCATCGACCTCAAGACGCTGCTCCCTGCTGGTGCCCTCGAAACCTCGCCTGATGTGGTTGGCTACGCATATGGTGTTGGTTACATTTTTCTCAAGACAGATTGTGGACACTTCAGAATTGATCTGAAGTCCGGTTGGGTCCACAAGGTACGCTCGATCTCGGGTGGCTCCACCATTTTCCCCTACATGAGCTTCCACACCCCAGGTACTAGCCTCACATGCCATGTCTATCGTTAATCCATTTGATACAGCTGTGTGCTTATTTGTGATAAAGAGCAATGAGTTTATGAAACCAGAATTTCACTGACATTGATATGGACAACTCTTCATATTGCTCAGATATGTCTAAGAGTTTATTCATCTCTTTCAACTGTTATTATGGACGGACGGTGTGATCTTCATAACTGATCGGTCATTACTTAAATGTGTTTCCACTCAATATATCAGCCTCTTAAACCTTTACATTATTCCTTCTCTATGACATATCATTGTCACTTAACAAAAATAAAATATGGATGAGTTTATTTAACCAAAACGAAGAGGTTTAATGACCAGGTGTCGATTTTACCCACTAAGGTACCCAGCAGGACAGATCTTTTTCTTTTCCTTTTTTAAAGCTATAACCTACTTGTTCTTCTACACTTCATGTATTAGTAGCCATGATCTTTCACTGTCACTTGATAAGTAAACAGATAGAGGTGTTTTCTTTCTTGAGTTTAGCCCAAATTCTCTTATTGATCATGCGTGACTGTTGAGCTGTCGATAATAAATTAGTGCTGCTTGCCGATTTTATAATCCAATAAGTCATTTGTTTCGTATCTGCTATTCGTCTAAATATTCATTAGGGGGAAATTGTTTCTCAAACAAGCTGATGCCATTTTCAACATTTGTGTACTTCTACAGCATTGGGAGCAGTAGCAGCCTCTACTGATAAGGGACCAAGCATGGGTGCTTCAAGTGCATGAAAAGCTTAAGGTTCTGATCTATGTGTTTCTCCGTTGAGCGGAAATTAGGTTGTGGTAATTGTAAGTTCGTAACTAGTATATAAGCTTTACATTGGGATAATTATTTTACATTATTAAAGCTAGTTCTAGTATTATTTTGTTGCGATGTAAGGGTTATATGTTTTCTATAAGGGTTTTGATGTATTTGTGCAATTGGAGTCCAATGGTAGGACGGGTCCGCTGTGGGACGCTACCCACCGGGGGTTCAAAGCCCGGTGCTCGTGACCTTTCTTGGGGTTTTCCCAGGATTTACCGGCGCTGTGCATTATTGGTGGTAGCGGCGTTCCGTCGACGACGAGGCGCCTATGGTGACTTCGAGAATCTCGGATCTGCGGGGCTGCCCAGCCCTTCGGAGGTGCTCATAGGGGTAGGGTTTTGCGTCACGTGTATTCATAGGGATGAGTGTGCGTGCGTGTTGTGAGTGTGCGCGTTGTAATTCTCAAAAAAAAAAAAAAAAAAAATCTGCAGCAGCCTCACCCGCAGGTCAGCGGTGTTGGCGGGCAGCAACGTAACCTCATGAAATTGGGCCCGTCGTGACATGCGTTGAGGGTGCGAGAAGGCGACCCTGGCAGCCGCTGGACCCTGGGAGGCGTGGCGATGGTGGCCTTGAAGTGGGCATCGTGGAAGCCGTTCTCGTTGAGTAGGCCCTTGACCTCCACCCGACGTTGAAGTGGGGCCTGCGGCTTCGGCTATCGTTAGTTTCCTCCCCTCTTCTTCCTCCTCTCCTCCTCCAGGCGCCGACATGGGATGGAGGAGAGGAGGGCACTAGCACAGTGGAGGAGAGGATGTCGATCGTAGCAGCCACCAAACCCTAGCTACTCCCTCTCGAGGCCATGACCCGTGAGTTCATCCTCTGTGAGAGAGGAATGAGCGAGAGATAGATAATTAGATATATATAGAGAGAGTGAGTGATAGGGAAGAGAAAGAAATCAAAGTTATACACCCATAACCGATGGCGGGCAAGTAATTTTGAGGAAAAATTGCCCCTCACAACCCCCTATCGGTGTTTCGTATCCCACCGGCTATTGAAATCGTGGATTGCGGCGTCGGGCCTCGGATGGTAGCGAAAGGACACGGGGTTTATTTGGTTCAGGCCACCCAGAGGTGTAAGACCCTACATCCAATTCGAGTTGTTCATGTTATTTGCACTGATTTGTAGTAAGGGGATACAAATGGCTTAAAGAGGGAGGAGCTCCCAAGTCTCTCGGTGTTTAAACGAGCCTACACCGGGCCGGAGGGGAAAAACGAGAGGGAGAAGTGCTCTGAAGCAAGGAGGAAAAAAATCATCTGCCCGATTGGGAAAACTTACAGGCCAAGAAAATGAGAGAGAGTATGCGAAAAAGAAAAGATAAAGCTCCGTCCCCATCATGGGCCCCGCTGTCCCTGGGGGATCAGCCATCTGCGCCGCTGCCGGTGGTGTCGAGGGGAGTGGTTGGCACAAGTGTAGCGGTTTGGCGGGTGGTGAGGTCTTCTCGGAGGTTGCTTAGCTGCTGAAGGGACAAACCACACGTGCGGGACGAAAACTTATTCGGGTGCAGCGAAGCGTTCCCATCCTATTGGGCTAAGCGGAGGCCCCGGTCTAGTCGTGCGGGACGGAGGCCCCCAACTCTTGATCCGAGTAGTGGGTGGCCGGCCTGCATGCATATGGTAGCACCTATCGGAAGTACAGCCTATCAAGTAAGAGTAGGGGCTAGTATAGGAGCTCAAGTACTCCTCCGTCCCGAAATTACCGTCGTTCTAGCTACAGGAGCGTGTCCCGAAATGACTGTCGTTCCCTACTCGGTGGCCTAGGCCGGATGCAGATTAGTCAGAAGCGCACCACGCATGGTCGACCGAGGCAGCCTCCCTTCCCTCCCCCCGAGCCACACACGCCACGGGAAAAACAAACCTCACCCTTATCCCTAACCCCGCCGCTCGTGGCCGACATGCTCGTCGGTGCCCGCTTCGGTGGCCTCACCCCGTAAGGTCGGAGCCCGCGGAGGAGCGGGCGCGTCGCGGTGGCAGAGCCCACTCAGCGTTGGTGCTCGCTTCGCATCCCATTGGCGGAGGAGCTGTGCGGCGTCACGCCCGGCGAGAGACGGCAAAGTGTAGGGTCGAGATGGGGACTAGAGGAGGGGGGGTGAATAGTCCTTTCTAAAACTAATTGCGCCAGGCTAAACAAATATGATGCGGAATTGAAACTATTCGTTTAGCCAAGACTTCACCCCTCTAGCTATGACTCTAAATCACCTCACAAAAGATCCTACACAAAGCAAATGAGGTGATAAGCCTAGCTTGAGCTCCTAACCGTTTCTATTGCAAGGTCACACAAACCTATGCACTAGTACTTCAAAACAAGGGTGAGCTCCTACACAATTCTAATGAGCAAAAGCACAAAGCCAATCCTAAGCTCACTAGATGCACTAAGGACAAGGCGACACACGCCTAACCCAAAGGCTCAAATTACTTAGCTACACGAACTAAGCAAAGCAACTAATAAGCTACACAAGCTAGTAATTGCAAGAGCTACTCCACAAGCACAAGCACAAGGTATATATGAATGTAAATACGAAGCTTGTGATTTGGAGAATGCAAAACCACCAAGAAGCTAGAGTAGACAAGTTGACACCGGTGATTTTTATCGAGGTATCGGAAGCCCGCCAACTTCCCCTACTCCTCGTGTGTCGACCAACACCTTGGGTGGTTCCTTTGGTGTTTCACCTAGATGGTTCTTCGGTGTGATTCTCCCGATCACTTGCCCCTCAAGGCACGCCCGCAAGGCACCGCAAGACACCACTCTCAAGTGAGCCTCTCAAGGCACCGCAAGACACCACATGCACAAGGGAGGTACTCACCGACACGCTCTAGTAGTGTCGCTCTTCGCGATCCCCGCGAGGTGAGCACGAACCTCTCACAAATCCTCCTTCGAGCACCGCACAATCTCCGTTGCGTGCTTCACGAAGTCTCTTGCCACCAAGCCATCTAGGAGGTGGCAACCTCCAAAGCAACAAGCACACCGGCTTGCAACACGATCACCTAGTGCCACGAATGCGATCTCTCAACGCGAATGCACTAGAAACACTCCTCACTTTGATTTGGATGAACTCTATCAATCACAAGTGAGTGGGAGAACTCTCAAGCACTCTCAAGCATGGACACAAAGTCCCCAAGGTGCTAAGCACCTGCCATGGCCGACCACATCCTCTATTTATAGCCCCCAAGCCAAATAGAGCCGTTGGGGTCCAAACCGCCATAGCAGCGCTGGACGGCGGAGCGCCGACCGGACTCACCGGCGAGTCGGTCGCGAGTCCGGTCGACAGCGTCAGCAAAATTCAGGCTGCAGAGCTCGCGCGGACGACCGGCCGGAAACTCCGGTCGGTGCGGCCCGTCGCGCTATATCGTGCGTCCGGTCACCGTCCGGTCGGACCACACGCTTTCGGTAAAACGGCGATATCTCCTTCATCCGAACTCCGTTTTCGATGATCTTGGACTCTATGTAAAGCTTACTCAGAGGGCTACACAACCCACATGGTTACTTGATCCAACTCACAATGGATCAAAGCAGTATTCCACTCTAAGAGCAGTCCAAGTGTCCGAGAAACACCAAAACAACTTCTCCTTTGCAAATGTGCCAACACCACCAAGTGTACATCACCATGTGCATGTGTGTTAGTATTTTCACAATCATTTTCAAAGGAATTTTCTCTTGATCTCACCACGCCACTCGATCCTAACACATCGCAAAGTTAGATCGCACAAGTGGCACTAGATGACCGATATGCAAACAAGTTTGCCCCTCTTGATAGTACGCCATCTATCCTAAACCCGCCATAAACTTCTCTAAGCTCCTCATGACCGCGAAATGAAATGCCCTATAGGTTATACCTTTGCCTTGCGCATTTCCATTCCGCTCCATCTCCAAGTGCCGATGCAACACATGCACCAACACGATCACCAAATGATATGATCCACTTCATATCATCGCGTGACACTATTGGTCCATCGATCTTGACCTCACTTGCTCTTCTTCCGTTGCGTCGGTCCGTGGCGCCAAGTCTTTAAGCTTCACCGCCTCGCGGTCCATCACTTCACCGCCTCGACTTGCCCTTCACACTTGCAGCGGTCCATCAAGCCAAGCCTTGTCTTGATCTTCACCACCTTGGTCACATGACTCCATGTCATGTCTCATATGCAATAAAGCTCCTTCATTGCGTCATCACATGTGAACTAATCTCCTGTGTATTATCTCAATCACACATTATTAGTCCACCTAATGTTGTCACTCAATTACAAAAACCACAAGGGACCTTTCAATCTCCCCTTTTTGGTAATTGATGGCAACACTACAAAGATATGGAATTGAAGATTTAATTTCAAGCTAGCACTTTATACAAGTATAAATTGCTATCTTGGTTTGGATTTTATGTCACTTATCCAACATTTAAGCACAATGTCTAGTTTTGGATAAGCACCATAAAATCCGACTTGGTAGTGGTAACTCCCCTACATGTGTGCCCAATTGATTTGAATTCAAGGTTTGCACACATACATAAATATGAAAATTTTGGGAGGGTTAACACTATAAAGTGATGCTAAGGTGTATAGGGTAAACCTTTGAAGCGTGATACCAATCGAGTTGCAAATTTGAAGTTCATCCTTAGCATCATCCATGTAACTAGACATACATCAAAACTCAAGATACCGTGTGAGATCAACATTATATGCTATGGCTCTTGATCCACGAGAAAACTATATATGTCTAGCTACAACCTATGCATGCTAGTAACCAAATCATCAAGCAAGTTCTATAACTAGCATACACCACACACAAGCATTGCATATAAGTTTTAAAACTTATGCAAATGCAAGCAAGCATGTGAATATGCACATATCAAATGCAATCAAACAAGTTCATGAGCTTGCTCCCCCAACTTGTGTGCTTCTCTTTTGTCCAAGAATTTTGATCTTCCTCTAATCTTCAATCTTGCTCCCTCATGATCCATGTCCATGTTCCATTCTCTCCCCATACATATCTTTTGTTCCAATCTCTCCCCTTTGTCATCAATTTCCATAAAGGGTATGCCTCTTTTGATACAAAGGGTGTGACTAGGGATAGATGGTTGATTGTTGAATCTTCATTTTTGATGGACACCACCATATGTTGGAATGACACCACTTGTAACAACCACATATGGAAGCATGAAGACCACCTAGAAATGCCACATGTAGGTTACTTGTAGGATCCTTGACCTTGATCTTGAGGTGGGGCACCTCCCCCTATGTCAAAGCATATGTCAATCCATTTGAATTCTTGAGGGTAGCTTTCTTGAGTTGAATTGATCACTTAAAGTTGAGGATCACTTGTGGAACCACCTTTGATACGCTAAATACCACTTGTGTGTGAGCAAGAATACCACATGCTTGTAGTGATATGATATATCTTGCAATGTGGTAACCACTTCTTGAACTAGATTGTTTCCATGAGCTTCTTTCTTGATGACTTGAACTAAAATGAATGGCCTTAGCTTCCAAGTCGGTTTGATCCAATGACAAGCTTCTTCACACCTCATAAAGTATAAGGGTTATCTTGCCAATGTTATACTTGTCACTTGTGAGCAATCCAAAATAGATCAAGTACTTGGGATCACTAGTTCATGAACAAACTCATATACAAACCACTAGATCATATAATCATTCAAGCAATAGTGGTAGCAATGAATTTAAAACTTTCATTTGTCATGCATGATCCTATGAAGCATGTACTATATGCACTAACCGCATACTAGCAAAGGATGAAATGATCATGCACATTACAATGATACCTTTGCTATCATGGAGTAGAGGATAGTCAATATGATTCCAATATCGCTCAATAATAGCAATGTGAAGTCCATTTCAATAGCTTGGTGATACCAATATGAATTCCATGCTTCACCCATATGAATTGAAAACCACTAATGATCAAGTGCACTATCTTCATGTTGTGGTTGGCTTGTTCTTCTTTTGAACTTTTGCTTGCATGAGAGAATACTACTTGAATCTTGCATTACATATCTCTACTTGGGTGTTGCTTGCTTTCTTCTTATTGATCAATCCTTTTGATTTCTTCAACTAAGCATCTTAAATATCCCTAGATCATCACTTCCATGTTGGCCCCTCCAAGCATCCCAACTTGTCAATCCCACTCATGGGCGGCACGCCCTCTCTAGGGAGAAGTGATCTCACCAAGAAGTATCCTTGACACTCACTTGACTTGAATTTGATTGATTGATCCAAGTGATGGACTTGATATGATGAGTAATCTTGAGATCTTCTTTAAGTCCTTTTCTTTCTTCTTGAAGAGATACAATAATCATTTGACCTCAAACTTGTCTCTCCATCTTGAGTTTGGTCTTGATCTTCAACTTGAGTACTAGATGTGTACAAAGTACACCCCCAAATCAATGGCCTTTGTACTCATTGCTTGTCATGTTCCTAACTCAATCCAAAACCAAACTTAGGTGCCTCAAACACTTATAATCATGTTTCCAACTTGAGGACCTTTCAATCAAAGTGACTCTTGATCAATCCAATGTTTGTCACTTTTTTCTGGCAGATTTTGTACATCTCAAAGAATAGTCCATAACTCTCAATGTACATGTTGAAATGCCACGAAATTTGGTGGAGATGTGCAACACTAAGTTATCTAGCAGCCATAAAAATTTGAGCTTCAAAGTCCTTATGGATTGCTACCAGAATTCCACATCTTCCCACAATACTACATGCTGAAAACTGCTGCAACATAGTTGACAAGTTCCACTCCAAAGCTGAAGTATCCCTTATCTTCTCATCACGAAATTTTTACAGCAACTTCTAATATAAGTATTGAGCATGCATACCAGATTTCAAGCCATTCCAATAAGATTTGATCATCCAAACATGGCTATCATCACAGCTCACTCAGATTTTGCAATAGAGGACAGATTTGAGCAATTGAGCTATGCTTCAAACAATTTGAACCAAACTTGATGCTAACTTGTTTGAATACTTTCACAAGACATATATCCATTCAAATCACTTACTAAATGTCATCTCATGATCATATCCATTCAAACCAACACAAATTTGACTACTAAGCATTTAAACCATTTAAGCATCTCATAGCAATCAACATATGCATATATATCCAATTCAATCATCTCATATGCATCCAAATATATATGATCAACTAGGAGTATACCTTTATATCTCATGATCATCCAATAGCAAGCTTCAACTCAAATATTTGCAAGCCTTCAAATATTCCAATGAATCACCACAACTAGGATCATTGCACTTGTATGTTGTAGCTCATTTGGACTTCACTTGTCATGACTTGGCATTGGGATGAGAATAGCACTAGGCTTCATTACTTGACTCAAATGAAATGATGAACAATGTGAACTTAATTGAATCAAGCCTCCAATGCCATGGTACCTACAAACAATCATCAACTTTTTGATGGTACCCAAACTTGTTTGGGTCCTCTCAAGATTAGGTGCAACATACTTAGGCATTGCCTTAGTATGAGTAGCGGGATGTTTTGCAATAGTAACCGAAGAGGTACCATTGTCGTCCTTTCTAAGCATAATATTGTCATCAATTGAATTAGGCTTAGAATCATTACCTAGGGGACATGAATGAGCCATGTGTCCCCTTTCCCGGCATAAGTAGCATCTTCTCTTTTGTTGAGCCCATTCTTCCTTGCTCATTTGATGCTTCTTCTTGCCTTGCCACTCATGAGTTGCTTGATCCTTCTTATCAAGCTTGTTAGGACACTCCGAGGCAAAGTGTCCCATGTCTCCACATTCAAAGCACTTGATGTGAGCAAACTTTATTTTCTTAGCTTGGATCTTGCTCATCATCTTGGCATCTTGGATATGAGTTGGATGCCTTGCTCCTGCCTTGCCACCCCTCCTTGTCTTCTTCTTCATCATCTTCAAGTCATCAATTTTATCATCAAGATGGATGTTGACTTGATCTTGGGGCTTGTTTTCTTGCTCAATTTGTTGCTTTGGTTGAGGCTCTTCTAGTTGTTTCACCAATTGCTTGGTTGGGCACTTTGAGGTGAGATGACCCCATGTGCGGCACTTGAGACACTTGACATGCTTGAGCCTCTCTTCTTCCTTCTTCAACTTGAGCTTTTCTTCATTTGGGCAAGCCTTAGCAAAATGTCCCACTTCATGGCACCGATAGCACATGGAGTGAGATAGCTTCCTTTGTTGAAGCCTCTCCATCTTCTTTGCTTCTTTTGCTTTGCCCTTTCTTTCGGCCTTTGTCATCCTCTTCTCAAATCCAAGGCCATGCTTGTCACCATAGTATCTTTGAGACTTCAAGATTTGCTCAAAGGTGACCTTTGAATTGTAGCACCTCTCAATCTTGGCTATCAAGTTCTTCACTTCCTTTTTGAGCTTTTTGTTCTCCTTCAAAAGGTTAGTCTCACAAGACATAGAAGTAGAACAAACATTTAAATGTGAAGAGCATGATATATCAAGTAAATCATCATAGGAGGTGGATACATTCTTCTTGCCTACATCACAAGGGTTAGCACAAATATATGATTGATCATTTGAACCAAATGATGAGCTCTCACTAGTTTTAGATTTTTCATTTGAAAACATTTTAGTGAGTAAAGCATGGTCTTGTACCAAGTTATCATGAGTAATGCTAAGATCCTCATGAGCCAATTTTAGCACCTCATGTGAACAAGTAGTTACATAAAGTAGATGCTCTTGTTGTTCACATGTTGTCTTAAGCAAAGAGTTTTCTTTTTCCAAATTCTTGTTTTTAGCATACTCTTTGTTTAAACCATGGATGAGACTATATATGAGCTCAAAGATTGGATCATCACAATCGACAACTATGTCACCACAAGGTACCTTGGTGTCACAAAGTGACATAGAGCAATCCGTGATGTAGGCGAACATGTAGAATCATCACTCTCATAGTCATCATCCTCACCATCAAGTGTGCATGGAATAGCATCATCGATTGCATCACTTGTGTCTTCCTCATCAACCTTGTCAAGTGGACTTGGAGTGCATTGATCATCATCATCTTCACTACTTGACGATGAGGTGGGGCAATTCTCCACAACAACCGAGGTGTGGTCATGCTCATCACTCTCATCAACCACCACCTTTGATGCCTCATCCTCAAACTTGCCATCATCCCATGTGGAGGCATCACCGAAGGTGTGCTTGATGGATTCCCACAACATATGTGCGGAACTTTTGATGTTCACCTTGTCATGCAACTCAAAACTCAAGGCATCGATTAAATAACAATAAGCATTGAAATCAAGATCAAATAAGACTTTTTGAGTTTTGGATAGATTTCTATGGTCCATGACAAGATTGAGACTACAAGTGACAACCCACCAAACCTTAGGTCCCATGGCACGAAAATGATCAAGCATATGGTGTTTCCACGTGCAAAGTGTGTGCCATCAAAAATATGTGTGTCACTCAAACAAGCATGATCTAGCCCACTAGTCGCCATCCTCTCGGGTCGGTAAAGACCACTAAATGAGAGACCCTCGATACCACTTGTAGGGTCGAGATGGAGACTAGGGGGGAGGGGGGTGAATAGTCCTTTCTAAAACTAATTGCGCCGGCCTAAAACAAATATGATGTGGAATTGAAACTATTCGTTTAGCCAAGACTTCACCCCTCTAGCTATGACTCTAAATCACCTCACAAAAGATCCTACACAAAGCAAATGAGGTGATAAGCCTAGCTTGAGCTCCTAACCGTTTTCTATTGCAAGGTCACACAAACCTATGCACTAGTACTTCAAAACAAGGGTGAGCTCCTACACAATTCTAATGAGCAAAAGCACAAAGCCAATCCTAAGCTCACTAGATGCACTAAGGACAAGGCGACACACGCCTAACCCAAAGGCTCAAATTACTTAGCTACACAAACTAAGCAAAGCAACTAATAAGCTACACAAGCTAGTAATTGCAAGAGCTACTCCACAAGCATAAGCACAAGGTATATATGAATGTAAATACGAATCTTGTGATTTGGAGAATGCAAACCACCGAGAAGAGTAGACAAGTTGACACCGGTGATTTTTTACCGAGGTATCGGGAAGCTTGCCATTTCCCCCTACTCCTCGTTGTGTCGACCAACACCTTGGGTGGTTTTTTGGTGTTTCACCTAGATGGTTCTTCGGTGTGATTCTCAGATCACTTGCCCCTCAAGGCACGCCCCGCAAGGCACCGTAAGACACCACTCTCAAGTGAGCCTCTCAAGGCACCGCAAGACACCACACCCACAAGAGAGGTACTCACCGACACGCTCTAAGTAGTGTCGCTCGCGATCCCCGCGAGGTGAGCGAACCTCACACAAATCCTCCTTCGAGCACCGCACAATCTCCGTTGCGTGCTTCACGAAGTCTCTTGCCACCAAGCCGTCTAGGAGGTGGCAACCTCCAAGACAACAAGCACACCGGCTTGCAACACGATCACCTAGTGCCACGAATGCGATCTCTCAACGCGAATGCACTAGAAACACTCCTCACTTTGATTTGGATGAACTCTATCAATCACAAGTGAGTGGGAGGACTCTCAAGCACTCTCAAGCATGGACACAAAGTCCCCAAGGTGCTAAGCACCTGCCATGGCCGACCACATCCTCTATTTACGGCCCCCAAGCCAAATAGAGCCGTTGGGGTCCAAACCCACGGCTTAGCATACGGCCCGGGACGCGCCGGCCCGGACTCACCGGCGAGTCCGGTCGCGGAATCCGCATATAGCGTCGGCCGACGGCGTCGGCAAAATTCAGGCTGCAGAGCTCTCGCGCGGACGACTGGCCGGAGCCTCCGGCCGGTGCGTCCCGTCGCCTTATCGTCGCGTCCCGTCACCCGCGTCCGGTCAGACCACTTTCGTAAAACGGCGATATCTCCTTCATCCGAACTCCGTTTTTGATGATCTTGGACTCTATGGAAAGCTTACTCAGAGGGCTACACAACCCACATGGTTAATTGATCCAACTCACAATGGATCAAAGCAGTATTCCACTCTAAGAGCAGTCCAAGTGTCGAAAAACACCAAAACAACTTCTCCTTTGCAAATGTGCCAACACCACCAAGTGTACATCACCATGTGCATGTGTGTTAGCATTTTCACAATCATTTTCAAAGGAATTTTCTCTTGATCTCACCACGCCACTCGATCCTAACACATCGCAAAGTTAGATCGCACAAGTGGCACTAGATGACCGATATACAAACAAGTTTGCCCCTCTTGATAGTATACGGCCATCTATCCTAAACCCGACCATAAACTTCTCTAAGCTCCTCATGACCGGCGAAATGAAATGCCCTATAGGTTATACCTTTGCCTTGCGCATTTCCATTCCACTCCATATCCAAGTGCCGATGCAACACATGCACCAACACGATCACCAAATGATATTATCCACTTCATATCATCACGTGACACTATTGGTCCATCGATCTTGACCTCACTTGCTCTTCACCGTTGCGTCGGTCCGTCGGCGCCAAGTCTTGCCAGGCTTCACCGCCTCGCGGTCCATCACTTCTTTGCCTCGACTTGCCCTTCACACTTGCAACCGGTCCATCAAGCCAAGCCTTGTCTTGATCTTCACCACCTTGGTCACATGACTCCATGTCATGTCTCATATGCAATAAAGCTCCTTCATTGCGTCATCACATGTGAACTAATCTCACGTGTATTATCTCAATCACACATTATTAGTCCACCTAATGTTGTCACTCAATTACCAAAATCCACAAAGGGACCTTTCAATCTCCCCTCTTTGGTAATTGATGGCAACACTACAAAAATATGGAATTGAAGATTTAATTTCAAGCTAGCACTTTATACAAGTATAAATTGCTAACTTGGTTTGGATTTTATGTCGGTTATCCAACATTTAAGCACAATGTCGAGTTTTGGATAAGCCACCGGCAGCACGGGAAGCACCGGCGGTCGTGGAGCGGCACGTCGTCGCTCAGCGTTCGCGTCGCGGCGTCGGACCGGCGGCCTCGCCCGCGGCGAAGCGGTGGAGGCAGCCTCGCCAGCGGCGGTGCTCCCTCCCGCCCGGACGAAGCCGTGGTGGCGCTCCTCGCCCGTGGCCCACGGAGTGGAGGGATCGCGCACCGTTATCGCTCGTCAGCGGTGCTCACGGGTGGAGCCACGACACCGCCAACTAAAGGCGGCCTCACGTTCCCCGAGTCCCTATTAGGGGTCATATCGTTCGCCGCCGCAGAACCATAGTCGGCTACACGGGACTGCGCCGCCGCCAAGCAAATGGCTTTGTTTGGCAACAAGTTGATGCGAATTGCTGGTTTTTAATTAAAAATTGTTAAAGTCGCCGAAAGTGTTTGTAAATGTGTGTGGGTACGGCGTTTAATGCGGCTTCGTTTCCATCCCAACACGGCGGACATTGAATCATTGCGGGTAGGGGCGTGCGGGTCATTTACCATTCGTCTTAATTCCCATGTCGGCTCTCCAAAGAACACATATTCGGGGGAGGGAGTATCCACATCGGCGTTTATCCAGCCCGGTAGCCCGACTAAACCATAATACTTGCTCTAATGTATGGTGGGGGTTTATAATTCTTATCTTGTTGATTATTGTCCTCCCCTAATATTGGAACTCGTGAGTAGCCCCCGAGCACGGGAGGGATTCTGACGAGACTCATTCCCAAGTTGGTAGTAGTGTGGAGGTGGATCGTGGTTCTTCAGGTGGGGGCGCTCGGCGCACCCGGCCGGAGTGTAGCCCCGAGCCGCGGGGAGTCGGAGACTCGGTTGTGGGGTTAGTGATGTTGGGTTTGATCATTGTTTCATTAGAGCGGCGCCGCCCGAGCTACGAGGGAAAGGTGAATTTTTCGGTGGCCCCACGCGGTGCGGGGTGTCGATTGAGGAGTCGGTTCGCCCTTTCGTGTTTCCCTCACGCCCTTTTCGTCAGGAGGAGGGGGTTGGGTGACGTCATGGCTAACCTCGTTGGCTGAGTCAGGGCACCCGGTGAGCTGCATGTGGGTCGGTTCGAGTGAAGCCCCGACATCCTCGCTCGGGCGGGTTAGGATGGATCGGCCGGGTGATCGACCGGGTTCTTGGTGGTGAGATCATCTCCAGTTACCGGGCCCGTTCGATCGGACCTAGCGGCTTGTCGCCTTTCCGTTGAAGGAAAAACCATGATCTTGCTTTCCACCAAGACTTGAACGCCCAGCTCGGGATGCACGTGATGCTCGTCCCGCCGGGTATTGGCGGTAGGGACCCATCCTTCGCCCCGACGGAGTGCGATCAAATACGTGATGCGAGAAGGTGATCCAATTGAGGAATGGATTTTGAGGAATGATATTTGGAACCACAAGGTGCTAGTTCGAAGTTCCATTCTTCCAAATTGAGGTCTTTGAACTCTTCTATAGTGTCAAGGAACCGAATTGTGGCGAGATGTTTGTAATAGCAATCTTGAAATTGGAGAGGTTTGCACTCCAGCTTTTTAGGGCTGCCCTTAATCTTTTGAGCTTGTTGGTCAGGGCCATGGCTTTGTCGGCTATATGGAAGGGAGCACGCTAGTTGGAAATAAAAATTTGATTGAAATCTTCCCTTAGGAGCGAAATTCTCAAATCTAAAAATGTGAGCTCTTGGGACAGCCGTGGAGATTGAAATGAGTAAGGGTGTGTGATCAAAACTTCCATTGAGACTGCATTACAGATAGTCTCTAGGTAGAATAGAGTCCAGTTGTTATTTCTGAAAACCCAGTCAAGCTCCTCTAGAAGAGGGTTCTCTTGCATGTTAGACCAAGTGATTTTTTTACCCAGCAGATGAATTTCAGTGAGACCCAACCTACTAATGATATTATTTAAAAAGAACATAGTATTGATGTTCCCCCATCCCTGTTTCTATTTTTGCATGTACATGTTGAAATCCCCCATAAGAATCTAGTCCTCCCCCGGTGGGATATCAATGTTTTTCAGCCAATCCACAAAAGGTTGCCTTGTTGTCAAATCATAGGGGCCATAAATGTTTACAAGAGTCCGGGAGGAACCATCCAAATTTTGGAAATAAAATCCACAATGATGGAGAAGCCCATGACTTCCCTCATTGAGCCCCTTTGAAAAAAGGTGTCCTTTCCAGGCAACTAGGATTCCCCAGAGGCACCCACGGAGGGAACAAACAGGAATTCATTAAAAGAAGGGGGTGGAGAATTTTCCTTAGAAAGTTGAGGTCCTGGGCCTCTTTTTGGTTTTTCGGAGAAAAACCACATCACAATTATTCTCGAGTCACCTTGTTGCCGATGTAATCCTATTTTCTTGTGGCATTCAAACCTCGACATTCCAACAAAGAACAATCCATTTCCGATCGAAGTTCTAATACATTAAACAAACGACATGAAATAGTAGCAACAACTTAGGAGCAACCACAGGCTGTCTCATCCGATGGACACATAGCACATCCAGGGCTAAGCGAGTTTTCGACAAAGCACAAATATAAAGCGGGCATTCTTTGCAACCTACTACAGAACTAGGAGAGGTAAGCGTAAAGCAAAAAGATCCCCCATTTGGTGTCTTCCCTTGTCTTTGCTTCAGCATTTCTTGACACATTCTTGGGTTAGTTAGCTGGTTCTTCCCTTGAGCATGAGGCTCCTCCCGGTCCACATCCCGCACATCGGTGTTGGAGGCATGTGGCATGATCGGCCTCCGGCCAATCGGATGCCCTCTAGCCCTCTTTGACTGCAAAAGGTCATCACTAACTTCGTTTCATCCATTTTACGTAAATCAACAACAATCTTCTTATTAGTTTTTTTTTTTAGTCGGTGGGGGGGTGCTTTAGAGTTGCAACCAGGACAGTTTCTATTTGAGTAGGAGTTATGTTTGAAGCCATTGTTATTACGCTTAATTCTTGGACTTCTCCTTACCTCGGTTTCTACCACTCTAGGGGCCCTCTCCAAAGTGTCCTCTTTTTTTTGGAGGAAGTTGCCTACTTGATCCTTGGCTAGGGTCTCCAATCTCAGGCCTTGAGGGAAACACTTAAAGTGCGGGCATTGTAAAGGAATAGAATAATCGTACACCCTATCATTGTTGCCTAGACAAGTTATGATTCCGGATGTCAAGAGTTGTCGTGCCCACCCAAAATGCTCACTTTTCAATAATTGGTGAAAAAGAAATTAACCTAGGGGTGGGGATGGTGATGTGGAGACTAGTTGGGTTACCTGTTGGAAAGTAGGTGTGGAGCGGTCTAGTTGCCTCCCTAGAAAAAGCCACGAGACCATGCTAAATCCAGTTCTTCTTGTTCGGCCCATTCGGTCCAAAGCTTAAGCTCTTGCCATGAGTGGTGACAAGGCTTCGAAAATTATCAGCCATCATAGCATTGTACGAGGTCCTCTTCTTTGGGGAAAGGAGAAGCAACTTGCCTTGGTAAGGGCCCTTGCCGGGGTTCGATTCTCTTCTTTGGGCGGATTTCGTTGGACCGCTAACGGGGCTTCACACCGAGGGGACTCATTGGGGGCTTCGATGTCTTTGGTCATTGTTACGCTGGGCGATTTAAAAGTTTAAAGTCTTTGGATGCTCTAAGGGTTGTTCGGGTTGGAGGGAGCACCATCGGTTGCATTACGCTCATCAGCTGAACATATCATTAGACCCCATTAGCCGATCGGGTGGGATTTCATCAACCAAATAGTTCACTGGCGAGCCTTGCTAAATAGGATTTTGTGGCTCGGGAGCGGGGAGCGGGGCGAGGAGCCATGTTGTTGAGGTCCGGCCCCCCCCCATGAGCCAAGTGTGGGTCTTGAATCCGCCGCTCATCTTGACCCCCGATCCCGATCCAAGATTGCCTCATGTTGGTTCATCGTAGAAAGACCTCATTTTCAAGCCGTAGGAGATCTTTGAACTTGCTGAATCCCTCCCACATCATCGGCTTCTAGGGGTTGATGATCATTGGGTCCAAATCTTGATCCATTGGGGGCTAATTGAGGTCAAAGTTTTCTTGTTCGTCACCGCTCATTCAGATTGAGCCATTCTTTGCAAAGCTTGTTCTTGATCCCGCTCTTGCTCAAAGCCGCTCAAGATTCGCTGGCTGTATTTGTTGTTGGTTCGTGGAGGCCAATGATCCTAGTCATTCTCGAGCACCATTAATTTCCCCAAAGCAACACCCCCGATTATTTCGATTTCTTGGTTGTCCAAGACCAAAGAAGTCAAATGGAAGAGCTTCCTCAATCTATAGGTTCGAGGCGGGGGGATCTTGGTGGTGGCAATTTGTCTAGGCTCCTTGAGGGCAAGAACCTCACATTGGACTGCCCGGGACTCGCCACCAATTATGTCGGGGGTCCTTGTAAACCACATATTGGGGAACCTGCTCCACATCGGTAACTTTGACTCTCACAAGCAATTTGGCATCACACTCGGGGTCATTTGGAATGAAGGACTCTGGCAAAATCACCAACAACATCTTTGAATGTGCCTTTTAGTGAGGTAGTCATTCGAAAATCCAACAATAAAAGCCGGCACTCATGGTTAAACTCAGAAAATCGCCCGGTTCCTTCCCTCGTCATGCTTCACGAAAACGCACCGTGACATTATCATAAACATGAGGGCTGTTATCTACCAACCGATCTCTATCAATGGGATTTCTAAGCGACATTAGCCTCACCTAAAATTTGGTTTTGCTGAATATCCGAGTACCGGATCCTTACTTCATCTCTCGAGAAAATCTCTAATGACCTCACGAACAGCGAGGGAAGTACATTGGATTACCGGGGAGAGGATTGAAGGTGACGATGGCGAGATTCTCGTTTCTTGCCGGCGGACGAACCGGCACCACCGCACATGACATGAACCTCGATTGGGGATGTCAATGTGCTCCATGTTGTCGAGGATGAAGGGCGGGGGTCAGCCCGCTGGAAGGCAATGTCGCCAACGGGCCGAGGACGAATTGGTGAGGTTGAGGTCCCGCAATGGAGTGGGGGTTTTTTTTGCTATAGTGGAGTTAGCGGGAAGAGAGGCAAAGCAGAGGAGGAAGATGGAGGCGTAGGGGGAGACTCTCCGCCTCCTGGTGCTGGAGCCTCATAAATGTCCCCTACTTCCCAATCGGGGCTAGGGGTGAGGTGGGCTGGGCCAAGGAGTTGGGCCGGAGGACCCAAGGAATAGTGATGGGCGGTTGAATGGAGGCGCCAGGCCGTTGAGCCCTGGCAAAATCCTGGAACGAAGCGTAAATCGGGGGTGCAGCGAGCTAGGTCACTTGTCCTTTGCTGAACCAGCCCGGATTCCTGGGATTGCCACGTACAGGATTGGGCTGGGCGAGATTTGGTTGTCCCTTGAGAAATCTGAATCGATGACAGAGGGCGGCAACATGGCCCGGGTAGTGGCAAGCGCGACACCGGATTGGCGTGTTGTAGTTGACCCTCCAATGGAGGTTTGAAAGGCATCAACTGCAATGCCTATGCCGCTCCCCGCCGAGAACCCATCGACCAAGAAGGAGGAGAAGCGTAAGCACTTTCGGGAAGACAAGGCGATGATGGACTGAGACTATTTTTTTTAAGTTGGTGGCCAGCGGGGTCCACCTTATCACCGGAAGGCACCGCCATGGAACCGCCGGAGCTACCCGCCGCCATGGCTATCCTCGCCAAAGAAGAATGATCAGAACGAATGGGAATGGCGTTTGCACCCGTGAGAACAGTGGTTTTAAGGACTTCCACAAAAGAGGGCTTTGGAGGATGATCACGGCGGGCAGCGGTCCACGACCGCACCTCTTCCCCCTCATAGAGCCTAAAGCTCAAGACGCTAATTAGGCCCCCATTGCCCCAAAGGAAGAAGAAGACTTTGAATTCGTAGGCGCATCTAAAAAAGAGCGGAGCTTAACCACAGCAAGTCCGGCGACTTTGGAAGCAACGACGAATTTGAAAGTGCGTTCCCCAAGCTGAGAAACAAAGAAGTGCTTCGAGGATCCGCCAATGGCAAGGTGGAGAAGATGGCTGACAGACACATCCGATAATCGGTGAGCCCAGCGGCCAAAAGTAGCAACCAAAAAGAACGAGGCCTGATCAGGACAGGGTGGGTGATCGGACCCTTAAAGTCAAGGAGAGCAGAGCCGGCCGAGGCCGGCGAGGAGGGAGAAGCCATGGGAGGGACAGGGGAGAAGAACACACCGACGACGATGACCGAGAGAGCCCGAGGAGCCGCCATGGCCATTAGCACGCCGGAAAGGCGAGGTCAAGGCATGGCGAGGACGGGTTGAGCTTGTCGGGCCAGGCACACACGCGCCATGGCCACGAGGAGGCGCCCCCGCCGGGGACACTGGTCACCCCCACCCCCATGGGCGGCGCCTTGTCGCCGGCGGCGACCGCAGCAATGGAGAGGCGACGTCAAGGCGGCGACGCGTGCCGCCATGGGCAGGGCGAGGGAAGCCTAGCTTAATTTGTAATATGGTCGAAGCACGGTTCTCTTGCGACTTATTCCGCACTTCGCTGTTCTGATCTCTTGTATTAAGGGCATGTTTGGCGCCGCACATGAGGCGAGCAAAAGAAACACCAAATTTGGCAACAATGAGCAGGAAAAGTAGTGCTGTCTACTTGAGTTTGAGTGTGGCGCGCCACATGCATGCATGGTACCGCAAATTCGGCCACCAAGGAAACGCTGGTGAAGCATACTAAACACAAGCATGCTATGGATGGGATAGAAACCAAACTCGATCTTAACTCTTCGTAATGTAAGGTCACTTCGAAAAAAGAGAGGTCATCATTTCACCATCCGCAACTTTTTTTGCCGATCGACCAAGATCACAAAACTGAAAACGCTAGCTCTTCTCCCTGGCCTCTTTCTCTCTTCCCCTGTGGCAATTCCTCTGCTCCCCGGCGTGCTCTCGGCAGGGCTGCTCCTCCGCTGCTCCGACACTCAGTCTCTTCACTCCACAACAAAGGTCAGAGCTCGAGCGTCAAGTATGGCCATCCAACTGGAGCAGCTAGCGTTCGGCGGATCGACGGCTAGGAATAACCATGTCTTATTCCTGTTTGTTTGTTTTCACCTGGACTGCAGTGGCATACGTGCCTATGGCGGCTCTGGTGGTGAAGCCTTGAAGGTGGAGCGCGCACGCCGGTGGTGGCGGGCAGTACTGGTTGCCGGCGGCCTGCTGCTGCTGTTGGGATCCATCCAGCCGTCGTCCTCCCGCGGCGGCTGGGAACCGCCCTTCCCCGCCGGGCGGTTCCCGCCTTGTTTCGAAGATGAAAGTAGGAACCCGGCCGCACAATCTTTTCCTATACGTACTACTGAAAGCGTGGCAAGCATGACTACCAAGAATTTCAGAAGAAAGAAGTGACACTAACTATCTATGTGCAGTGGCGGCGCTGCTGGGCATCAACGCCGAGCTCAGTGACCCCAACGACGTCCTCCATGGCTGGTCCTTGAACAGCGACGCCTGCCCCTGCTACTGGGAGGGCGTGCGTACCGATGAAAACTACCACGTCACCAACCTGTACGTGCATCTTTTTTTCCTTGGCTGTTACAGCAGGCTGCGCCCTGATATTATGGATTATATCTGTGTCTACAGAGATCTAGCCAACCGAGGCTTGTCCGGGACATTGTCGCCCAGGATCGGTGACATCGGCAGCCTTAGGAACCTGTAAGAATTTTACTGACTGACGTACTGAGCATGTCCTCATTTTAGGCTTTGGATCCATTTCCTGTTCTGGCCGCGCGCAGGGGGCTTTGCAGGCAACCACATTTCCGGCCATGGTGTGTTTAGATTCCAAAATTTGGGTGCAAAATTCCTGTAGCTGTCACATCGCATAATCTGAAGCACGTTTCGTTTTGTTAGTGGTAAATATTATCCTACCATGGTGTAACTAGGCTTTAAAAGAATCGTCTCGCAATGTACATCTAAACTGTACAATTAGTTTTTTTAATTACCTAAATTTTATAGTGGTCGGCAAAAGCGTTTTTAGGTGCATTGAATGTTTCGATGTGATGGGATGTGATGGGAATTTTGGAAACTTTTGGTTTTTGGTTGATGTGACTAGAAACTAAACACACCCGATTCCAGACACCAAAGGAAAGCTTGAGCTTCTCATGGAGCTTGACCTTTCAAACAACAGCCTCAACGGGAGCATCCCAAGTTCCCTCGGAGATCTCAAAAGCCTCTCCCAGATGTACCCTATCTTCTTTGGTTCAATTACTTCATCTTGATTTTCATGGGCATGCCAAACGCGCTCTTCCATTTGTTATGCCGCACATTCATTTTTGTTTTCTTTTTTGCCATTAGGAAACTGAACAACAACAGCTTGTCCGGGCCTGTACCTGATTCGCTTGGATTTCTTGATGCTACCATGTATGTACACTAACTCACTCAGCCAATCCTTTCCTAGTATTTTTTTCAACTGTTTTCTATTTACTTGGCATTGTTTGATTACTAACATTTGGCTCTGCCTTGACCTGCAGAGATCTTTCATTTAACAACCTAAGCGGTCCGTTCTCGCTTCAAAAAAATAATTGCTGTTTAATTTAACACCGCCCGAGTTAGGGCTACAAAGGCGGAGAGGGCGATTTGGAGGCGCGCGCCCGCCCAGCGCCCCGCCGGGGCGAGCCCGCCGGTCCGTTCCGTCCCGGCCGCCGAAGTCTTCGAGGATGCGGCGGCGGGGCGCTGGCGTCGCCGGTGAAGGGGATGGGGTGGCCATGGGTGCTCCCGCCCGGCGAGATGGCCATGGCTGCTCTCGATCGGGTCCGGGAGGGAGGTGCCATGGGACCGCTGGCGGAGGCGGAGGCGACGGCGTGGTGGCGGTGCAGTGCTTCCACCCTTCCACCGCATCGAAGGTGTTTGCTCCGCACCGACGAGGGGTCGATGAAGCTCAAGTCCGGCGATTCGGGAGCGACCTTCTTCAACATCGGCGACGCCGAGGCTGGCCGATGGCGGCCGCGGCAAACGGTACTTTTCCCCTTCCTTCCCGGCGAGGTGATGGCCGTGTTCTTTCGGCGTTTAGATTCGGCTTGGAGGAGATCGAAGTCGATGGTTTTGCGGCATATTCAATGTTTGAGGTCCCTTGTTCGTGGAGGAGAGGATTCGTGCTGGTGGCGGTGGTCGGCGACGACGACACAGCGGCGCGCTAAGATTTGAAGAAGGATGTAGAATCGGTCCGGTTTGTAGTTTTAGGTTTGCTAGGGTCTTTTTGTAAACTTTGGATGTACTGTGCTACCTTTTTAATATAATATCATCTTTCAAAAAAAACAACCTAAGCGGTCCATTGCCCGACAACATATGCTCAGGAATAAAGTCCTATTCAGGAACTCTCGAGTAAGCAGCTGAGCTTATCCCCTGAAATTTCACCTTGGCAGACTGAATTTTTCTCCTGTACAATATGAGTCTATGAAAAGGAAATATATATATTAATATCCCAGCTTCAGCATTGATACTTGCACTTTCTCCAACAGCGTCACTGGAAACCCATTGATTTTTTCTCCGGTACAATATGAGTATATTCATGTCCTAGCTTCGGCATTGATACTTGCACTATCTCCAACAGCGTCACTGGAAACCCGTTGATTTGCGGTGTCGACTCTGGAGATACCTACCCCCACAATCCAAATAGTAAGGGTAAGATCAGCATTGCGATTTTCTATTCAATTGTGGAGCTGATAGGTTACCATTTCTCATCAGTCAAAATTTTGGCGGTAAACGTATTTTCCTGCGAGTTTGTCACCTCATAATTCGTCCACTTTTCTTCCCAGCTCGGCCGCAGCATGGTACAGCAATAAGCCGCCGAGTTTCTATAATATGTGCAGTGGCTGTCAGTTCCATAATCCTGGTCGGAATCCTTCCATAGTGTTGGATTCCGCCGGTTCCAGTTTCAATTTGAAACGGTATGTATATAGCTTACTATTCAATCAGCCGTGTTCTATTTTAGTTGCCATTTTGGTGTAGTAATTTACTACGTATGTGTTGTTGCTACATATATAAAACAAGATGATCAACAAGCATAATGACCAATATCATTTGTCTAATTATAGAGGTTGTTTTTAAATCCTTGCGGTTATTAATACAGGGTATATTTCTGTTACTCTTAGGTTTCGGCCTACGTACCAGTGGGGCTATTGCAGGCTTCATATACTAGCTAGACAAATTAAAAGTTGCAGTACGTGTTTATACAGTGGGTTCTGTATATGCTTCTTGTAAAGATATATAGCCTACAATATGTGCTTTGTAAACGGGATATGAGTGTGTTTCTATTAAGTAACTAACGTGGCAGCTCTTCAGCTTTGCCCTGGATATACCATATCAGCATCTGTTTTACTGAATTGCTTGTGCTTGTAAAAGCAATGGAAATGTTGACGATAAAATCGGTAACACACCAAAAATAAGAGCTAGATCGCTCTACGTAGGGCAAGCGAAAATCGGGAATCGGGTAAGCGTAAAGGGATGTCCCACACACGGACCGTGCGCCTCAACGATGGCGCGTCATACGCAAGACACGTCGGAGGAGGAGCCTCGCCGGGGCGCTTGATGCACGCAAGACACGCCCCGGCGAAGTCTCTTGAAACCCGAAACCTCACACGCCCGGGGACGGACCCCCGTGAGGCGTGTAGCAACTATGGGCTGCCCTAGCCGCCCTGACGCTTTAGGGCGTGGTTGTCGTCGATCTTCCGTTCATGGCATCGGCGCGAAGAAGGAGAGGAGGATGACCTACAAGCAAGGCGGTAGTAGATGTGTTTGTCGATTGGATGTAGATGGGATCAAATCGGCTATGAACCTCTTTATTATATAGAGGAGGGGTGGTCTTATCTTTTTAGGAAACCGTCCTTGGACGTTTCCAACTCAAATCCTTTCCAAAAACGCGATCACAAATCAATCGGTTCGGAATTCGTGTGCCTTTAATTTGTACGCGCGCCGGGTTTCCGTGCGCCAGACGTGCCGCTCGGCCGCCAGACGCGGTCCATTGGGCTTGTATGCGCCCGTTGCGAGGAAACCTGCGCCCGACGCCCATCCGCGCGGCAGTCGGTCTTGTGCCCGACGCGGCTGTTGCTCGACGAGAGAACCCGACTGGCGCGTCGGTTGCGTCAACACCGGACACGACTTGACCAAAGCCGAGCGTCAGTCGCGTACTAACCTCGATCTGCTGCTCCTCTTGCTGAATTTTCAAGTACCGTGCCTCTTCTTCTTCTTTTTGGCCATGCACGTCGGCACCTCCTTGCCTTGCATGCATGCATAGATATATTAAATATTTGAACCTTGTATTTATCTTGCATCCCGTAGCAATAATGCTCCATCTCTTTTTCAGCACGGCAACACCTGAATATGTACGTTGGGCTCTGAATAGTACTAATAATCCACATGTATGCACGAACTGAAATCTGAAACGCATAGCTTGAACTGATCTCTTGCTAATCGGAGGGGTAATAGCAGCATACTCCCTCTTTAAGTGGCCGGCGAATTGTTTAGAGAGGTCACCGAGACATCCGAGAGGTCTTCAAGTTACTCGGAGTGGTCGGAACTATGACACTTCAATTTGCCTCGACATTTTTGCGTGTCAACATATGCCCCTGTTTTCGGGCGGGGTACACGAACCTGAAAACAAAGATAAAAAAAACCGAACAACACGAATGCCCATCATATCGGTTGCCCAGTTTACTAAGGGCTTATATTAAATATCGCCATTTTTATTGTAAGGGCTTATGCACGATCGCCATGGTTTTGAAAATACCAGGCTTCTTGCCAAACAATGGATACTCGTGCCTTCTGGAGCATTCCCGCTAAATGCTTTTTGTGAGATCATTGTCTTGCATGTTTTAGCAAATATGATTTTTTGAAACATCACTTCAATCCCACTTTCAGTGTTCTTCTTGATGAGTCTGATCAAAAGCTGATTGCTCTTTTTGCTGGAATATTTTTTATTTTGGTATTCCAGTTCCGATAAGCAAAGCATTGTCGTTAATTGTAGAGTTTGGATCCTGCAAAACAAAAATTCGCCATGGAGAAGCAGCCCGGCTAGTCGCTGCCAACCTTGACCGAATGTAACATTCGGCGCGACACTTTACTCTCAACCTGGCTATAGGCCATTTTGTAATTTCTAGCTACCAGACTTGGCGAATACAGCAATCCGGCATGGCCGTTCTAGCAACCAAGCCGGAAGTCCATCAGGCTAATTAAGCTGACGAAACTCTCTTAAAATCGCGGAGACACATCCATGTTGCTCTCAGCGATTAATACAG